>CM077646.1:193376419-193753919 GCA_039707465.1 Rhabdophis nuchalis
GGACACCCAAGATTACGCTTCTGAAATTCAGTGTCCCCAAAAAACCATTTTTGTACAGAATTTAGAGGGTTGGTTGGTTAGTTGATTGGCAAGGTTCGTATCTTAGGCTAGGACTTAACTAAATGAACCCCTTTCATTCTCTATGTGCGCTGTATTTGAATTGCTGTCCCTCCACCAAACTCACCACGGGTGGAACTCTTCCGTGTTTAAAAATTATAAACACGTCTTATCATTATAACCATGTTTTATATTTAAAAAAAGAGGTTGAAACCCTGGAAAGAGTGCAGAAAAGAGCAACAAAGATGATTAGGGGGCTGGCGGGTAAAAAAATATGAAGAATGGTTGCAGTGAAGTAGTCTAGTAAAAAGAAGGACTAAGGGTGATATGATGGCAGTGTTCCAATATCTAAGGGGTTGCCACAAAGAAGAGGGAGTCAACCTATTTTCCAAAGCACTGGAAGGCAATACAAGAAACTGGATGGAAACCAAGCAAGGAGAGAAGAAACTTAGAAATAAGATGTGGGGGGGGGGGGACAGATAGTGAGAACAATTAAACAGTTAAACAGTGGAATGGCTTGCCTTCAGAAGTGGTAGGTGCTCCAATATTGGAGGCATGAGACCTGGAAGCCATCTTTTGCATTGGGTCTTCAGGCCTGCCACAATTTCTACTGTGGGAAAATGGGAGGGGGGATTATATGGAGTATGGGAAATATATAGTCTAAATAACATTCCTTTCTCAGTCAAGGACACCATGCCCTGCAGCTGCGATGAGGTGATTGGGAGGCATCTCCAGTTTTGGACGGTGCCTGATTGGGCCATATGACGGACATGTGGGTGCTGGGCAGGGACTTGAACTTTCATTTGGGTGGGGAAAACCTGGAAGCTTTCAGATCCTGGTTTTCTCAGATGTGCCAATATGGCATCTATATAAATAACAACCTTGCAAAGGTTGTTGAGAGTGTGGTGGCGCGGCAGCTCCCTCAGCACCTGGAGGAAACTGTCTATCTGGACTCGCGCCAGTCCGGCTTTCGGCCTGGGTATAGCACAGAGACGGCATTGGTTGCGTTGGTGGATGATCTCTGGAGGGCTCGGGATATCGGATGTTCCTCTATCCTGGTCCTGTTAGATCTCTCAGTGGCTTTCGATACCATCGACCATGATATCATGTTGCGCCGGCTGGGGGTGGGGGGCACCTTCTTGGTTCTCCTCGTACCTCTCCGACCGGTCGCAATTTGTGTTGGCAGGAGGGCAGAGGTCGACGTCGAGGTGCCTCACTTGTGGGGTACCACAGGGGTCGGTCCTCTCGCCTCTCCTGTTCAACACCTATATGAAGCCACTGGGTGAGATCATCCATGGTTTCGGGGTAGAGTTCCATCAGTACGCTGATGATACTCAGCTGTACATCTCTACCCCGGGCCACCCCACCGAAGTGATGTCCCGGTGTCTGGAGGCCGTGCGAGTCTGGATGGGGAGAAACAGGCTCTGACTCAACCTGTCCAAGACCGAGTGGCTGTGGTTTCCGGCATCACGATATAGCCAGCTGGTGCCATCGCTGGCTATTGGGGGCGAGTCATTGGCCCCTACAGAGAGGCCTCGCAACTTGGGTGTCCTCCTGGATTCTCGGCTGTCTCTAGAAGATCATATGACAGCCGTGGCCAGGGGGGCTTTTTATCAGGTTCGCCTGATATGCCAGTTGCACCCCTTTCTGGATTGTGATGCTTTACGCACGGTCACCCAAGCCCTCATCATTTCCCGTCTGGACTACTGCAACGCTCTCTACATGGGGCTTCCCTTGAGGTGCACCCGGAGACTCCAGTTAGTTCAGAATGCGGCTGCGCGGGGGATTCTGGGAGCATCTAGATGCTCCCATGTGACACCTCTCCTGCGCGAGCTGCACTGGCTGCCTGTGGCTTTCCGGGTGCGCTTCAAGGTATTAGGAACCACCTTCAAAGCGCTCCATGCCAAGGGACCTGGTTATCTGCAAGACCGCCTCCTGCTACCAAATACCTCCCACCGACCAGTCCGTTCCCACAGAGAGGGCCTCCTCAGGGTGCCGTCGGCCAGGCAATGCTGGCTGGCGACCCCCAGAGGGAGAGCCTTCTCTGTGGCAGCTCCTGCCCTCTGGAATGACCTACCCTCTGACCTACGGACAATCTCGTACCTGCGCCAGTTCTGTCGGGCCTTGAAGTCCCATTTGTTTCGTGTGGCCGGCCTGGCGTAGTTCTTAAATTGTTTTAGTAAGGGTTTTTAACACGATTTTAGTCAGGCTAGCTATTTAATAGATTTTTAACTGTATTTTATGTTTTACATCATTGACTTTTATTAGTGCCCGTACACCGCCCTGAGTCCCGGAAGGGAGAAGTGTGGTATAAAAATTAAATAAATAAATAAATAAATAAATAAATAAATAAATAAATAAATAAATAAATGTAACCATGAGTTTGTTCAAAACCGCTAATCTCTGAAAGTACTGCACGGATCGCTTCCAAATTTTCACACAACATTCCTTTAAAATATGGCACCAATTATATATTATATATATATGTTAGTTTTATGAGCTGATCAATAAATTTAAATTTGAGAGACCAAGATAGATCTATTTCGAGCTTATTAGCTCTCATCAGTTGGCCACACCCCACTGGGATTCGAACCAGGGCTGCAATGCATCCAAGGCAGAAGCCTAGCACTACAGCCTAAACAGGCTCTATCCATTGCATCAGCTAAGACAGAGTATTTAGTATAGATAATTGTTTTCACAACTTCCTGTTAGGGCCCCGTTAAGGGAGGAGACATACTGTTTTCCTCTCTGCCTTTCGGCTCATCACCAGAGACCATCTAGACAGAGAACCATGAAATTATGTTGTGTAAATTTTTTAGATATGTGTGTTAGTTTTATGAGCTGATCAATAAATTTAAATTTGAGAGACCAAGATAGATCTATTTCGAGCATGTATATATTGTGTAGAGGTCACACCTGTGCCAGGTACACACAACGGAAATGTAAAAAATGTAAAAAAAAAATGTAAAAAAGGTAGGTAGATGCATACAGAGAGCAGTGGGCCACTGTATTATGTCATCCTTTATGACATAAAATACTCTGTCCATAAGATTCAAGGAGAAATACAGTAGGTAGGTAGGTAGGCAGCTATAGGGATAGAGAGAGGGAGCGAGAAATGCGGTAGGTAGGTAGGTAGAGGGATAGAGAGAGGGAGAAATACGGTAGGTAGGGAGGTAGGTAGGTAGGTAGGTAGAGGGATACAGATAGAAGGAAAAATACAGGAGGATGGTAGGTAGGTAGGTAGAGGGATACAGAGAGAAGGAAAAATACAGGAGGGAGGGAGGTAGAAGGATAGAGGGATAGAGAAAGAGGGAGAAACACAGGAGGTAGGTAGGTAGGGGGAGAGAGAAAGAGGGAGAAACACAGGAGGTATGTATGTAGGTAGGTAGGTAGGTAGGTAGGTAGGTAGAGGGAGAGAGAGAGGAAGAAATACAGTAGGTAGGTAGGTTGGGGGTTATACAGTGGTTGTGTGTATGTGTTTGTGTGTGCAGGTGTAGATCTACACACAGATTGGTTGGCCATTTAACCAGACTGGGCCACAGCAATGCGTGGCTGGGAACGGCTAGTCTCTAATAAAATGGAACTTTGAGGAACCTCAAGCCTCGAAGTCTTCTTTTGTTGGGGGTGTTACTTGGAACTCTGACAGGAGGCTTTAAGGAAGAGTCTCGAGAGTCACTTGAACCGTTTAGGGCAGGGGTGTCAAACTCGTGGCGTCACGTGACGTATCAGGACTTGTTGCCCCTTTGCTAAAGCAGGCATGGGTGTGGCCAGCGCGTGATGCATCCAGCCCATAGGCTGCAAGTTTGACTACCCTGGTATAGGGCAGGGGTCGACAACCTTAAACACTCACAAAGGTCCTAACTGGAAGCCCCCCTGTTCAGTTCTGGAGCTGACCGGAAGTTCCGTTTTCCTACCATAGTCTCCCTCTAGTGCAGCATCCTGTTTCCTCTACCTGTCCTAACCGAAAGCCCTATCAATTGTGGAACCGACTGGTGACAGGGAGCCGCAGCAGAGGGATGAAAGAGCCACATGTGGCTCCAGAGACGCGGGTTGTTGACCCCTGGTATAGGGTCTCCTGCTTGAGCAGGGAGTTGGACTAGATGACTTCCAGGCTCCCTTCCAACTCTGTTCTGTTATTTCTCAAACATACACCCTCTCTGTGTTAAATGTGAGTTTTTCAGCCTGCCTTTTGCCTCCTTTTCTTTTGGCAAACTGGCAAATGTATCACCCTTATTCTATGTTTGAAGAAAACTCAGCTGGCTGACCTTGATAATTTATTTTAATTGATGTTGGATTTTCAGTTGGGGGGGGGGGAAGAATTGTAATCTCTTGCCAGTTCTTTTTGTTCTGACTTTGCTTTGCTTGTGTTTAGAAGCTTGGTTGGTCAAGGCTCGTTGCAAACACAACAGCTGCGCTGACACACAGCAAGCTTTACCTGGGCTGTCACAAACCTAGCAGCTGTGTGAAGCTGACAATATTGTGGTTGAATTGACGTCCTGACACACTGCCAAATTCTCTGAGGAAGGAGAACTTTGATGCCCTTAATGCTTTGCAAAGCAGGGAAAGCTTCAGCCAATAGCCACATATTTTTCTTTTCCATCAGTGAAGCTTGGCCGAAGAATTTGGGAGTTCGTTGTTGTGGTGCTGATTATTCCCCAGGTGAAAGCTCTTTGAATTAGTTACTCATTGGGTAGCGCCCTCCTTTGATGGTATGGTAGCTGGAAGGAACAATCAGTTTATCTCCTTTCAATCTTGCCTTTTCTTCAAGCTTTTCTGCCTCTCTCCTCCCATACACCTTTGTCCCAGGCTGCCAAAATAAATGAATAAATCAGCCAGGAAATAAATCAGCGAAATACCTCTCCAAAAAAGGCAATTATCCCCCCCCCCCAACTGCCTTCTGAATAACTTCAGGGAAAGAATGAACTCTCTGTGTTACAACAAAACCACATTAATGGGAAGGTTGCCAGAAGCAGACGCTGATTTTGAAATAATCTGTGGAGCCTACATCAGGATCTGAATCTTTCCCTTCCTTTTGCTCAGATTGCAGCCGCTCATCAATCACCCAAGTTTGACATGGTTGTCAAGTTCACGGAAGTTTCCTAGCACTAACCCAGCTGCACGAACACTGTTATACATATTGAGACAAATGCACCTGAAAATCTGCCAATAACGGAGAATATTTGTAGCTCAGGATTGAAATGAGAGGTCCTTATTTCTCTCTGAGCTTGGTTCTTTTCTTGAAGACATTTCATTACCAAAGTAGGTACCATCATCAGTGCTAGCATGAAACGTCTTGCAAGAAAACAACCGAGCTCAGAGTGCATCAAAGCCCCCCCCCCCCCCCCCCACACACACACACATGAAAATGTGTAGTTTTGTGGTGAGACGTTTTTGGGATGAAATTCACAGACTTGATTGTAAACAGAGATCATTGGGAAAATGGAAACATCTGAATAGATAAAAGATTATTCATTTCTATATCTGCACACCCGGCGAGACAATATTTGTGTGA
Organism: Rhabdophis nuchalis; assembly: GCA_039707465.1. Lineage (NCBI taxonomy): Eukaryota > Metazoa > Chordata > Lepidosauria > Squamata > Natricidae > Rhabdophis > Rhabdophis nuchalis. Next base: position 193,381,989 of record CM077646.1, read on the forward strand.
TATGCTCATCTACACTTTTGACTTTGTTTATCTTCCTTTTTTGTTTTTGCCTTAATGTAATTAAGTGAACCAGAGCCCCAAAGAGAGCAAAACAGTGTTGTGACCTTGAACCAGTCACGTCTGAAAAACTTGCCAAGAAAACGACAGGGACTACCGTATTTTTAGGAATATAGAACGCACCTTTTTTCCTCTAAAAAGAGACTGAAAATCTGGGTGTGTCTTATACATCGAATACAGCATTTTTGGCCTCCTGAAACCCCCACCCCCTTCACCAAAATGGCTGTGTCTAGCCCTATGGAGGCTTTCAGAGACCTCCTGAGGGCTGGGGAGGGCAGAAACAAGCAGAAAATGGGCCATTTTCTTCCCCTCCCAGCCCCCAGCAGCATTCTATAAGCCTCCATAAGGAGGCTTATAGAGTGCTCCATTTTTTTGACAAACAAACGGCCCGTTTTAGCGAAAAATCGGCTGTTTCGTTTGCTCTTTTTTGCCCCCCAAGTCTATTCATGCCTTTTATTTGGAAAAAAACAGGCCCATTTTCATGAAAAATGGGCTATTTTGGGGAGGTTTGCAGAGTGCAAAAAGGGTTTTTTCCTTTTGGAAAGCTCTTTGATGAGAATTATGTGGATCAAATGCTGTGCCAGCAGGAACAAAGTTAGGTGCTACAGATTGTCAACGATTTCCTTCTCCAGCACATGGATAAGTACACCTGGAAACATCTACCTACCTACCTACTCTCTCTCTCCCTATCTACCTGTCTACTGTATTTCTCTCTCTGTCTTTCTCTCTCTATCCCTCTACCTCTATCTACCTACCTACTGTATTTCTCCATCCATCTCTCTATCCCACTATCTACCTACCTACCTATTCTCTCTCCCTACCTACCTACTGTATTTCTCTCTCTTTCCCTCTCTCTCCCTCTCTCCCCCTTACTTTTTTTAAAAAATTGTCTCTTCAAAACCTTGGTGTGTCTTATACTTTGGTGCATCTTATACTCCGAAAAATACAGTAATTTAGGCAGCCACCAGGAAAAAGGAGGACTGCCTTGTCATTGTCCATACATAATGTGTACATGGGTTATTAAGCTAATACATAGGGTGGGTTAGAATAATATAAATAGGTTAACATGTAGGTGGTAAATTTCTGGTTCAGAGTGTTGCAGGTATGGGTTTTCTGACTTTCCCTCCCTTTGAAATGTCACTTGCTTCTTGCTTCTTTAATAACTGACCCGAAAGGGAGGTGGAAAAAACCCTGATCTGCCAAATAGCTGCTCCCTATTGTTTCTGTTTGGCTGGCAGGCCTAAAGCAAAACACAGATTTGCAGAGAAACTGAGGACACAAAGATTGTTAGATTTATTTTATACTAGCCGTTCCCGGCATTGCTGTGGCCCAGTCTGGTTAAATGGCCAACCAATCTGTGTGTAGATCTACACCTGCACACACAAACACGTACACACAGCCACCGTATAACCCCCAACTTACCTACCTACTCCCTTTCTCCCTCACTCCCTCTACCTACCTACTGTATTTCTCCCTCTTTCTCTCTCTATCCACCCACCCACCTACCCACCCACCCACCTACCTATCTACCTACTGTATTTCTCCCTCTCTCTCTCTATCCCTCTACCTACCTTCCTACCTACCTACCGCATTTCTCCCTCTCTCTATCCCTCTACCTACCTACCTACCTACCTACCTACCTACCTACCTACCTACCTACTGTATTTCTCCCTCTCTCTATCCCTCTACCTACCTACCTATAGACAGAGTGTTTTATGTCATAAAGGATGACATACCTATGGCCCACTGCTCTCTCTGTATCCATCTACCTACCTTTTTTACAATTTTTTACATTTCCATTGCGTGTACCTGGCACAGGTGTGGCATCTACACAATCTATCTATATCATTGGTGCCGTACTTGAAAGAAACGTTGTGTGAAAATTTGGAAGCGATCGGTGCAGTACTTTCGGAGATTAGCGGTTTTGAACAAACTCATAGTTACATTTTTATTTATATAGAAAGATTAGTGCTCTTTGTTTTTCAGATTTAGTTGCCTTCATTCCTCTTTTAAGTTTCATAGTTTTAATTCTATTAAATATAATTCTGTATTCACACAGACAGACATCCCTTCACCTCCTTTATATTGCATGGGGCATTTATTGGCTGCAGGAGCTGGGTATGTCTAGTTTGATGAAGAGAAGGACCAGGGGAGACATGATAGCAGTGTTCCGATATCTCAGAGGGTGCCACAAAGAAGAGGGAGTCAAACTTTTCTCCAAGGCACCTGGGGGCAGGACAAGGAGCAATGGGTGGAAACTAACCAAGGAGAAAAGCAACTTAGAACTAAGGAGAAATTTCCTAACAGTAAGAACAATTAACCTCTGGAACAGCTTGCCTCCAGAAGTTGTGAATGCCCCAACCCCGGAAGTCTTTAAAAAGATGTTAGACAGCCATTTGTCTGAAATGGTATAAGGTTCCTGCCCATGCAGGGGGTTGGACTAGAAGACCTACAAGGTCCCTTCCAACTCTGCTATTGTATCCATTCAGCAAGACCAGGCAAAAAGACAAATAAACAAGTGAAAACAAGCCCAATGCCAGTGATCTTCTGGGCTAGGAATTTAGGGAGCTTAGTCCAATTCCTTTGGAGGACAGCAGTTGGGGGGGGGGGGGGGAGAAGAATCTTGAATATTTTCCATTTTTGCTGTTTCACAAGCTGCTTCCATTTGTTTAAAAAACTGTCACTCATTATCCCTGTTACTTGTCTTTCTTTCCTGCCAACAACTGCTAAACCTCCCTGCATTCACCATAGGTGAACTTCCCCATATGGAGAGTCAGGTACAAATGCTATTGTGAGCATTTGTGAGCCCTGGTGGTGCAGTGGTTAGAATGCAGTATTGCAGGCTAATTCTGCTGACTGCTGACTGCAGTTCAACTCTTTTAACAGATTAACAGAGTTGGAAGCAAGGGTGGGTTCCTGCCAGTTCTAAGCTCTTCTATAGAAGAGGTTCCACAAATCTACAGTGCTGTTTAGAATCGGTTCCAGCTCCCACCCCCCTGCCCATCTGCACATCCTCAAGATGAATAGCGAGAGGAGGAATTCTGGGAGTTGAAGTCCACAAGTCTTAAAGCTGTCAAGTTTGAACACCCTTGGAGGTTTTTTTCCTAAAGGGGTAGGGGTGCAAGGGTCTTGTAACTTGACAGCTTAAAGTTTCAAATATTAATGGTTATTTGAAATTTAAAAATGCGTGCTTCAATGCCAGAGTTTCTGAGCCAATATTTTGGTTGCTAAGCAAGAGCGTTGTTAAGTGAGTTTCATCACATTTTACAAGTTGGCCACGCCCACCCAGTCACATGGCTGGCAAGCCACTCCTGCCTGGTCACATGGCTGGCAAGCCCCTCCCACAAAGCAGGCCACACCTACAGAAGAAGTTCGAACATTTTTTGAAACCCACCACTCGTTGGAAGGGACCTTATAGGTCACCCCCCCCCTACTCAAGCAGGAGACCCTACATCCTTTCTGACAAATCTGTCCAATCTCTTCTTGAAAGTCTCAAGTGATGAAGCTCCCACAACTTCTGAGGGCAAGCTGTTCCATTGGTTGATTGCTCTCCCTGTGGTAAAATTTCTCTTTATTTCCAGGTTGAATCTCTCCTTGTTCAGTTTCCATCCATTATTCCTTGTCTGGCCTTCAGGTGCTTCAGAAAGTAGCTTCACTCCCGACTCAAAGTTGAATCAGCCTTCCATCCTTCCAGGGCGGGTAAAATGAGGACCCAGATTGTTGGGGGAAATATGCTGACTCCATAAACCGCTTAGAGTGGGCTGCAAAGAACTGTGAAGCGGTATACACATCTAATTGCTGTTTCTATTTCTATTCACTTAGTTTATCTGATTAAATGGAGGAAGACCAGAGCTGTCTTTTGCTGGTGTAGCCAAGTGTTTCATGTTGTCTTGGAATCTCTCTGAAGTTTCAAAAGTGGTTTGAAGTCAAGAGGGATTTGAGAGAAATCTGTAGATCTGGTTAGTATAACATGAGCTGTATGGCCCTTGGGGAGCAGTTGAAGGAGGAGCAAGGCCTGGCTTTACTTGAACCCTCTCGTGGTTTCTATTTTTCACATGCTTGTTTTGGTTATGGTTTTTTAGTAGTTTAGAGCAGGGGTCTCCAACCTTTGCAGCTTTAAGTCTGAAGGACTTCAGCTCCCAGCAAAGCTGGCTGGAGAAGTCTGGGAGCTGAAGTCCTTCAGACTTAAAGTTGCAAAGGTTGGAGACCCCTGGTTTAGAGAATCTCTATGCCCCTGTAGAAGGATCCACCTTGTTATGTTTTTTATTTTCTTCTAAGAAGATTAGGGCAATGGATGTGATTTGACTTTCCCTTGTTTATTTTTGTATGTCTATGTGTAACAGATTAACTGCAACCTAATGTCTGGCCACCCTCAAAGCTTTACTGCTGAATGATTTATAGATTCTGAGTTACCCCAGTCCTGGTCCAATGCTTGATGGGATCGTTATTCCACGCCAGACCTTTTTCCTATCACCATGTTTACAAGGCTTGCTAATAAATCAAAGGTCTAACCAACACTGCCTGTTTCTCGTCATTTTACAATTAATGGTTATTTGAAACACCACTATGGGAATGTTACCTGATGTAATGTATGGCTTATCCTGTCGAAGGACAAGTAGATAGGGTGATGGATACAGGGGCCTATAAATTGCAGGAGATCCCCCCCCCCCCCCCAGTTTGTGAAAGGTTTGCCAGTATGCATGTCATTTATAGAACGTATCTCCACACCATCCATCTCCCTGGCTTTTATTTGGAGGAAAGGATGCTAACCTTTAGCCTCAGCATCTGTGTGCCTGAACTCCGAATTGCTCCCCAAGGTGTGGCTGGAATGTATAAAGGGATAGCCAGCAAGTATTTGGAGAAAGCAAAGGGGCCCGTGCTGAATTCAAGAGTCTGGCTTCTGCTAGTCAAAAATGTTCAGGAAGAGAAGAAACAAGTTTTTTTTAAAAAAAATTCTCCTTTAACAGAGTAACAGAGTTGGAAGGGACCTTGCAAGTCATCTAGTTAGATATTTATATTGTTGTATGTTTTTATGTTTTATATTCCTGTGCACTGCCCCAAGTCCCTTCGGGTGAGAGGGAGCGGTATACAAATAAACATTTGATTGATTGATTGATTGATTGATAGTCCAACCCCCTGCCCAAGCAGGAGACCCTACATGTGTCTCTACCTAGGATCGAACTCACAACCTCCTGCTTGTGAGGAAAGAGCTCTATCTCTAGGCCGCAGCAGCTTCCCTGTTTAGATCCTCTCTGGGATGTCAAAACGGGGACTGAGCAAAGCTGCTCAGAGATCATTGGGGATTCGCAAGAGTCCATTTAGGTTTATTAGGTTTTTTTAGGTTTATTAGTTTTTTACACTGCCCTACTCCCGAAGGACTCAGGGCGGCGTACAGCCAAAGTAAAACAGATATATAAAAGTAAAAAAAAAACAGTTTTAAAACCATATTAAACAATTTGGTTTCTCTTAAAATTAAAAAAAACCAAACCAACCCCGATTAAAATTAATAAAAATTCATATTTAATTCTTATTCATATTTGAGTTGGGTAGCCAATACGCTGGAATAAAATAAATGTTATGATTTAAAACTCAAGATAAATATTTTTGATCGATGGATTTCAGGCCATCAAATCAGTATGGACCATTAGCAACCCCATACATAGATTTTTCCTCATGATGATCTGCCCCCCCCCCGCCCCATCTTTAAATCTTCTGACAGGATACTTATGGCTGCTGTAGCTGAGTCCGTCTACTTCGCTGTGGGTTGTTCTTTTCTTCTCTTTCCTTCCAACTTTGCCAGCTTTAGAGCCTTCTCCAGACAAGGAGCAATGGGTGGAAACTAACCAAGGAGAGAAGCAACTTAGAACTGAGGAGAAATTTCCTAACAGTGAGAACAATTAACCTCTGGAACAGCTTGCCTCCAGCAGTTGTGAATGCCCCAACCCTGGAAGTCTTTAAAAAGATGTTAGACAGCCATTTGTCTGAAATGGTATAAGGTTCCTGCCCATGCAGGGGGTTGGACTAGAAGACCTACAAGGTCCCTTCCAACTCTGCTATTGTATTGTATTGTATTGTAACCTGAGCCTTTGCATAATGATAAATATAGCCTCCAGCAATCAACAGTGCAGTCTAAGGCAAAGATAGTGATGTACCGTATCTAAATGCCTCCCCATTTTCACTTTTCCTTGACTGTAGAAAAATTGCTTGATAGAAAAAAGAAATAGAAAAAAAATTATATTTCTAAAATAGAAGTTGAGCCAATTAGCCTCTGCTTACTAGTATTGTAAGAGGGCACAGGATTTTCGGCTCAGAGGATCTTTTTATTAAGAATTCTCCTCCCTCCGTTGGTAGCATTAGGGAGAAATTTGCTTAAAAATTTGGTTGTCAGGGGCCGAAGAGGGTTAGAAGAATGTCAGCATTTGCAGGTGGAGAAGGGAGAGGTTATAAAAAGTCTAGAATCTCGATGGTAATAACTGTGCAATTCAATCAATCAGAATACAGCTGAAAGGGACCTTGGAGGTCTTCTAGTCCAACCCCCTTCTCAAGCACCTATACCAGGGATGGTTAACCTTTTTGGCATCAAGTGCCGAAACTGGAGCATGCATGCATGCTCACATGTGTGTGCATCCATGCACACACTGGAGCGTGAGAACGTGGAAGAGAGCGGCTGGCCAGTGCGCATGCACATGATGAAACATGGGAGAGCAGCTGGCACTCATGCCATACTTTCGCCATCACGGCCCTATACTATTTCAGACAAGTGTCCCATTTTTTCTTACAAACCTCCAGTGATGAAGCCCCTACAACTTCTGGAGGCAAGCTGTACCACTAGCTAATTGTCCTCACTGGTAGGAAGTTTCTCCTCAATTCCAGGTTGCTTATCTCCTTGATTATTGATGCCCTATTTACTTTCTCTGCGATGATGGTGAACTTATGCAAGGTGACCAGACGTCCCGCTTTTGGCAGGACAGTCCCGATTTTTAACAATTTGTCCCGTGTCCCGCGGTGTTTTAAAAAAGACTCATTTTTTGAAAGAATGCACGACAAGCTAGGGAACGGCGGGAGAACGGGAAGGGAATATACGGTTTTCAGCGGCCATGTGGCTATTTCGCCAGGATATGAGTACTATTTTTGTGTTCTATGAAAAATTTTGTTGCTCCATATAGACCAAATTTTTAATCAAGAACATCCCCCCCCCCCCCGGTTAATGGTGTCCCGCTTTACTAATGTTAAAATCTGGTCACCTTAAACTTATGGCACGGTGCCACTGGTGGCACGCGGAGCCATATTTGCCAGCATGTGAGCCATCAGCCCCAGTGCACATGTGCATACCAGCCAGCTGATTTTCGGCCTTCTGGAGGGCTGGGGGGGGAAGGCATTTTCACCCTTCCCAGGCTCCAGGAAAGCCTCCAGAGCCTAGGGAAGGTGAAAACAGCTGCCTCCGGATCGTTTCTGAACTTCCGGTTGGCCTGTTGTGCACGCTTTTGACCCTTCCCAGGCTCTGGAGGCTTTCCTGAAGTCTGGGGAGGGCCAAAACGGCCTCCACTGGCCCCCTGGAGGAAATACCAAGCTCAGCTTGGAATTGAGTAATGCAGCACGTTGGGAGGGGGGAGCATGTGGGCGGGTTGTACGCGCATGCGTAGGTGCACTTTGCATTATGGGTGGTGGCACGCCCGCACACATGCTATTGCCTGCACTCCCTTGCATTTTTGGCACTCAACAATAAAAAAGTTAGCCATCACTGATACAGTATATAGTACAGTGGTACCTCGGACCACGAACGCCTCTCATCACGTCCAATTCGCTTCACGACCAAAAATTTCCCAAAAAATGTGCCCCGGTTCACGAACACCGTTTCGCTGCACGAACGGAAAAGTTCGTAAAAAATGCTCCGCTGCACGAACTCCGCCTCACTTCACGAACTCTGCCTCGCATCACGAACTCTGCCCTCGCATCACGACCAGAAAAGTTCGTAAAAATGCCCGGATTCACGACCTCCGTTTCGCTTCACGAACCGGAGCCGCGGACATTTTAAAAACAAGGTCAGAACGGATTAACCGGCTTTACATTGAACCCTATGGGAAACTGTGCCTCGCATCACAACCAAAAAACAAGGTCGGAACGGATTAATCGGATTTACATTGAACCCTATGGGAAATTGTGCCTCGCATCACAACCAAATCGGATCGCGACCAGAGTCATTTCACGAATTAAGTTCGTGATCCGAGGTACCACTGTATTACTGCTATGTTACTTTTGAGAGTTAATAGGGAAGCTACTGCGTATGGGTAAGAATCAAGGAATTCAATGTTGGCTTTATGAGATAGATTTTTTAAATTTTAAAACAGTTTTTATTAGTTTATAATATAGCACACAAAGAAAATGCAATACCTTCTCAAGAGGAAATTATCCGTAAGATTATGGATTGTGCAGAAATGAGTAAACTGACATTTGAAATTAGAGAACAAGAGGATGAACAATTTTATAAAGTATGAAATCTGTTTTATCAATGGTTAGATAAAAGAAATCAGGAGACATAATATATAAAAGAATTTCTAGAAATAAAAGTCAATTTTTATGAATGGTAGATATTGTAATAAACTGAGATTATGTTGTTCTAGAAAGATATTTTGTATATTAACTAGATTATTAATGAGATACATATATAATGGAAAACTTGGATAAACTTTTGGTTTTATATAGAGAAAATATTATGGGTGTTTGACTAAGTGATATATCTTATAGTAGTAATGTATTTGCTAAAGACAATCGAGAACAATGTTATAAAACAGGAATTTATGGAGAACTTTTCTTTTATTTCTTTTTACTTGTTGAATAATCATAGAAAAATATTGATTTTTGACAAATACTACTTGTTACTATACAGATACTTAATTATCTAAGAGGATAAGATCATATGAAATGAAGGGGGGGGGGAAGTCTTAATTCCATACACATACAGTTGTGTTCAAAATTATTCAACCCCCACTGAAATTGAGTGTTTTGGCCAGTTTGACATTGATTTTGATCATTCAGTCATCTTGCTTACATTTAAATCAAAGAGGCACTTGTAGGTCAGACAAATATAACATAACATTTATAATGAAATAACCACAAATGTCTTTTCTGTGCTCACATCATTATCAATTTTATTCAATTTATTTAAGTCTGGTGACTGCGATGGCCACTCAGTTCTAATTTTGTTTCATCAGTCCACAGAACACTATCCCACAACTGAGTACTAAGATTAAATGTTGTGGGATAGTGTTCTGTGGACTGATGAAACAAAATTAGAACTGTTTGGGCCCATGGATCAACGCTATGTTTGGAGGAGGAAGAACAAGGCCTATGAAGAAAAGAACACCTTGCTTACTGTGAAGGATGGTGGAGGGTCAATCATGCTTTGGGGCTGTTTTGCTTCTGCAGGTACAGGGAAGCTTCAGCGTGTGCAAGGTACCATGAATTCTCTTCAGTACCAGGAGATATTGGATGAAAATGTGATGCAGTCCGTCACAAACCTGAGGCTTGGGAGACGTTGGACCTTTCAACAGGACAATGATCCCAAGCATACCTCCAAGTCCACTAGAGCATGGTTGCAGAGTAAAGGCTGGAACATTTTGGAGTGGCCATCGCAGTCACCAGACTTAAATCCGATTGAGAACCTCTGGTGGGACTTAAAGAAAGCAGTTGCAGTGCGCAAGCCTAAGAATGTGACTGAACTGGAGGCTTTTGCCCATGAAGAATGGGTGAAGATACCCGTAGATCGCTGCAAGACACTTGTGTCAAGCTATGCTTCATGTTTAAAAGCTGTTATAACTGTAAAAGGATGTTGTACTAAGTACTAAGATTGAATGTCACTTGGGGGTTGAATAAAACTGATAATGATGTGAGCACAGAAAAGACATTTGTGGTTATTTCATTATAACTGTTATGTTATATTTGTCTGACCTACAAGTGCCTCTTTGATTTAAATGTAAGCAAGATGACTGAATGATCAAAATCAATGTCAAACTGGCCAAAACACTCAATTTCAGTGGGGGTTGAATAATTTTGAACACAACTGTATATTTATATATTTAAACTTAATAATGATGATATCTTGGGTTACACTGGATGGAAAATTAATAACTACATTTGTAATTGTAAAGATCGATGCACAAAAACTCAGGACCGAATGACATGTTATACAAAGCTGAAAATGATTGAATGTTTTTACTTGTTTTTTATGTTGAAAATAAAAATTATACCAAAAAAAAGAGAAAAGAAAATGCTAAAGTAAATATTTGGGAAAATAGGAAAGGGAAACGTGAGGGGAAGAAAAATGTGGCCGGCAAGGGGGGGGGGGGAGGGAGAGAGGCATTGACTTCATACTCTGTTTGGTGCAGTAGAATAAGGCATTAACACCAAACCTCAACTTTTTACTTTTACATAATAGTATAAACAACAAGTAACCTATGTAATTGGTAAAACCCAAAATGAAAGTTTCATTTTTTTACAACTCAAGCACAAAGTCCAGAAGTGGTTTCCAAGTAGAACTAAAAGTATTTAGACTTTTTCCTTTGATCAAAACAGGCAATGTAGCTATCTTGACGAGGTAGATAAGTAAAAGATTTTTCCTCCATTTGCAAGCAAGCTTGTCAACATTGCATGTTTCCTTCTGGTTTTGCATTTGGTTTTTGTTTAAACAAATTAAGTGAGCTGCCTATGGAAAACTAATCAGCAGGTGCTGATGATAGGATTATGTGCAATTGGTCAGACAATGGGATCATCCTTTGAGTGCTATATTCCTTTTGTGTTTGCATATGTGACTAAGTGTTTAGAGTTGATTATTATTACTCAAAGGGGAGTAATAGAGCTGTATAAATTCCTGTTAAATTAACTCCTCTATATGGCATTGTGTGAAAGAGGAATCTATTCATTAATTTAGAAATGAATTAAATTAAATAAAGATAATTTAGTGTCCCATTTGTACTAATTATCATATAATATTGGCAAGGGTTGGCTTTAGCGTTTCTTGGTGACTATAGCAACAGCGACAATACAACTGAATGTCATAACTTTATTTTATTTATCAAATTGGTAAGGTTGCCTAACTCAATGATGTATGTCAGTATTATATAATATTAAAAATTATACGAGAAAGACAAGGTAAACACCCAGAAGCAATAAAACAAATACTATCCCTCACAAAAAAACCAGTAACAAACAGCCAGATAAGTCCAACACTGGCCATTGGGGGCGAACAACTGGCCCCCTGGAGAGGGCGCGCAACTTGGGTGTCCTCCTGGATTCCCGGCTGTCCATGGAGGACCATGTGACGGCCGTGGCCAGGGGGTCGTTTTATCAAGTACGCTTGATACGCCAGTTGCGCCCCTTACTGGACCGGGTGGCCCTTCGCACAGTCACTCAAGCACTCGTGACATCCCGGCTGGACTACTGTAACACTCTCTACATGGGGCTCCCCTTGAGGTGCACTCGAAGGTTACAGTTAGTCCAGAATGCGGCCGCGCGGGTGATTATGGGTGCCTCAAGGCAATCCCACATAACACCTCTCCTGCGCGAGCTGCACTGGCTACCTGTGGTCTTTCGGGTGCGCTTCAAGGTGCTGACGACCATCTTTAAATCGCTCCATGGCTCGGGGCCTAGCTACATACGAGACCACCTCCTGCCCCATACATCCCTTCGACCGATCCTCTCCCACAGAGAGGGCCTTCTCCGAGTACCGTCGACCAGGCAATGCTGGTTGGGGGAAGGGCCTTCTCTGTGGCGGGCCCAGCCCTCTGGAACGACCTGCCCCCCGAACTACGCACTACCTCGGACCTCCGCCTCTTCTGCCAACGTCTCAAGACTTATTTATTCCAACAAGCTGGCCTAGCATAATCCCCCGTTTTCTGACTTTTAAATGTGGATAAATTTTAAATTCTTAGGGTTTTATAATGGGTTTTAGCACGGGATAGAATTTAATAGTTTTTTAATGATATATTTTTGTATTTTGTATGGTTTTTAATATTGCCTGTGCGCCGCCCTGGGTCCTTGCAAGGTGAAGGGCGGGGTATAAATTTAATAAAATAAATAAATAATAAAGTTACACATAAGGGATCCATTTGTCGTCTAATGGTCTATCCGCTTAGTAAATGATTTCTTGCATCTAAACTGTTTTAAAGCTGGTTGATTAGTTTTAATGAAAACCTCAATGTATCCCACAGCTCTTGTGTACAGGAATAGGTTAGTACAATGGCCATTTGCTTCACCGATGAAATATGAAACATATTACCTTTGGTAAAGCAATTTATTTACAATAATCTATGAATGAGATGTTTGAAAGCTTCTTCCAATGCTAGTGGACCACGTTTTGTGTTTCAGAATTAGATTGGAATGTTATAAGATTACCCTCCATATAATATAGGGTTGCCCTTTCCCACTTCAATCCCATCTTTTTCTCTCTCTCTTATTCTTTATTTCTTTCTAGATTCCACCATACCTCCATCTTTCTTTTCCACCCTCTTCTTTTACCATATTAAAGAACTAGTTTGGTATAATGGTTGAAGCACCAGGCTAGAAACCGAGGGACCATGAGTTTTGCCTTAGTCTTGCCTTAGATAAGAAGCCAATTAGTTGTCCTTGGGCCAGTCACTCACTCTCAGCCCTAGGAAGCAAGCAAGGGCAAACCCCTTCTGAAAGCTTGCTAAGAAAATTGCAGGGACTGCTCAAGGCAGTCTCCAGCAGTCAACAATGACTCAAGGGCACAAAAACAACGACAAATAAAACCACACCCCATATTATTTTAAAATTAGTTCAAGGCAATGACAAAATGCAGTTATTATCTGTATTACTCTAGAAGGTTTCCTCAAACATAATGTTGTATAAACAAATGTTTTTTCTTTGTTCATGTTAAATCTTTGCTCCCCATACCTAACAACCTATTAACAATGCCTAGGGGGGGGGGGGGGCATTGTAACTCTGGGAGCGATGATTGTTCTCATTTTGTTGATTGTTGGAAGTACAATTCCCAGGAATCTTGAAGGCAAGTATGACGTGAAAGCATTTCAGCATAATAAAAAAAAATGTAATCTTTATTGTGGCAATCTTTTCTAAAGAGGGGAAGACCTTGGCCAGACAAGATGGCCACAACCAGCAGAGATTGTTTTATCAAAGTTAGAAAATTTATGCCTGTTATTTCAAGGTGGTGGATTATAGCTATTATTGTAAGTATAATTGCAAGGTGATTAAAACTTTTTTTGGGGGGGGGTCAGTTAGAGAGCAGTTTTGGTTAAAGACTGGCTAGAAACCAGGAGACGTGAATTCTAGTCTGCCTTAATCGCAACCAGTGTAGTGAGTTTTAGCCAGTCACTTTCTCTCAGTCCTGGAAAGAAGACACCAAGCAGTCAAGAAAACACATGGATCTGTCCATGTAGTCATCAGGAGTCAAGACTTACTAGACAACACAACAACAAAAGTAATTTGCCGCCCTGGGTCCGTTTGGAGAAGGGCGGGGTATAAATTCAATAAATAAATAAATAAATAATTGATACTCAGCAATGGCCAAGTTTCAGTGACTAGGTATGCATCAAAGAAGGAAGGGAACAGATGGGTCATAGATTTGCATTAAAAATGCATATCCTGATTTATATAAAAAGATACAAGTATAATAACAAAGGCTAGAATTTAACTTGACCTGCAATTTGTCATCCTTTGGAAGAAAACTGGGCCTAAGTGACCATACATGGTTTTAGGTGCTAAGATGGGCAGCAAAATAAATAAATGAATTTAATAAACAAACAAACAAACAAACAAACAAACAAACAGATAAATGTATAAATAAACTCTTCAAAACTGTCCTGATTTTTTTTTTATGGTTCTTTCTCTTTAAACCACATGAGGATCTATTTGGCCCAGGGACCAGTTGGCCAAGAGTTGCTAGGCTGATTGCGCTCCCAAGGAATAATTTGACTGTGACATGGATTGAATGCTAAGTGAAATCTGCCTGGTTGTACTCATAGCAAAACTGCAGTGGCTTTTTGTCTGCGTACAGGAGAAAATGCTATTTTTAAAGCAGAACAATTAAGGATGATTTTGGGGCCACATTGTGAGGATATGCCAGGGGGAAAAAAAGATTTTTAAAGAAGAGATTGGACAACCATTTGTCTGAAATGGTATTGGGTTTCCTGCCTGAGCAGGGGGTTGGACTAGAAGACCTCCAAGGTCCCTTCCAATTCTGTTATTCCGTATTCTTTAGATGTTGCTAGAGCATGTTTGTGCCATGGTTAGATGCAACTGGGGAAAAGCGGTTGAATCCGACAATGCCTCAATTAGTTGTCAATTAAATCTATATAATTAAAAATGTAACAAGAGAAAAACAGTAGGTAGGTAGGTAGGTAGAGGGATAGAGAGAGGGAGAAATACAGTAGATAGGTAGATAGGTAGAGGGATAGAGAGAGGGAGAAATACAGTAGGTAGGTAGGTAGGTAGAGGGATAGAGGGAGGGAGAAATGAAGTAGGTAGGTAGGTAGTAGGTTAGGTAGGTACGTAGGTAGGTAGGTAGGTAGGTAGGTAGAGGGATAGAGAGAGTGAGAAATACAGTAGGTAGGTAGGTAGAGAGATAGAGAGGGAGAGGGAGAAATACAGCAGGCAGGCAGGTAGGTAGGTAGAGGGAGAGAGGGTGAAATAGAGTAAGTAGGTTGGTTGGGGGTTAGTGGCCGGGAACGGCTAGTTCCAAATATATATAGAAGGGGCGCAGTGGCTGAGTGGCTAAGACACTGAGCTTGATTAAATAGAAATGGTCACCCTTACTTTCAGTGCGCCAATAATTAAAGCTTTTTTCTTCTAAAACTATCTCAGCTTCCATATCTCTCCCAGAAGGGCAATGCACAGGAATTTAGCTGTCCAAGCATTTTCTGGCCCGCAGATAAAGGGGTGGAAAAAAAAAAGGCTTCTCTGACTGAATTCCATGTAACGTGTCAGGCTGCTCTTTAAGGAATGAAAACGAATGGTGTGATGATGACCTTTTTGCTCCAAATTATTTCTCATCTTTTTTTGCTGACTTCTTCTCTAGGTGCGCTTGTTGCATTGTAGAAATCAGCATTCCTTCATTATTTTACTCATCATGCATGATGCATTGATTTTAGGTTGTTGTTAGTGGTATTCCTGTTATGCTGAACTATAATAGTTA
This sequence comes from Rhabdophis nuchalis, assembly GCA_039707465.1. Taxonomy (NCBI): domain Eukaryota; kingdom Metazoa; phylum Chordata; class Lepidosauria; order Squamata; family Natricidae; genus Rhabdophis; species Rhabdophis nuchalis. The sequence goes on from CM077646.1 coordinate 193,397,215, forward strand.
AAACCAATTTCATTGTAATGTTAGTATAATGACAATAAAGATTATTATTATTATTATTATTATTATTATTATTATTAACAACAACAACAACAACAACAACAACAACAACAACTATTTGGTAAGAAGTTAACCCAGAATGGCAGATCTTCCCCTGCTTTTACAAACACAGTTGCCAATTGTCATCTCAAGGAAAAGATTCTTGATTGGTGAGATTAAAAGAAAAACCAAGTTGATGACACTGCGCTTCTGTGGCATGCCACATTTTTCACCAAGCGATCTTGAAAATTGCTGGATTGCCAAAGGCTAATCCCTGTTAGAACAAATGGCATTTTGAAACTGTCCAAACCATTCAACCTGGATCCAATAATTCTTTCTTCATTAAACCTGAGGCTGGTGTGAAGATGGTGATATTTCCATTCAGATTTCTAGGGGAAAAAAATTAGAATGAATTGGTTTGGGCAGGGAAAGAGATGCAATATATATAACACCCAGTGGTGGCATTCAATTTTTTTTACTACCAGTTGTGTGAGCGTGGCTTGATGGGCATGGCAGGGGAAGGATACTGTAAAATCTCCATTCCCTTCCCACTCCAGAGAAAGGTTACTACAAAATCTCCATTCCCTCTTGATCAGCTGGGACTTGGGAGACAGAGAATAGATGGGGCGGGGCCAGTCAAAAGTAGTATTTACCGGTTCGCCAAACTACTCAAAAATTCTGCTATCGGTTCTCCAGAACTGGTCAGAACCTGCTGAATACCACTTCTGGTAACACCTATTCTGTCCACCTATTCTGTTCTTCAGGAAGCGCCTATATCTCATACACATAGCCGACTGGGTGGGTATGGCCAGCTTAATGCCACTCCCCAAACTGCTGGCATGTTTCCTCTTCGCATTGGGTAGACTGGGCCAAAGCAACACTGGCCAGCCCCTTACATTTTCCAGGATGGCCCCGCAGGCCAGATCCGGCCAGTGGGGCCTTGTTTTACAACCCCTGTCATACACTGTTATATCAGGAGAGAACCGACAGGATTGTAGCTCCTTCTTTAGAGACTAGGCTGGTACCGGTAGATGTGACTTGAGCACCACAGTTAGTCAATGTTTGGGAGATATACTTCAGGTTGCCTGTGTTTGGCAGTAAGGAAGAGCTTTGATTCATTCCAATGAAAAGCCGCCACCCTATTCTTTCTAGCTGTTATCCTTTGAAGATCAGATGTGGAAACATAATCAAATGACTGGAGGGAGTCATTTTCCACAATGCAACACAACAGACTGGGTGCAGCTAGTTCAATGTTGCTCAAGATTGGTTTTGTTTGGGATTAATTTAACCCTATGGGGTTAGTTGACTGAATCAGTTGACCCCTTTTTAGTGTTCCCAAGAACACAGTCCACCCCATTTACTTAGTTCAGTGTGTTGTGAATAGAGTATCATAGCATTTGGTTTATTTTGAATTAAGCAAGTGTGTTTGGTTTTGCTTGATGATTATGGTTCACGAACCCTGATTTATGTTTTAATATAAAACCGGCCTAGGTTAGTCTCTACCTTTAGGGCGCTAGGGAATGCTAGTTTTAATATGGGGATTTTAGTGCAGGGACAATTAAATTTAATTTGTTTTTATTCTATTGTATTTATTCTTGTATGCATATTTTATAATGTTTTAATTTTTCCCTGTGCACCGCTCCGAGTCCCCCTGGGGAGAGGACGCGGTATATAAAATAATAATAATAATAATAATAATAATAATAATAATAATAATAATAATAATAATAATAATAATAATAATAATTATTATTATTATTATTATTATTATTATTATATCATTTGAACCAAATCAACAATGTTCAAACTCAAATCACGAATAGATAAACATAGCTTTCCCCAGCTATAGCAAGCCAAATTCTCTGAGTGCGCTTGTACAAGTAGCCCCCGACTTACGACCACAATTAAAACCGGAAAATTCATTGTTAAGCAGGGTGACTGTTATGTGAGGAATTACATGACAATACCTGATTTTAAAACCTTTTTGTTTGACATGATCATTGAGACATCACATGACTGTGATTTGTGGCCTCCTGCCAGTTTTCCATTGATGTTGCTTGGCAGAAGGGAGCTGGGAAGATGGCAATCGCAGGAACATGCGGTGAGGGTTGTAACAATGAAGACTGGCCCTAAGTCATTTTTTTCAGTGCTATGATAACTTTGAACAATCCCTAAACAAATGATTTGAAGTTAAGGAATACCTATATCTGGGTCCATGTATGGGCTTCAAAAATTTCAGCAACGGGTTCTTTGCCAGGTTGCTGGGTGGGCGTGGCCATGGCGGGCGTGGCCTAGTCAGCCTCCTGCACCACAGCTGAGGGGCCATTTTCACCTTCCCCAGGCTCTGGAGGCTTTCCTCCAGCCTCTGGGAGTGCGAAAAATGCTTCTCCCAGGCTCTGGAGGCCCTCTGGAAGCTGGAAATGGGTCCGTTTCCAGCGTTCCGGAACTTCTGGGAGGCCTTTTCTCCCCCTCCCTGAGCCTATGCGCAGGCCCTACACTTACTTCGCATCCAGGGGTGGGTTGGGGGAAAAACATGCCGCGCTGACTTGGGAACTGGTTAGGAGGTATGGCAGGCCTAGGTCGCTGCCAGTTCTGATGACCCAGGCCAGCAAACCACTAGCGGTTTGGTTGAACTGGTCCAAACTGGTAGGAACCCACCTCTGCTTGCATCCAAAGCCAGTTGCATGGAGATTCCTGGAAGGGATGGGAGGGGCAGGGCCAGCCAGGGATGGGATTTGGAAGTTCTCCGAACCAGCCATAATGTTAGCTATGGGTTCTCCCGAACCTGGCCAAGCCCGTAGCCGCCCTCCCCTGTCTAGTTCTCAATTTTAGAATTGTAGAAAGAAAGGCATGGGCTTTATTCCAAAGTATTTCTATTAATACTGGATAAAACAAATGAACAAATAAAGATTAAATCTTTATTCCCTTCATATTAGTGCCGATTCACTGTTGTCTTTTTGCAAGCTGTTTCAACCTTCACTAGATTTAGAGTTCATTCAAGAATCATGGGTAAGGAAATCTCTTTTCTAATGTTTTGTTAAAGACTGCTGCCAGGACAAAACCCAAATATTAGATAACCATCAGCTTTCTTGCTCTTTTCTCGTTAGTTTTACAGCTTCTTCCCAAGTCAGGTTTGCTTTAGGGAGGTATTTTCAAGGTCAGGATAACACACAAAGAAGAACAGTGTGGGATGCGGGAAGGAAAGGCCGAAGAGTTTATTGTTGCCCTTTGCTTTTCTTGCTGGAATGTTTGGGGTGTTTTGAGTGGTATCCAAGAAGTACATTTCACAACTCTTCAGGGGAAGAACCCTAATTTGATGCCAAAGGACACATTTTTCACGCAGATTCTGGTGTCCAAAGTAGCAAAAGATACATCAATAATGCAAATTGCTCTTTCACACTCTTTCAGGCACTGCCAATGAGCATGTGAAGAGCGGAGTCCGCACTGTGAGATCACAGCGCACAATTCATCACTTGCATTTCATGACTCATTTCTGTGGGTGCCTACGATTCTAGGTTCGCTCCCTGGTTTCTCCAGGAAGGCTAGAGAAGATTTCTCTTTGGGATCCTTGAGCAGCACCCTGATGAGGTGGCTTTGCTCCTCAAAGCCATCCATCATCAAACAAGCCACAATTATATGGCCTGTTTCATTTTGACTTCGTGTCTCCCAGAATGCAAGTCTAGTGGAAATACATGGAAGGACATGACTGTCATTTTCCCAGCGTGAAACAACATGGAAAGGATGGCGCCACTGCTAGATAGACATCTAAATGGTTGAACAATCATACCTAAATGACTTATGAGGAGATAGAAGGGATGTGCAGCAAATTTGCAGGTAACGCATAGTTGGGGCGATTGCTACCATTAGACTCTATCCAACAAAATGGTGTTCAATAGGGACAAATACCATATTTTTCGGTGTATAAGACGCACTGGAGTATAAGACGCACCAAGGTTTTGAAGAGGCAAATTTAAAAAAAAAAGGTTTTCACACTCTGCAAATCTCCCATAAAAGGCCCGTTTTTCATGAAAACGGGCCCATTTGTTTTTTTGTTTTTTAAAAGACATGAATAGGCTTTAGGGGATTTGCAGAATGCTCCTGGGGGGTGCCCCCCCCAAACGAGCAAAAAAGAGCCCATTTTTCTGGAAAATGGGCCTGTTTTTTGTCAAACAAATTGCATGCATAGCCTTTAGGAAGCTTATAGAGTACTCCTGGGGCCTGTGGGGTAGGGGGCAAAATTGAGCAAAAAACAGCCCGTTTTTCACTCATTTCTGCCCTCCCCAGATCCCAGGAGCTCTCTGAAAGCCTTCTACAGGCTCTGCATGGCCATTTTGGTGAAGGGGGCGGGGCTTCAGGACGCACAAAAAATGCTGTATAAGACGCACCCAGATTTTCAGCCTCTTTTTTGAGGGAAAAAGGTGTGTCTTATACTCAGAAAAATACAGTATAAGGTTCTGTACTTAGTTAGGAATAACCAGATCCACAGATACAAGTTGAGTGGTAATGGCTCAGTAGCAGTACTTGTACAGAAGGGTTTGGTGCAGGGATGAGATCCTACCAGTTTAACAACTGGTTCGCTGAGCACTCACTTTGCTCACGGGCACACCTGACGTGCCTGACGCATGCTGTGCATGTATGCACAGTTCACAGGAAAACAGCGGAGGCCCGGCAATCCACTCTGCCGCGCCTTTCAGCTGGGTTAAAAAACATGGAAATATATGTAGGTATAGCCCAGGGGTGGGTGGGCGGGCCCACCTGAATGTTGGAACGAACCGGTTCGCTGTCAGCTGATCTTTGGAGCTACTGGTTCGCCCAAATCGGGCCGAACTGGTAGAATCCCACCCCTGGTCTGGTGTTCTGGCCACAGATTAAGCATAAACCAACAGCTACCAAATGGCGAATGGAATCTGAAGCTGGACATCAACAGGGCAACAGTATTAAGATTTGGAAAGTGATCATTTTGCTCTGTGTTGCACTAGTCAGGCTGAACTTGGATTCCTTTGTCCAGTTTTAGTTGCCATAATACAAGAAGGGGAAAACTAGGGGACTGAAAAGAATGTAGAGAAGAGCAACAAAGATGCTGAGGGCCTTGAAAGCTAAATTGTATGAGGAACATATAAAGATATGGGGTATGTTTAGTCTAAAGAAAGGGCTATGGAGAGACATAATAGCGGCCTTCCAATCCTTCGAGGGCTACCGCAGGAAAGAGGTCATGGATTTGTTCTCTGCAGTTCCCAAGGGTAAAACAAGAATGAATGAGGGGAAACGTTGCAGAAGGACATCCAAGCTTGAAATGAAGTGGTAGCTCCTGGTCCTGAGAACTATTAACCAGTGGAACCGCCTACATCTTGGAGATGTGGGTGCTCCATCATCTGGCATTTTTGAACAAAAAGTGGACAGCCATAGGTCCAAGATGAGCAGAGGATTCCTGGATAGAAACTGAACCTTCAGATATCAAGAAGGCTTTTAATAAATTCTAGTGTACAGAAAGCGTGGGAGATACACAGATTTTTGCAGCTATTTTTGAGTAACCTGTTGAGCTATACCAGTGATGGCGAACCTTTTTTCCCTTGGGTGCCGAAAGCGCTAGCGCATGCCGACATCCATAAGCCAATGATCCTTCCTACAGGCCCTGCCCCCTGCACATGTGCCTCATCCTGCCCCCCCATGCATGCATGTGTGACCCTCCCCTCCCCCCCTGCATGCACATGCAACTCCTGTTTTGGTGCTAGCAGGCCTCCCTGAAGCCTCCTGTGACCAAAAATTGGGTATGGGGGGGCGCCACATCCCCCCCCCCCATGCATGCATGTGAAACCACCCACCCACACACATACATGCGCATCTCCCAGCAGAGACCCCAAAATCAGCTGGCTGGCAGGAGGCGCACATATATGCGCAGTGGAACTGACCTGGGTGACAGCTCGCATGCCCACAGAAATGGCTCCGTGTGCCACCTGTGGTACATGTGCCATAGGTTCACTATAACAGAACTATAAAAATTTTCTCACTTTTAGAAGCTCTTTTCTCTTGTAATTGATGAGGATTATCTGTGGGCCAGAATTGGTAAGATCTTGAAGGTCTCAGAACATGCACCATTTATTAACTTTGGCCATCAGTAGTTTAAACAGAGAACTGCTAATTCACTGTCTATCAGTTAACTTTCCAACCAGCTTTAATAAAGTCTTGAATAGCATCCAGATCTATCCTGTTGATTGGAAGTGAGCTCCCTGTGTTCAATAGAGTTTAATCCAGGGGTGGGCAAACTTTTCAACTTTAAGCCTGAAGCTGGCTGGAGAAGTCTGGGAGCTGAAGTCCTTCAGACTTAAAGTTGCAAAGTTTGCCCACCCCTGGTTTAATCCCAAGGAACTGGGAAAATACAGTAAGGAAATTCACATTAATGCCACAGTTATAGATGACATTGTGCCTAATTTAACTCTTTACACTAAAAAATGATTTTGTGAGCCATGGTTTGTTGAATGTCATACAAATGTGAGTATTATATCATGCTTATATTATATCATGCTAAGCCATAATCGATGGCCCCTCCTTAAGAAGCCCTCTTTGGACCCAGCTCTTTTAAACAACTATCGTCCAGTCTCCAACCTTCCCTTTTTGGCGAAGGTTGTCGAGAGTGTGGTGGCACAACAGTTTCCCGGTCACCTGGAGGAAGTTGATTATCTAGATCCGCGCCAGTCCGGCTTTCGGCCCGGGCACAGCACTGAGACGGCATTGGTCGCGTTGGTCGATGATCTCTGGAGGGCCAGAGATGGGGGTTGTTCCTCCATCCTGGTCCTATTAGACCTCTCGGCGGCTTTCGATACCATCGACCATGGTATCCTATTGCATCGGCTGGGGGGGTTGGGAGTGGGAGGCACCGTTTTACGGTGGTTCTCCTCCTACCTCTCTGGCCGATCGCAATTTGTGTTGGCAGGAGAGCAGAGGTCGACCTCGAGACCCCTCACATGTGGGGTGCCTCAGGGGTCGGTCCTCTCGCCTCTCCTGTTTAACACATACATGAAGCCGCTGGGTGAGATCATCCGTGGCTTTGGGGTAGAGTACCATCTCTACGCTGATGATACTCAGCTGTATATTTCTACCCCAAACCACCCCAACGATGCCGTAGCGGTGATGTGCCAGTGCCTGGAAGCCGTGCGGGTCTGGATGGGAAGTAACGGACTCAGGCTCAACCCGACCAAGACCGAGTGGCTGTGGTTTCCGGCTGCCCGATTCAACCAGCTCACTCCATCGCTGGCCATAGGGGACGAACATCTTGCCCCTGTGGATGGGGCGCGCAATTTGGGTGTCCTCCTGGATGCCCGGCTGTCCATGGAAGATCAAGTGACAGCCGTGGCCAGGAGGGCGTTTTACCAGGTTCGCCTGGTTCGCCAATTGCGCCCCCTATTGGATCGGGACGCCCTTCGCACAGTCACTCATGCGCTCGTGACATCCCGACTGGACTATTGCAACTCTCTCTACATGGGGCTCCCCTTGAGGTGCACCCGGAGACTTCAGCTAGTCCAGAATGCAGCCGCGCGAGCAATTATGGGAACCGCTAGGTTTACCCATGTAACACCGCTCTTGCGCGAGCTGCACTGGCTACCTGTCGTCTTCCAGGTGCGCTTCAAGGTGTTGATTATCATCTTTAAAGCGCTCCATGGCTCGGGACCTAGCTATCTGCGGGATCGGATCCTGCCTCATACATCCTCACGGCCGATTCGCTCCCACAGAGAGGGACTTCTCCGGGTGCCGTCCACTAGACTCTGTCAGCGGGCGACGCCCAGGGGAAGGGCTCTCTCTGTGGCGTGCCCGGCCCTCTGGAACGACCTTCCCCCCGACATTAGGACGACCACGGACCTCCGCTCCTTCCGTCTCAAATTAAAAACTCATTTCTTCTGTCTGGCCGGCCTAGGATAGTCTCTCTGTCTTTGGGGTTTTATTGGGGTTTTATAATTTAGCTTAGTTTTAATGGGAATTTTAGCGCAGGTTTAGATTTAATTTATTTTTAATGAAATGTTTGTATATATTTATTGTTTTACTGTGCCTGTGCACCGCCCCGAGTCCCCGAGGGGAGAGGGTGCGGTTTAGAAATATTAAATTATTATTATTGTTATTATTATTATTATTAAAAATTTCAGTGACTAGCCCAAGCACCAAAAAACAACAACAACAAAAAAACCAACCACCCCCAAATACAGGATTGCCAGCTCAGGCTTTGTGATTGTAAGGTAAATCTTTCTTTCAGTTGTTTATTTGGCTTCCAGATTTTGAGTCTTGGGAGTTTAGGATCCAGGATTTAGTCTCCTATAATATATAGTCCCATAAAGACTACAGGTGATAGGAAAGCAGTATTTCATATTTGAGGGGCTGCCACCAAGAAGAGGGGGTCAATTTATTTTCCAAAGCACCAGAGAGCAGGACAAGAAACAACAGATAGAAAATAATCAAAGAGAGAAGCAACCTGGAATTAAGGAGAAACTTCCTAACAATGAGGACAATTAACCACCGGAATGGCTTGCCTTCAGAAGTTGTGGATGCTCTTATCACTGGAGGTTTTAAGAAAAGAGTGGCCAGCCACTTATCTGAAATGGTATAGGCCAGTGATGGGATTCAAATAATTTAATAACCGGTTCTCTGCCGTAATGATTTCTTCCAGTAACCAGTTCACCAAAATGCTTAGAAACTTACAACCGGTTCTCCCAAAGTGGAACGAACTGACTGAATCCCACCACTGAGTATAGAGTCTCCTGCTTGAGCAGGGGGTTAGACTGGAAGATCTCCAAGGTCCCTTCCAGCTCTATTCTGATTATTTATTTAAAAAAATAATAGTAAGGGCCTATTGAATTCCTATTACAGGCCATTTCCCCACTAATGATTTACAGTGTCTTTAAGCACGGCCTCTAACCCTCCAACCTTTGTGCTGAAAATCAGCAACATTTTGCGGTTGCCACAGAATGAATGAGTGAGGCTGGAAAACCATAAATCATTAGTGAGAAAATAGCCCCAGGCCCTTTCTTCATGTCTGGCTTTGTTCTCAGTGACACAAATGTTATCAAGACTCATTCCCTTCTGACAAAGAAATGGTGATTAATTTGTGTACAGAAAAAAAGTGATGCAAAGCCCGGAATGGTAAAAGTTAGATAGGAATCAGGGCAGCTGAGCAGAGATGTTAAATAAGTTACCTGTTCTGCCTCTCCCACTTCCCCCATTCCATCATTCCACTGCAGACAGGCATTTCGAAGAAGGTTGTGGTCTATTATCAACAACCAGTAATGCTGTTCCATTATTTCCACTCTTTGAACAATGTTAAGCCTAGGAGTCAACATTATAAAGATCTCCATGATAATTGTTTGAACAAAGGGGGGGAAAAGGTACTTAGGCTGCAAGGCAACAAGCATACACGTAGACAGGCACAGTAGACACTTAGAAGGATGGCACAATTCCCTTGTCAGGGAATGGGGCTACCAAAACCAACTTGTAAAGAGTGTGCCAAATGAAGAAATAGTTACAAAACAGGAGGAATGATGCACATTGTAAAACTATTTGTTGGCGGATAATTAAGGGTGGTAGCAAGGGTTTAGTCTGGAAAGATTCTGTCTTTTGTGTCTATTGTGTGTAGAGCTAATCTCTAGCTGTTATCATTCCTGGGCTGAACATGACAGTATTAGAATGAAATCAGAGGCTACTGGTCCAGTTCCCAAGGCAATTTCAGAGATAAGGAATTCTGTATATATATCTATGTTATTCCAAAAATGAAACACCTTCATTCACAGAAAGCATAGTATGGTATTTATTTATCATCATTCTGATCTGTTGTGTTTGTTCTCTTGACAATATGACATCACATGGGGTGGGGTGTGCCTATTCTCTTCTGTTAATTCTCCAACATTTATTTGCAAACCTGAGTAAGCCAGCCTTCTGAAGCACATATTTCAGATTCTTGTGGACAACTCAGCAAAGGGAACTCCTGCTTAAATCATCTAGCTAGCCCAGGGGTCGGCAACCTTAAACACTCAAAGAGCCACAAAGGTCTTAAACAGAAGCCCTCCCCGGCTTCAATTCTGGAGCCAACTGGAAGTCCGGTTCCCCCTCCATAGAGTTTCGTCTTAGTGTGGCATCCTTTTTCCTCTACCTGTCCTAACCGAAAGCCCTATCAATGGTGGAGCTGACCCATGACAGGGAGCCGCAGCAGAGGGATGAAAGAGCCACATGCGGCTCCAGAGCTGCAGGTTGCTGACCCCTGATTCAGCCAAGTCATTTATCCAGAGAAACTGGGTGCGATCCAGATGCGTTTGTCTGAAGATTGCTCATGGTGCAAGAAACTGAGTTGCCCCACTTATTCTAAGTTGCTCAATTTTACAAGACAAATTGGCAGATATGTATGCTGTGGGAAATTGCTTTTAGCTAAAAGGTCTTTTCTTCTAGCCTGGAAAGCTCAGAGGAATATTCATGTTGCAGTGGTATCAGTGAAATGTCCTGTGATATCTTCTAAGCTTCACACTTGCAGTGGCACAAAGCCAAAATTGATTCAGATACAGAAGTGCATTTCAATCCTTACTATCTCTTCACACAGCCATAGTAAATAGTGGAACCACTAGGTCAGCATTTGAGCCCCAGTCACCTGAATACACATCACCAATCAGTATCAGAGTGGAGTTTTGCTTCCAGTAGTGGGATTGCATGGGACTGGATATTGATGGGTCTGCTGAAGAAGATGGGTCTGGCCAGCAGTTTTTTCTTTGCAGTTGGTTCTTCTCACTCAAAATATTGGGTAATAAATACTTCCATATTGACTTCACCCACGAGGTTGCATGATTTCCATACAACGAACTGTTGAGTTGTATTACACTTTGCATAAGTAACTCTCCTATCTGAGTAGCTGTGCCATCAGCTGTTAATTTGATTTTATGCATAATTTAAAAACCCTCAAATGTGATCATCATGCTTTTTTTTTAAAAAGGAAGAGGAGCCCTGGTGGCACAGTGGTTAAAGTGCAGCATTTTTTTTTATTTTATTAAATTTATACCCCGCCCTTCTCCTTGTTAGGACCCAGGGCGGCGCACAGGCATTATTAAAACCACAAAAATACAATAAATATCAATTTAAAATATATTAAATTAGATTAACCCGTGCTAAAACCCATGATTAAAAACCTTCCCAAATTATAATTTTTTATTTTTTATTTTTTTTAAAAGTCAGGAACAGGGGGCTATCCTAGGCCGGCTTGTTGAAATAAATACGTCTTAAGACGTTGGCGGAAGAGACGGAGGTCCGAGATAGTGCGAAGGTCGGGGGGTAGGTCGTTCCAGAGGGCTGGGCCCGCCACAGAGAAGGCCCTTCCCCTGGGTGTCGCCAACCGGCATTGCCCCGTCGACGGCACCCGGAGAAGGCCCTCTCTGTGGGAGCGGATCGGACGAAGGGATGTATGGGGCAGGAGGCGGTCTCGTATATAGCTAGGCCCCGAGCCATGGAGCGATTTAAAGATGGTTGTCAACACCTTGAAGCGCACTCGAAAGGCCACAGGCAGCCAGTGCAGCTCGCGCAGGAGAGGTGTTACGTGGGTTTGCCTTGAGGCACCCATAATCACCCGCGCGGCCGCATTCTGTACTAACTGTAGCTTTCGAGTGCACCTCAAGGGGAGCCCCATGTAGAGAGCGTTGCAGTAATCCAGCCGGGATGTCACAAGCGCTTGAGTGACTGTGCGAAGGGCTCCCCGGTCCAGTAAGGGGCGCAACTGGCGTATCAGGCGTACCTGATAGAACGCCCCCCTGGCCACGGCCGCCACATGGTCCTCCATGGACAGCCGGGAATCCAGGAGGACACCCAAGTTGCGCGCCCTCTCCACGGGGGCCAGTTGTTCGCCCCCAATGGCCAGTGTTGGACTTAACTGGCTGAACCGGGGTGCCGGAAACCACAGCCACTCGGTCTTGGACGGGTTGAGTTTGAGTTTGTTACTACCCATCCAGATCCGTACGGCCTCTAGGCACCGGGACAGCACTTCGACGGCATCGTTGGGGTGGTTTGGGGTGGATATGTACAACTGAGTGTCATCAGCGTACAGATGGTATTCCACCCCAAAACCACGGATGATCTCGCCCAGCGGCTTCATATAGGTGTTGAACAGAAGGGGAGAGAGGACCGACCCCTGAGGGACCCCACATATGAGGGGCCTCGGGGACGACCTCTGCCCTCCTGCCAACACCCATTGCGACCGACCAGAGAGGTAGGATGAGAACCACCGTAGAACGGTGCCTCCCAACCCCAACCCCCCCAATCGGTGCAATAAGATACCATGGTCGATGGTATCAAAAGCCGCTGAGAGGTCTAATAGGACAAGGATAGAGGAACAACCTCTATCCCGTGCCCTCCAGAGATCATCAACCAATGCGACCAATGCCGTCTCGGTGCTGTGACCGGGCCGGAAGCCGGACTGGCGCGGGTCTAGATAATCAACTTCCTCCAGATGTCGGGGAAACTGTTGAGCCACCACACTCTCAACAACCTTCACTAAAAAGTGAAGGTTGGAGACGGGACGATAGCTCTCTAATAAAGCCGGGTCCAGGGATGGCTTCTTGAGGAGGGGCCTCACCACCGCCTCTTTCAAAACGGTGGGCAAGTACCCCTCACTCAGAGATGAATTCACAATGCCCTGGAGCCAGCCTCGTGTCACCTCCCAGGATGCCAGTACAAGCCAGGAGGGGCACGGGTCCAATAAACATGTGGTGGCTCTAAGGTTCCTCCGCAACCTGTCCATATCCTCGGTAGTAACAAAGTCGAACTCCTCCCAAGGTGTTATCTCAAGACCAGCACCGGACGCCCCGACAGGGCCACTAGTGGAGGGCAACTCGTTCCGAATCTGAGTGATTTTGTCCTGCAGAAATACTCCAAATTCCTCTGCTCGACCCTGCAGAGGGGCTTCCCGCGGCCTCAAATGAAGGAGGGAGCGGGTCACCCCAAACAGGGCGGCAGGGTGGTTTTCCGCGGACGCGATAAGGGTGGCACAATACTCACGTTTGGCCACTCTTAGCGCCACTAAGTAAGTCCTAATATGGTCTCTCACTAGTGTTCGGTCAGCTTCGGATCGAGAAGATCTCCACCTACTCTCTAGGCATCTCTTGCGGCGTTTCATCTCCCGAAGCTCCTCGGTAAACCAAGGAGCCTGGGTGACTCGACGCTGCATGAGAGGCCGCAAGGGCGCGACTCGGTCCAAGGCCCCCGTGGCCGCACTATGCCACGCGGCCACTAGGTCCTCAGTCGAGCCGCGGGGCAGGGATACAGGTACTGGCCCAAGCTCCCTCTGGAACCTTTCCGGGTCCATCAGGCGCCTGGGGCGGAACCAACTTGGTGTTTCCGGTTCCGCCTCCCCGCGGTGAGGTGTGACGGTTGGAAAGTCTATCCGAAGGAGAGAGTGATCTGTCCATGACAAGGGTAAGATGACTAAATCCCCTGTTCCGAGATCACTAATCCAGTGTCCAGAGACAAAAATCAGATCCAGCGTGTGTCCTCCCTCGTGAGTGGGGCCCTGAACTACTTGGGTCAGGTCCATGGCCGTCATGGAAGCCATGAACTCCCGAGCTACCTCGGATGTTTCGCCCGCCGATGGCAGGTTAAAGTCCCCCATGACTATAAGTCTGGGGGTCTCCACCGCCATCGCGGCGATCACCTCGAGTAGCTCGGGCAGGGCTGCTGTTACATAGCGGGGAGCCAGGTATACAAGCAGCAAGCCCAACTGCCTCCCTAGGCCCCATTTTACGAAGAGGGACTCACAGCCGGTCGTCTGAGGCACAGTGGTCTCCTTCGGCTCCAGACTTTCCTTAACAATAACCGCCACCCCCCCACCCCTGCCTAGGGCCCTAGGCCGATGAAATGCACGGTAGCCTGGTGGGCACATTTCCACGAGGGGTAAACCCCCCTCGGGGCCCAACCAGGTTTCCGTAATTCCCACCAGGTCCGGGTCCCCCTCTGACACAAGGTCATTTATGAGGGGGGCTTTGTTCACCACGGACCTGGCGTTGCAGAACATCAGCCTGGGCCCCCGGCTCTGTAATCCCTGACCGCCTAGCCCACGAGTGGAGTACAGGGGGTTGGGGCAAGCGACCGCTCGTAACCAGCGACCACGAGCCTCCAACCCACGATGGACATCCTGCCTCCCACCGCCCCTGCCCCTCCCCAAGACCAATCGAATGGGACGGCCCTCAACAGAGACAACCCCCAATCCCCCCTCCCTAATGGACCCCTCCTTTATCCTACTTCCGCCAGCCGGCCCTATATCTTGACCCCCCCCTGACTGAATGAGCCCTCCCCCCGCCCCAGAACCCCTTAAAAGCCGAATTAAAAATTTGTTTAAAAACCCCCTAAGTTTGCGCTGCGCCCACCTCTCTGGATCAATCAATCCATCCTCGAGGTGGGCCCGTGTTAGACCCGGGGGCCAGGCCTGCGAGAGGGGAGACTCCCGCAGGCAAAGAAGGTCTAACCTTGAATACGCTAGCATTCCCAGGCCACACTGGCTATAAAAGGAGGAACGCTAAAGATGGTAAACATGCTTAAGATGGTAAAATGCATAAAATTATACAACAGCAAGCCCGACTAAAGTGGCGACAGTGCAGATCGAAAATATATACAGGACGGACGGGTAGGAAAGATATTTAAAAACACATGGGATGGAGAGATCTTTTCCAGGGGGAAGGGAGGGGGGCATAAAGATGAATCATAGTACGCATAGATGGTAAAAGTTAGTGGATTTGTGCCTAGTTGTTCATAAGGAGGGAGAATGGTCCAAAAGCCCTCCATGAGTCCATATCTCTGTCTCTGGCACACCACTCCAGGCTCCTCTCCAGCTGTCGGCTTGGTTCCACTCCGGCACGTGCCGGGACAAACGCCGGTGCCGGGGCCATTTCAGGCCGCCCAACCGCTCCCCGCCACTCAACAGAGATCTTCTACCGGGCTGCGCGGCCGCGCCAGGGCCACGATGGGACCGCGCCAACGCCGGGCCGTTCCAGGCCTCCTCGCTGCTCGCCATCGCTCACCGCAGCCTCTCCGCCGCAGATCTTCAGCCGCTCAGCGCAGCCGCGCCGGGGCAACGCCACCGCCAACGTTCCAGGCCAATTCCGAGTCGCTCTGCCACTCGCCACTCGCCACAGGCAGGAGTTCGATCCTGACAGGGCTCAAGGTTGACTCAGCCTTCCATCTTTCCGAGGTCAGTAAAATGAGGACTCCAATTGTTGGCAATTGGCACACCCAATTGTTATATTGGGAGTCCCAATCTAAGCAAATAATGCTTACAATGTAAACGGTCCAGAGAGTGCTCTAAAGTGCTGTGGGATGACATATAGGCCTAAATGCTATTGCTCTTCTATCACATTATTGTGGTTGCCATTTTGATTTTTTTTAACCCTATGCTGTGGACCCCACCAAAAGTATACATAAAACTTGTAGGTTTTATGTATAGTTTTACACACATAATCGCATGCTTTATCACATTCTAACGCTCAGAAACTGAAATATTATCTATCAATCAGCAAAGGGAGTCATGGTGGCGCAGTGGTTAGAGTGCAGTACTGCAGGCTACTTCTGCAGATCACCGGCTGCCAGCAGTTTGGCAGTTAGAATCTCACCAGGCTCAAGGTTGACTCAGCCTTCCATCCTTCTGAAGTGGGTAAAATGAAGACCCAGATTGTTGGGGACAATATAGGCTGCCTCTGTAAACAACTCGGAGAGGGCGGTAAAAGCACTATGAAGCGGTATATAAGTCTTATTGCTATTGCTAATCAATACAATACAATACAATACAATAGCAGAGTTGGAAGGGATCTTGTAGGTCTTCTAGTCCAACCCCCTGCGTGGGCAGGAACCTTATACCATTTCAGACAAATGGCTATCTAACATCTTTTTAAAGACTTCCAGGGTTGGGGCATTCACAACTTCTGGAGGCAAGCTGTTCCAGAGGTTAATTGTTCTAACTGTCAGGAAATTTCTCCTTAGTTCTAAGTTGCTTCTCTCCTTGGTTAGTTTCCACCCATTGCTTCTTGTCCTGCCCCCGGGTGCCTTGGAGAATAGTTTGACTCCCTCTTCTTTGTGGCACCCTCTGAGATATCGGAAGACTGCTATCATGTCTCCCCTGGTCCTTCTCTTCATCAAGCTAGACATACCCAGCTCAAGTTGCTTGCCCAAGGTAAACATTAATTTAGCATTAAGCTAAACATTAATTTAGCATTTTTTTTATTTTGTGTGATTTGATTGTGGCACAGCATTGGCAAAATAGAGTAGTGTTTACTTAAAGGGATATTTGAATGATGAAATTGAAAAAAGAAAAGACTTCACTGCAGTAGCAATTATGTATATATACATTTATTTATTTTTTTGCAGTACTGATAAGCTCTAACCAGGATGGGACTTCGTTTTGGATTGTTACTTTCCAGGTAAAAGATGGGATTTGAGAGCTTTCCTGCTAATCCACACGGCGTGTTTAGGAGCTAAATAGAGTGATTAGTTTTTAAAGAGGGATGACAAATTGCACGTGGTGGATTGTAAGCAGGAAAGCTGGCACACGTTGGATCTAGAGTTTTACTGTTCTGAAGAAATGTGGGGTGTGAAAGAATCAGCTAGAAGAATCCTGTTGCTTCACCACCTAGGAATGTAGAGGTTAAAGGAGAGATTTTTCACTCAGCCCTTGGAAACCTCTCAGGCCTGCATAGACCTGAACTTTGAAAATAGACGATATTTTCAATATTATTTGCCTTTCAAAACTCAGCTTTCTTTGGGTACTCCATTCACTTGAGAACCATTAGAGTTAAGGCCCAAAGAAATCAGCAGTGCAGAACAAACAGATTATGCAAACCTGAAAGCCAAAGCCAGTGGTAGATTCAAATAACTTAACAACCGGTTCTCTGCCCTAATGACCAGCTGGGTAGGTGTGGCTTGGTGGTCATGGGACCTTTTTTACCTGCTCTTTTTTTCCCCTACCCCTGGAGCACTCTGCAATACCCCCCCCCCAAGGCTATTCATGCCTTTTATTTGAAAAAAACACGGGTCTGTTTTCACAAAAAATGGGCCGTTTTGGGGAGGTTTGCAGAGTGCAAAAAGGGGGTTTTCCTTTTGGAAAGCTCTTTAACTGATTGATGAGAATTACATGGATCAAATATTGTGCCAGCAGGAACAAAGTTAGGTACTGCAGATTGTCAGTGATTTCCTTCTCCAGCACATGGAAAGGTACACCTAGAAACATCTACCTACCTACCTACTCTCTCTCTCTCTACCTACCTACCTACTGTATTTCTCTCTCTCTATCCTACTCTCTCCCTCTATCTACTGTTTTTTTAATTTGCCTTTTTAATTTGCCTCTTCTTATACTCCGAAAAATACGGTAGTTTTCCTTAGTAAGGCATCCCTAGAAAGTGACTACACCTTTCTTTCAAAACAGAACCACCAATGTGCAACTGGAAGAATCTACCTGTTTGCCAGTGTTCATTAACCTTTGAGCCATTAAAACTTGTTTTTAAAGGTCCAATGATTTTTCAAATGAGTGTTAAACCTATGTATATAAGGAGGCTATGTAAGAATTGACAAATGCTAGAAAATGCAGGCCAGGCATTATTTTATTTATTTACTAGCCGTCCCCGGCCACGTGTTGCTGTGGCCCAGTCTGGTTAAATGGCCAACCAATCTGTGTGTAGATCTACACCTGCACACACAAACACGTACACACAGCCACCATATAACCCCCAATCTACCTACCTACTCCCTTTGTCCCTCTCTCCCTCTACCTACCTACCTACCTACCTACTGTATTTCTCCCTCTCCCTCCCCACCTATCTACTTACCTACCTACTGTATTTCTCCCTCTCTATCCCACTACCTACCTGCCTATCTACCTACCTACCTACTGTATTTTTCCTCTCCCTCTCTATCCCTCTACCTACCTACCTACCTACCTACTGTATTTCTCCTTGAATCTTATGGACAATTTTATGTCATAAAGGATGTTATAATACCTGTGGCCCACTGCTCTCTCTGTATCCATCTACCTAGCTTTTTTACAATTTTTTACATTTCCATTGTGTGTACCTGGCACAGGTGTGACATCTACATAATCTATATATATCATTGGCGCCGTATTTGAAAGGAACGTTGTGTGAAAATTTGGAAGCGATCGGTGCAGTACTTTCGGAGATTAGTGGTTTTGAACAAACTCTTGTTACATTTTTATTTATATAGATTTATTTATTTATTTATTTGTATCTCCCTTAGTATGCAACTCCTTTTGTGGAAACCAAAGGGTCTGGCCACTCCCGTAGTCCCAACCAAAATGTCCATGGAGGATCATGTCTAACAAGAACAAAGGAAGTGACCAGATCCCCAACCCCATAATGACTGCCTCATTATCTGCATCACAATGAGGTGTGTGCTGTACCCCGCCCACAACAGAATTTGTATCAGGAAAAGCGGAACAGGCAAAGGTGACATCACACTGTATCACCTTTGGGCTGGGAAGGGCAACATTATGAGGACGTTATGGAAGAAGAGTTGGCTGCGGTGACTATTTAAGATTGGAGAGGCTGAGATCCAGGACTTTATTCATCTTGAAAGTCACTGAGCTCACTGCTTAATCACAGACTTGAGCCACTTTACCTAACAGGGTGTTCTGGGAAAGTACTGGATACCTAGGAGAAAAGCAGGATACTAAAACTTGGTCTTTTCATGTGGTATTGAATCCTCATATTAAAAATTGTCGACCGCTGAAGGGAAAAGCTAAGATTGGATACCTGAATTCTGATAGAGAGGGGGGGAGGGGGCTGTCAAAAATCAACTTAATACCTCATCTCTTTATCAGCATTTCAAAACTATAGGACATGACATTGACTTTCAAGGAACTAAAATGATCTCCAAGGCTGAACAACTGAACAGGAGAATAATCAGAGAAGCCATTGAAATATAGAAGCAATCTAACAGTATGAACAAACGTGATAACACCTCCCGCCTACCAGACATCTGGAAACCTGCACTGACCAGCAGACGAGTCCCACCCTCCACCCAAGCCGTTGAAATTCAAAATAAGGAGAAACATACAAATGAGACCAATCAGCATCAATATACCAGTCATGATGCAGCTGCACAGCCAATCAACACACTCACAACAATAGTCAGCACTCCACCCCCCCACCAAGATTTTAAAAAGGGCCATGCCTTCGCAGTCACAGTCACAGACCAAACCCTGACGATGACAAGTGAGATCTTGTCAAAACGTTGCAATAACATTTCCATGCCTTATACACGGGAAAATACCCGAAGCAAGCAATGCCAGCATACCTACACCCGTGAAAATCTACGAAAGCATATATATATATGTATGTATGTATGTATGTATGTATGTATGTATGTATGTATGTATGTATGTTACGTTATTGAGCTGATCAATAAATAAGTCAGGGAGACTAGGATAGATCTATTTCGAGCTTATTAGCTCTTATCAACTAGCCATACCCATACTGGGATTCGAACCAGGGCTGTTTACATGTCAGGCAGCAGCCTTAACCATTAGGCCATGAGTTCTCCTCCCTTATCAGCTCATGGCCTAATGGTTAAGGCTTCTGCCTGACATGTAAACAGCCCTGTTTCGAATGCCAGTAAGGGTATGGCTCTCTGATGAGAGCTAAATAGCTCGAAATAGATTTATCATATCATACCCTTTATTTATTTATCTATCAGTACAAATGCATGTACTGATACTGAAGTCCTGACTTCTCTTTTAAGCAAAGCCAATAGAGAAGTCAGACTCTCTTAACAACCGTGTTGCCAACTTAACAACTGCAGTGATTTGCTTAACAACTGTGGCAAGAAAGGTGGTAAAAGGGGAGCACGATTCACTTAACAAATGTCATCGCTTAGCAACAGAAATGTTGGGCTCCGTTGTGGTCATTAAGTTGAGGACTGTCTGTACTTCTCATGCATCAAACTGAAACTGGCCCTTAGTTGAGTTTCGCATGGAAGTCAAATAGACAATCTTTCCACACTCTTTTCTGTGTTGTCATTTACACTTTCCAGGTGCTAGACACATGTGATAATAGCGACTGTGTAAATGTCGGTGCCTAAAAGAGTGTATTTTGTTAGGATAATAGGAACCTACCAAGTTACAGAACTGCTCCACCTAACCTAGGATTGCTTCAGAATGGTTTTCCACTGGGAGGCTCAACCTGGAGTTCACCCGTATGCTAAATTAAATATGACACAAGACCATGCAGTTAGGCCTGCTCTGCAGCAAAAGAGGACATTTAAATCAGGGGTCTCCAACCTTGGCAATTTAAGACTTGTGAATTTCAACTCCCAGAGTTCCTTAGCCAGTGAAGTTGAAGCCCATAAGTCTTAAAGTTGCCAAGGTTGGAGACCCCTGATTTAAACAACACCCATCCCCATCAGAGGTGGGTTCCTACTGGTTCAAACCAGTTCAGCTGAGTAGGTAGTAACTCGGCCAGACATGACCCTGAACTGGTTCTATCGGCGGCATCTTGTTTTCAGAAGCATGTGAATCGCTTGCCCAATAATAATAATAATAATTTTAATAATAATAATTTTATTTATAAACTGCCTCCTCTCCCCAAAGGGACTCGGAGCGGTGCACAGGGAGATTAAAAAACAAATACAAAATACATAAATAGTTAAAATAAGAATTAAACGAATTATCCCTGCGCTAAAAACCCTCTATACTAAAACTAAACTATACCCCCTAAAAAGCCCAGTTAAAACGGAAGACTAACCTAGGCCGGCCAAGCAGAAAAAGTGTCTTTTCAATTTTTGATGGAAGGAGCGGAGGTCCGTGGTTGTTCTAATTTCGGGGGGAAAGTCATTCCAGAGGGCTGGGCCCGCCACAGAGAAGGCCCTTCCCCTGGGCGTCGCCCGCTGGCATTGCCTAGTGGACGGCACCCAGAGAAGTCCCTCTCTGTGGGAGCGGATCGGCCGCAGGGATGTATGGGGCAGAATCCGATCCCGCAGATAGCTAGGTCCCGTGCCATGGAGCGCTTTAAAGATGATAACTAACACCTTGAAGTGCACCCGAAAGACGACAGACAGCCAATGCAGCTTGCGCAAGAGCGGTGTTACATGGGTAAACCTCGAGGTTCCCATAATTGCTCGCGCGGCTGCATTCTGGACAAGCTGAAGTCTTCGGGTGCACCTCAAGGGGAGCCCCATGTAGAGAGAATTGCAGTAGTCCAGTCGGGATGTCACGAGGGCATGAGTGACTGTGCAAAGGGCATCCCGATCCAGTAGGGGACGCAACTGGCGTACCAGGCGAACCTGGTAGAATGCCCTCCTGGCCACAGCTGTCACTTGATCTTCCATGGACAGCCGGGTATCCAGGAGGACGCCCAAGTTGCGTGCCCCATCCACAGGGGTGAGGTGTTCGTCCCCTATGGCCAGTGATGGAATCAACTGGTTGTACCGGGATGCCGGGAACCACAGCCACTCGGTCTTGGACGGGTTGAGTCTGAGTCTGTTACTTCCCATCCAGGCCCGCACGGCTTCCAGGCACTGGCACATCACCGCTACGGCATCGTTGGGGTGGTTTGGGGTAGATATATACAGCTGCGTGTCATCAGCGTAGAGGTGGTACTCTACCCCAAAACCACGGATGATCTCGCCCAGTGGCTTCATATATGTGTTGAACAGGAGAGGCGAGAGGACCGACCCCTGAGGCACCCCACGTGAGGGGTCTCGAGGTCGACCTCTGCTCTCCTGCCAACACAAATTGCGATCGACCGGAGAGGTAGGAGGAGAACCACCATAAAACGGTGCCCCTCACCCCCATCCCCTCCAGCCGATGCAATAGGATACCATGGTCGATGGTATCAAAAGCCGCTGAGAGGTCTAATAGGACCAGGATGGAGGAACAACCCCCATCTCTGGCCCTCCAGAGATCATCCACCAACGCGACCAATGCCGTCTCGGTGCTGTGCCCGGGCCGGAAGCCGGACTGGCGCGGGTCCAGATAATCAACTTCCTCCAGGTGACGGGGAAACTGTTGTGCCACCACACTCTCTACAACCTTCGCCAAAAAGTGAAGGTTGGAGACCGGATGGTAATTAACCAACAATGCTGGGTCCAGAGAGGGCTTCTTCAGGAGGGGTCTCACCATCGCCTCTTTAAGGGAGGCAGGCAAGAAACCCTCACTAAGAGAAGCGTTGACAACCTCCTGGAGCCAGCCTCGTGTAACCTCCCAGGATGCCAGTACAAGCCAGGAGGGACATGGGTCCAATAAACGTGGTGGCTCGCAGTCACCCACGTAACCTGTCCATATCTTCGGAAGTAACAGAGTCAAAACTCTTCCCACAAAACTGTCTCAAGATCTGCCTCGGGGCATCCCACTGGGCCACTATCGATGGGGACTAACTCGCTCTGAATCTGAGCGATTTTATCCTGCAGATAAATCCCAAATTCCTCTGCTCTACCCTGTAAAGGGGCTTCCCGTACCCTCTGTTGAAGGAGGGAGCGGGTCACCCTAAACAGGGCGGCAGGGCGGTTTTCTGCGGATGCGATGAGAGTGGCACAATGATGACGTTTGGCCACTCTCAGTGCCACAAGGTAAGTCCGTAAATGGGCTCTCACCTGTGTTCGGTCAGATTCGGACCGAGTGGATCTCCATCTCCTCTCTAGGCATCTCTTGTGGCGCTTCATCACCCTTAGCTCCTCGGTAAACCAAGGAGCCAGGGTGGTTCGTCACCGCAAGAGAGGCCGCAAGGGCGCGACCCGATCCAAGGCTCCATGCGGCCACGAGGTCCTCCATCGGGGCGTGGGTCAGGGACACAGGAAGTGGCCCAAGCGCCGTCTGGAACCTATCAGGGTCCATCAGGCGCCTGGGGCGGAACCATATAGGTGACTCAAGTTCCGCCTCCCCGCGGTGGGGTGTAGCGATTGGAAAGTCGAGCCGGAGAAGTGAGTGATCTGACCATGACAGGGGTGTGATGACTATATCCCCTATACCCAGATCACTCTTCCATTGGCCAGAGACAAAGATTAGATCCAGCGTATCCAGA
Source organism: Rhabdophis nuchalis (assembly GCA_039707465.1). Taxonomy (NCBI): domain Eukaryota; kingdom Metazoa; phylum Chordata; class Lepidosauria; order Squamata; family Natricidae; genus Rhabdophis; species Rhabdophis nuchalis. The sequence continues at coordinate 193,420,272 of CM077646.1, forward strand.
GATACCGAGTTGGTTCCGCCCCAGGCGCCTGATGGACCCGGAAAGGTTCCAGAGGGAGCTTGGGCCAATACCTGTGTCCCTGCCCCGTGGCTTGACTGAGGATCTAGTGGCCGCATGGTATAGTGCGGCCACGGGGGCCTTGGACCGAGTTGCGCCCTTGCGGCCTCTCATGCGGCGCCGAGTCACCCAGGCTCCTTGGTTTACCGAGGAGCTTCGGGAGATGAAACGCCGCAAGAGATGCCTAGAGAGTAGGTGGAGATCTTCTCGATCCGAATCTGACCGAACACTAGTGAGAGACCATATTAGGACTTACTTAGTGGCGCTAAGAGTGGCCAAACGTGAGTATTGTGCTACTCTTATCGCGTCCGCGGAAAACCGCCCTGCCGCCCTGTTTGGGGTGACCCGCTCCCTCCTTCATCTGAGGCCGCGGGAAGCCCCTCTGCAGGGTCGAGCAGAGGAATTTGGAGTATTCCTGCAGGACAAAATCACTCAGATTCGGAACGAGTTGCCCTCCACTTGTGGTCCAGTCGAGGTGTCCAGCGTTGGTCTTGAGATTACACCTTGGGAGGAGTTCGACTTTGTTACTACCGAGGATATGGACAGGTTGCGGAGGAACCTTAGAGCCACCACATGTTTATTGGACCCGTGTCCCTCCTGGCTTGTACTGGCATCCTGGGAGGTGACACGAGGCTGGCTCCAGGGCATTGTGAATTCATCTCTGAGTGAGGGGCACTTGCCCACCGTTTTGAAAGATGGTTCCTCAAGAAACCATCCCTGGATCCAGCTTTATTAGAGAACTATCGTCCCGTTTCCAACCTTCACTTTTTAGTGAAGGTTGTTGAGAGTGTAGTGGCTCAACAGTTTCCCCGACATCTGGAGGAAGTTGATTATCTAGACCTGCGCCAGTCCGGCTTCCGGCCCGGTCACAGCACCGAAACGGCATTGGTCGCGTTGGTAGATGATCTCTGGAGGGCACGGGATAGAGGTTGTTCCTCTATCCTTGTCCTATTAGACCTCTTAGCGGCTTTTGATACCATCGACCATGGTATCTTATTGCACCGATTGGGGGGGTTGGGGCTGAGAGGCACCGTCCTACGGTGGTTCTCGTCTTACCTCTCTGGTTGGTCGCAATGGGTGTTGGCAGGAGGGCAGAGGTCGTCCCCGAGGCCACTCACATGTGGGGTCCCTCAGGGGTCGGTCCTCTCGCCACTCCTGTTTAACACCTACATGAAGCCGCTGGGCGAGATCATCCGTGGTTTTGGGGTGGAATACCATCTGTACGCTGATGACACTCAGTTGTACATATCCACCCCAAACCACCCCAACGATGCCGTCGAGGTGCTGTCCCGGTGTCTGGAGGCCGTACGGATCTGGATGGGTAGTAACAAACTCAGACTCAACCCGTCCAAGACCGAGTGGCTGTGGTTTCCGGCACCCTGGTTCAGCCAGATAAGTCCAACACTGGCCACTGGGGGCGAACAACTGGCCCCCGTGGAGAGGGCGCGCAACTTGGGCGTCCTCCTGGATTCGCGGCTGTCCATGGAGGACCATGTGACGGCCGTGGCCAGGGGGGCGTTCTATCAGGTACGCCTGATACGCCAGTTGCGCCCCTTACTGGACCAGGGAGCCCTTCGCACAGTCACTCAAGCGCTTGTGACATCCCGGCTGGATTACTGTAACACTCTCTACATGGGGCTCCCCTTGAGGTGCACTCGAAAGCTACAGTTAGTACAGAATGCGGCCGCGCGGGTGATTATGGGTGCCTCAAGGCAAACCCACGTAACACCTCTCCTGCGCGAGCTGCACTGGCTGCCTGTGGCCTTTCGAGTGCGCTTCAAGGTGCTGACGACCATCTTTAAATCGCTCCATGGCTCGGGGCCTAGCTATATACGAGACCGTCTCCTGCCCCATACATCCCTTCGTCCGATCCGCTCCCACAGAGAGGGTCTTCTCCGGGTGCCGTCAGCGGGGCAATGCCGGCTGGCGACACCCAGGGGAAGGGCCTTCTCTGTGGCGGGCCCGGCCCTCTGGAACGACCTACCCCCCGACCTTCGCACTATCTCGGACCTCCGCCTCTTCCGCCAACGTCTTAAGACGTATCTATTCCAACAAGCCGGCGTAGGATAGCCCCTACTTCTGACTTTTAAAATTAAAATTAATTTGGTATGGTTTTAAAATGGGTTTTTAGCACGGGTTTAATAATTTAATATATTTTAATCGATTTTGTATTTTGTATTTTGTGGTTTTAATAATGCCTGTGCGCCGCCCTGGGTCCTAACAAGGAGAAGGGCGGGGTATAAATTTAATAAAATAAAATAAATAAATAAGTATGTCCACCCTCGTGTGTGGGACCCTGAATTACTTGGGTCAGGTGCATGGCCGTCATGGAAGTCATGAACTCCCGAGCTACCTCTGATGATTCGCCAACTGATGGCAGGTTAAAGTCCCCCATGACTACTAGTCTGGGGGTCTCAACTGCCATCGTAGCGATCACCTCAAGGAGCTCGGGCAGGGCTGCTGTTACATAGCGGGGAGCCAGGTATACAACCAGCAAGCCCAACTGCCTCCCTAGGCCCCACTTCACGCAGAGGGACTCACAGCCGGTGGTCTGTGGCACAATGGTCTCTCTCGGCTCAAGACCTTCCCTAACAATAACCGCTACCCCTCCACCCCTGCCTAGGGCCTGGGGCTGATGAAAAGCGCGGTAACCTGGCGGGCACATTTCAACGAGGGGGAGTCCTCCCTCGTGGCCCAGCCAGGTCTCCGCAATTCCCACCAGGTCCGGCTCCCCCTCTGACACAAGGTCATGAATGAGGGGGGCTTTGTTGACCACGGACCTGGCGTTGCAAAACATCAGCCGCAGGCCCTGGCCCTGTAATCCCTGACCACCCAGCCTGCGGGGGTTGTGGCACCTGACCGTTTGCAACCAAATTGCATCCTTAGCGAACCGGCAGTAACAGAAGCTGGAGACCACTCCTGATCCCAATGGTTATACACTTTTGATCTAAGCCACAGTACTAACAGGTAGCAGGGAGACCCTGCCAGAAATAGCAAAGATACATCAAAGAGCAAATTGCATTTTCACTACGATATTAGTGAAGGGCTAATAGTTTGCAATCAGCTGCCTCTATGACCTTGTTCCCATCAAACATTTAAGCAAGCTGGAAGATAGTGAGTTGTGAGGAGACTCGGGGGTTTTGACTCAATCAACTAACTCATGTGAAATTAAATTTAACCCCAAACTGATCCAATCATGCACAGGGTTAAGCTAATTTTATCCTCTTTGTGCATTGGGAATCTTATCAATTGACCTATTTTGTATAACACTCCCTCAGGAAAAAGAGCTGGAGAATAAGAGTGGCTGACAGACTAAGTCTCTCCCTTACGAAACTATCAAAAATATCTTCCCCGCCCAACCCATGCTGATTGGTCACAATGTCCAACCTCACCTCCTATTGGCTGCGTGTCATAAAGACTTGCTAGTACTCAAGAGTTCTGACCTACCTGGCAATTTTTGACAAAAATGGGCAGTGCTCCATTAACTCTAAACCAATTTTTTTTTTTTTTGTCTCAGCCTGATTTTGTACTACCTAGAAATCTCTGGGTTGGTGGCTGACCGGGAATATGCTTGTTGGAGGAATATTGGTAGGCAGTGAGGGATCTATATCTGAAACCAATTTCATTGTAATTTTAGTACAATGACAATAAAGATTATTATTATTATTAAAACAGAGTAAGAGTAGTTGAAACTCACATCCTTGCCAAGTTGGCCCCTGGCTCAGTCAGTAGGGGCGAAATCAACTCGCTACCAGTTCTCAAATGTGAGCACCATCTCTGCACATGTGCAGGACCTTCCACGCATGCACAGAGTGTCAAAAATGGGACGTGATGATGTCTGGGTGGGTGGGCGGAGCCTCCCGCTGCCACCGCTACTAGTTCGCCCGAACCGGATAGAACTGGCTGATTTGCATCACTGGTTACTAGTTCTTTGGCATTCAAAAACATGTTTCATTGGCTAGGCCCGTGATGGCGAACCTATGGCACACATGCCACCTTTGGCACGTGGAGCCATTTGTTAGGGCATGCGAGGTGTTTCCCTGTCAGCTTCAGTGCGCATGTGCGTGCTGGCCAGCTGACTTCAGCTTTTTTTCCCTGGCTGTTTCTTGCCGCTCAGGAATGGACTTCTGGTTTGCCCCGTAGGGCTGTTTTTCACCCTCCATAGTGTGAAAAATGGCCCAATGCACAAACCGGAAGTTTGGGAACGGACTTCTGGTTTGCCCGTAGGGCCGTTTATCACCCTGAAGCCTCCGGAGGGCCTCGGGGGGGGGGGGGGAGGGAGGCAGGGGGAGACTGTTTCTGCCCTCCTCAGTCTCATAGAAAACCTCTGGTGCCCAGGGAGGGCAAAAATGGGTCCACTGCACACCAAAAGTGGGGGTGGGGGAGGCTAGGGGTTGAGCGCACGTGTGCGGGGTCACATACATAGTATTATGGATATGGGCATGCCTGCACATTTATTTTATTTATTTATTTAAATCACATTTATATCCCGCCCTTCTCCACAAAGGACCCAGGGCGGCGCACAGGAACTTAAAAACATACAAAACAATAAATACAGAATTTAAAAACATATTAAATTACAATCCTATGCTAAAATCCAAATTAAAATCCCCAGTTTAAAACTATCTAAAATAGCCCCGACGAGGGGTTAGGCTAGGCCGGCTTGCTGAAAGAGATGTGTCTTTAGACACTGGCGGAAGAGGCGGAGGTCCGAGATGGTACGCAATTCAGGGGGTAGGTCGTTCCAAAGGGCAGGGCCCGCCACAGAGAAGGCTCTTTCCCTTGGTGTCGCCAGTCGGCATTGCCCGGCCGACGGCACCCTGAGAAGGCCGTCTCTGTGGGAGCGGATCGGCCGAAGACATGTGTGGGGCAGGAGACGCCCTCGCATATAACATGACCCCCCTGTGCTCCCCCGGATGGGAAAAAAGATTAGTCGTCACTGAGCTAGGCCGTTCATGGTTGGCATTGCCATATTGCCCATTACAGGTAGTTCTTGATTTATACATTATAATTGTTTGTTTAAAATGGTCTAGAACTACAATGGCCACTGCAAAACGGTGCAAATCTTCCACCCCCCGGGATCTGTGATTGCAATCTCGATGCTTGGCAACCTGTCTGCACATAACAAACAGCTGGCCAAGCATCCCGCGGTCATGTGATTGCCATGCACCATCTTCTTGGCCGGCTTCTCCAGAAAACCAGTGTAGCAATTGGCGGGGGCTGTTGCAAGCTGCCGCCACCTGTGAAGTAAACGCCATTTTGTTTCTGGGGGATGGCTACCAGAACTGCTCCCTGAGAGGAGCTGAAGTCCTTCAGCTGGGTGCAGAAATGGAGTTGAAATCCTGAAGATTTTATCTTTCTTCCTGTGCCCATGGAAGGAGTTGCCTTCCATGCGTGGAGGGGAGCTGCTCTTTTGGCAGGCAGCTCTTTCAGCCAGCCCCCAAGAAAGAAAAGACAGCCAAAATCCAAGCAGAGAGTGTAGAGTCGGCATGATAAGGAGCGTGGGGTGCCTCAGGTAGGTAGTTGGAGGCCCTGCACAGGCCGTGTGTGATTGTCTTGTTGGAAGAAATGCCCATCTGGGTTCAGTTCCAAGTGGGGAGAAAGACACTGGAAATATATATATATATATATATATATATGAAGTGGATATATTGTTACAGCTTCCTGTTAGGCCTATTTAAGGGAGGAGACAAACTTGTCATCCTTCTCTCTCCTTCGACTCAACCTAGAGACCATCCAGACAGAGACCTATTAAATTGCTGCTGTCTTTTTAGATTATTATTAATCATCCCTTAAAGAAATTTAATATATATATATATATTTATATCCTCAGTTGAGATTTGAATTTGCGCTTGTATTCTGATTGGTTGTCAGGCTCCCATGGGCCATGCAGGGGTAACTTTGTAGGTTGTGTTTTGGAACCCTAAACTTGGTTGAGCCTTGGTGGGTGATGATGTAATGAAAGGACTTTGGGATTCCTATTATGGCTCTGCCTGAAGGAGGTAGATCTTGGTTATGTAGAATAGACTGGCTCAGGCCTTAATGGCCCATTGACAAAGGTGTGGGGCATGTGTGAGTTTCACCCTCCCTTTTAATGGAAATATTCCTCTCTTTTAATATTTCCTAAAATATTTCGTTTTCCTAGCAGAGGGGTGAGTGCTAACTTCCTGCAGTCTCTCTGCTTAAGGACTGAACATTCTATCTCGATTCAATACAATGCAATAGCAGAGTTGGAAGGGACCTTGGAGGGCATCTAGTCCAACTCCCTGCCTAGGTAGGAAACCCTATACCATTTCAGACAAATGGCTATCCAACATCTTCTTGAAGACTTGCAGTGTTGGGCTAGTGTTGGGGCATTCTGCTTGGATTTCTGCAGGAAAGATTTTGCTCCACGAGGAATCCCATGCTCTTCATCTGGAATTCCCATCCACTTAATGATCCATGCAGCTGGGATCTACTAAACAGCCACAGCTGCAGATGTTGAACAAAGCAGTCATGTGGATGTCTTGCTTAACAGCTGATTTGCTCAAGAACCAAAATTCCAGTCCCAGTTGTAGTATTAAATCAAGGATTATTCACCTCGATAAAACCATCGATTTGAAAAATAACCCAGCAGTAAAATGCCAAAATTAAAAGTCCAGAAAATAGTTTAGAAAAAGTATTAGCTTTTCCTTTTCTGGGGGTGGGGGGTCTTCTCCAACACGAAAAATCGAAAGTGTTAATGTTGTTTCGATCTCGCTTCTTAAAGTTCATTTTTTTTACTTCCATGGTTTCAATGAGAAAATCATTGTGTGCATAGTTCTGAATTTTGTTGGTATAGACCAGTGGTGGGATTCCATTTTTTTTTTACTACAAGTTCTATTAGCCTTTGTTGGTGGGGGTGGGGTGGCTTGGTGGGCATGACTTGGTGGGCATGGCAGGGGAAGGTTACTGTAAAATCCCCATTTCCTCCAGATCAGCCTGGACTCGGGAGGCATGAATAGATGGGGACGGGGCCAGTCAGAGGTGGCATTTACCGGTTCTCTGAACTACTCAAAATTTCCACTACTGGTTCTCCAGAACTGGTCAGAACCTGCTGAATACCACCTCTGGTATAGACCCATTGTCAGGGTTCCAACCAATATCCTAATAAAATCAGGAGCCTCAAGCCATCTTGCAAGAAAAACCCAGTTGTTTATTAGGCATGCCATGTCAGCACAAACTAAGTGAAGCTAGCTCTTCACCCAGTTCGCGCCTTGCTCCCCCCCCCCAAGATGTGTCACCAGTCACATTCACCACCGAAGCAATTTCCCAGGTCATAGAAGTCACTCCCTCCTGCTCATGTGGGTCTTCGTGGAGATGGTCTTGACTATGGCTGGCTAGGATGTGTTTTGTTTTGACTGAGGTGTGAATTCCTGGGTGCAGCTGCATGGCACGATTTCCCATCCCCCTGCCTATGGCAACTCAGGAGCAGGTGAGGAAAGCTTCATGAGTTGACACCCATCACAGTATCCAAACTCGGTTTTCAAGACCTTTATTGCTTATCTAGCCAAGTACAACTATGTGTGGTGTATTTCTTGATGCTGGTTGTTTATTGTTGATCATTGATCTGCATAACACTTGTGTATTTTCATTGTCAGTCAACCATGCCTCGCTCCTTTGCCAACCTGGAGCCAGGCTGTTTCATCTAACCTGTGGCTTCCTGTTCTGTATATACTGTAGGGTTCACATGAAAACAATATGATCTTCTGAGATCTTCTCATCTCAGGGGTCCTTGGTGCTCTCTGATCTTATTTCTTGCAAACTTTTCATTACCCTAACTAGGGAACATCATTCTCATCTCAAAACAGACAGTCCTACAGCACGATATGGCTAACACATATGGCTTCATTTAATCAATGAAGCCCATACTGACGGTTATAGTGTGTTATTTGGCTTTCTCAATTATTCAGCATGCATCAGCAGTAATGTCTCATTATTCCTTCACCCTTTCTAAAGCCACCTTGGACACCTGGTAACCCTCCTTTCCATGAAGGGCTCTAATCTGCAAATTAAAGGTAAAGGTTCCCCTCGCACATATGCGCTTGTCATTCCTGATTCTAGAGGGAGGTGCTCATCTCTGTTTCAAAGCCAAAGAGCCAGCGCTGTCCAAAGACATCTCCATGGTCATGTGGCCGACATGACTAAATGCTAAAGGCACACAGAACACTGTTACCTTTCAAAGCTGGTCCCTATTTTTCTACTTGCATTTCTACATGCTTTCGAACTGCTAGGTTGGCAGAAGCTGGGACAAGTCACGGGAACTCACTCTGTTATGCAGCGCAAGGGATTCCAACTGCCGAACTGCCAACCTTTCCGATTGACATGCTCAGTGTCTTAGCCCCTGAGCCACCCTCTACTGTTTCTCTACATGGGGGCAAAACTAATGTTCTTTGAAATCCTGCAACATTCCTGGTGACTTCATGGACATGGTCATGTGGCCGGCATGACTAAATGCTGAAGCCGTACAGAACACTGTTACTTTCCAAAGGTGGTCCCTATTTTTCTACTTCATTTTTTACGTGCTTTTGAAGTGCTAGGTTGGCAGAAGCTGGGACAAGTAACGGGAGCTCACTCCATTATGCAGCGCTAGGAATTCAAACCACCAAACTGCCGATATTTCTGATCAAAAAGCTCAATGTCTTAGCCACTGAGCCACTGAACTACCATGTCCCATTGCAATGGATGACCGTAAAATTATTTTGTTGGTATATTATTAGAGAAGTTACGTGACCATTGCACATTTTGTTAAGTGTCTTTTCTTTGGTACTAGAATTTAGATGGAACTCTTCAGTTTCCCCGTCACCTGGAGGAAGTTGATTATCTAGATCCGCGCCAGTCCGGCTTTCGGCCCGGGCATAGCACCGAGACGGCATTGGTCGCGTTGGTTGATGATCTCTGGAGGGCCAGAGATGGGGGTTGTTCCTCCATCCTGGTCCTATTAGACCTCTCGGCGGCTTTCGATACCATCGACCATGGTATCCTATTGCATCGGCTGGGGGGGTTGGGGTGGGAGGCACCGTTTTACGGTGGTTCTCCTCCTACCTCTCTGGCCGATCGCAATTTGTGTTGGCAGGGGGGCAGAGGTCGACCGCGAGACCCCTCGTATGTGGGGTGCCTCAGGGGTCGGTCCTCTCACCCCTCCTGTTCAACACATACATGAAGCCGCTGGGTGAGATCATCCGTGGTTTTGGGGTAGAGTACCATCTATACGCTGATGATACTCAGTTGTATATATCTACCCCAAACCACCCCAACGATGCCGTAGCGGTGATGTGCCAGTGCCTGGAAGCCGTACGGATCTGGATGGGAAGTAACGGACTCAGGCTCAACCCGACCAAGACCGAGTGGCTGTGGTTTCCGGCCGCCTGATTCAACCAGCTCACTCCATCGCTGGCCATAGGGGGCGAACATCTTGCCCCTGTGGATGGGGCGCGGAATTTGGGTGTCCTCCTGGATGCCCGGCTGTCCATGGAAGATCAAGTGACAGCCGTGGCCAGGAGGGCGTTTTACCAGGTTCGCCTGGTTCGCCAATTGCGCCCCCTATTGGATCGGGACGCCCTTCGCACAGTCACTCATGCGCTCGTGACATCCCGACTGGACTATTGCAACTCTCTCTACATGGGGCTTCCCTTGAGGTGCACCCGGAGACTTCAGCTAGTCCAGAATGCAGCCGCGCGAGCAATTATGGGGACCGCAAGGTCCACCCATGTAACACCGCTCTTGCGCGAGCTGCACTGGCTACCTGTCGTCTTCCGGGTGCGCTTCAAGGTGCTAATTATCATCTTTAAAGCGCTCCATGGCTCGGGACCTAGCTATCTGCGGGATCGGATCCTGCCTCATACATCCTCACGGCCGATTCGCTCCCACAGAGAGGGACTTCTCCGGGTGCCATCCACCAGACTGTGTCAGCGGGCGACACCCAGGGGAAGGGCTCTCTCTGTGGCGGGCCCGGCCCTCTGGAACGACCTTCCCCCCGATATTAGGACGACCACGGACCTCCGCTCCTTCCGTCTTAAATTAAAAACTTATTTTTTCCGTCTGGCCGGCTTGGGATAGTCCCCCTGTCTTGGGATTTTACTGGGTAGATTTTAGTTCAGTTAGTTTAATGGGAATTTTAGCACAGGCTGAGTTTAATTTGGTTTTTAAAATTGTTTGTATATTTTATTGTTGTTTGTACGTTTTTTACTGTTTTTATTCTACCTGTGCACCGCCCCGAGTCCCCATGGGGAGAGGGAGCGGTTTATAAGTATTAAATGATTGATTGATTGATTGATTCCAATGTGATGGCTACTGTGACATTCCCTATATTTGCTGGCACAGTTAGATTAGATCTTAATTCTGATTTTTCTTTGCCTCCCTTTGCAGGTATTTCACCCAAAGCATCCAGCTTTTCTAAAAGGGCCATTAAAAAACAACAATGAATAAGGATAAGGGTAATGACTAAGTGCTGATCTAACGTCATCTTTTAGCACTAGAGATCCTTGTAAGGAATGTCTTCTAAGCTATCTTGGATGTTGACATCTCTATTGCACAGAATTTCAATATATTTCTTCCATCTTTGTTCAATCTTTGTTACTATCTGCCTATGACGTCCTTTAGCAGGCGGATTTGAGATTGGGGCCTCGTTCTGATTTCAGGGATCTTTTAGAAGAAACATTTTTGATATTTTTAAACCAATATCAAAATATCAAAGCAATTACAATGTTATTGTAATCCTCTTTGATACTTTTTTTTTTGTTAAATCCCTTCTTTAAAATCTGTTTTTCTTGCTTTGTCTCCTTTTCTTAGCAATTTCCGCTACTTATTTTGACACCCATCTTGGTTTCTTCTGTTTCTTGCTCTTTAGCAAATCCCACCCCCCCACATACATCAATTACTACTGTTTTGCTTTATTTCATCTCTCCAATGGTTCCCTATCCATGAGATTGGTGGATTGGTGTAATGGTTAAGGAGTTAGCCTAGAATCCAGGAGACTGTGAGTTCTAGTCAGTGGTGGGTTTCCATTTGTTTTACTACTGGTTTGCATGTGCATGTGCATGCGGGCAACGCTGCTGCACATGTGCAGAAGCGTCCGGGCAGGTTGGTGGAGCCTCCCACCGCCACCACTACCACTTTGCTCTGGGCCGAACTGGGAGCAACCCACCTCTGGTTCTAGTCCCATCTTAGGTATGAAAAACTGGTTGTGTGTGAATTTGAGTAAGTCACTCTCTCTCAGTCCAACTCACTTCACAGGATTGTTGCGAGTAAAATAGAAGGAAGAAAAGTTGGATATGTTGGCTGCCTTGAGTTGTTTATAACAATAAAAATAGGGTAAAAGTCTAAAAAAAAAAAGATTCAGGGCTACAATATAACTCCTGATTATCTTCTTGAAAATGGTGGGCATATGCTCAATATCATACAATAGAAACTTTGTTTCCATTTTATGCTTTAAAACTTGTATATATGTAGTTCATAGCCAGTTTCACAATCAGCTCCATGGCAAGTTTTTGCTTTTCCAACTCTTTGAATCAATGTACAAATTTGTATCAAGTTGATTTCTGTGTGATCCATCTGATGATACCCATGTACAGTGGTACCTCGGTTCACGAACGCCTCTGTTCACGACCAATTCGGTTTACGAACAGAAATTTTCCAAAAAATGTGCTCCGGTTCACGAACACCGTTTCGGTTCATGAACGGAAAAGTTCGTAAAAATATGCTCCGCTTCACGAACTCCGCCTCGCTTCACGAACTCCGCCTCGCTTCACGAACAGAAAAGTTCGTAAAAATGCGCAGGTTCACGAACTCCGTTTCGCTTCACGAACCGGAGCCGCGGACATTTTATCTACGAACGTATTTCCTTTTCAGTTCAAGAATTACGACCAAAAAACAAGGTCAGAACGGATTAACCGGATTTACATTGAACCCTATGGGAAACTGTGCCTCTGTTCACGACCAATTCGGTTCGCGAACAGAGTCAGTTCAAGAATTACGACCAAAAAACAAGGTCAGAACGGATTAACCGGATTTACATTGAACCCTATGGGAAATTGTGCCTCGGTTCACGACCAATTCGGTTCGCGACCAGAGTCATTTCACGAATTAAGTTCGTGAACCGAGGTACCACTGTATATAGGCATATTGTGGTTCATCTCAATACAGACTTCCCATGTGACCATTTACAGATGCACATTCAAAAATAATTATTTTAAGCAGAACAACAGTGAGCTCATCTTAGCAGGAAAGGTTTAATTATTTAATCCCAAGTGCCTATTATTTCATTAGACTATACAGGTAGTTGTTTAGGATGAGTGACTTGTAGGCTGGTCCTGCTCTTCCTTCTCTATCCTTAATCTTATCTTGTGTGAACATTTATTATATTGAGTAAACATTTAATACATTGGAAGTATTTTTTTATTAAAAAGTTATTTTATTAAACACACATTAAAAGTTTGGACACAGTGTAACTCTCCTGACAATGTCTTTGCCATATATACTAGAATATAAAGTTAAATATTGTAACCACCGTGCTTATTTAAAATTGGTCTATTCAGTATTTACAAATATAAGGATACTGTATGTCTTTTGTTCTTGTAACGTTGTATAAGACATGTATAAGAAAGAGCAAAATAACATAATGTTACTTTGTTCTTGTCTTATACATTTTTACATGTTATGATTTCATACATAATGCTAATGTCCATTCTATAAATCTTAGTCATTACTTACTTTGGGTCTTTCTTTTTTTTTTTCAACCATCGATAAAGTTTCTTCCAGATCTTATAATATTCTGATTCATCTTTGTTCTTCAATTCCCACATCAATTTATCTATTTCGGCACAAATCAGAATTTTCCTAATTACTTCCTCTTCTTGTGGAATTTCCCTGTTTTTCCAGTTTTGGGCAAAGACCATTCTTGCTGCCATGATAATCTGCATTATTCTAATAATATATATTATGTATTAATTGTTAAATACATTGGAAGTATTAAGCCCAAGTGGCCACACTTTCAACACAATATACCAGTTGAAAATATGCCAGTTCTGTTTAAGTTCTGGCAAGCAGCATCTCAATTCATTATTCTTCCAGAGATGCTACCTAGGAGACTAAAATAAAACAAACAAACAAAAAACATTTTAAGGTTCCTAATATTCCGTTTGATACCTACTCTTTGCATCATGTAAATCATCTTTCCATCATCTGCATTCCCCAACTGAATCTGTAACTCCCACAATTCTCAGAGATGGGTCTAACAGTGGCCATGCTAGTTAAGAATTTTAGGAGATGCTATTTAGCATCGGATCCTGCCTCATACATCCTCACGGCCGATTCGCTCCCACAGAGAGGGGCTTCTCCGGGTGCCGTCCACTAGACTTTGTCAGCGGGCGACGCCCAGGGGAAAGGTGCTCTCTGTGGCGGGCCCTGCCCTCTGGAACGACCTTCCCCCCGATATTAGGACAACCATGGACCTCCGCTCCTTCCGTCTGAAACTAAAAACACATCTTTTCTGCTTGGCCGGCCTAGGGTAGTCTCTCTGCTATAGGGTTTTTATTTAATTATTGGGTATTTTAGTGTTTAATGGGATTTTAGCACAGGTATTAGATTTAATTCGTTTTTATGCTATGTTTGTATATTTATTGTTTTATTTTTCCCTGTGCACCGCCCCGAGTCCCTGTGGGGAGAGGGAGCGGTTTTACAAATTAAATATTATTATTATATATTATTATATTATATAGCACAGGGGTCTCCAACCTTTGCAACTTGAAGTCTGAAGGACTTCAGCTCCCAGAATTCTCCAGCCAGCAAAGAGAATTCTGGGAGCTGAAGTCCTCCAGACTTAAAGTTGCAAAGGTTGGGGAGCCCTGATTTAGCACATCTGGAGGACTCCAAATTAAGGTTTATTCTACCACAGCAGAGTGAGTCTTTGTAGGAAGCAGGCTCGCCATAGTGAAACTCCAAAGTGATGTTTGACACTACACTTGTGCCTGAAATGTGAATCACACCCATATTCTTCTAGACCCATATCCTGGACAAATCTTTGGGGTGAACCTAACTGCATTCTTCCTTCAGTCTCTGTAAGAATTCCACAGATTCACACAGCTTCTTGGCAGAAACAGACAGGAAGTAGTTTGACCCCACTTGTCTTTGGGATATTTGGTGGAGACTGAAAGTAGATAAAGTCTACTCCAGTTTTGTGTTTTAACTACCAGAACAGTTCTTGTATGGGCCTGCCTCAGGTCAACTTAAGATAACATCCCTCTAGGGGCATGCAGGTATATGATTCACTATCGCATCGCATTCCTTAGGCTTTTAAAACCTTTTAAGGTTGCCAGGTCGCATCCATTTCTTCAATGAACTCAGGAAACTCATCTTTTAATCTATTTGATTTTTAATCCTGCTATTCTTCAAGAGTGCAAGATGATGTCAACGTGGCTTTTTCTCTCCTCTCCACAGTAACAAGTGCTACGAACGAAGTTAAGCTCCACCACTACTGCACTCTTACACTAGCAAGTAAATGCATTCACAAGTAGGTGAGCTGACTTGTCGTGTCTTCCCCATCCCCCGTCCCCCAAAAAGCTTGGAAAATCCCTCAACAGTAAAAGAAAGTTTCCTTCAAGTTGGGCTTAGCTCCTAGTGATTTAGTGGCCATAGCTATGCATTTTTCTTGATAGTGATGTAGAAGAACTTTTCTGGACTTTTCTGTTTTGATTACCGGAGCTATAATTATGGCATTCTTTGGAAATCTCCATCAAGTCATACCAGCTCAGGAATGATCTTGTTTATGTTGTGAATCCAGATGCTGTCACTTCTTCTTGGCTAAATTATTGGGATGTGTTCTTCACCACACTTTCTGCCTTCTTCAAGAATCAGCCCAGTGTTTCTTCTCTATAGCTTTGCAAATGTTTTTAATAGATTAACAGAGTTGGAAGGGACCTTATAGGTCATCTAGTCCACCCAAGCAGGAGCCCCTACACTGTTTCTGACAAATGGCAGTCCAATCTCTTCTTTAAAACTTCCAGTGTTGGAGCATCCACAATTTCTAGTGGCAAGCATTGGTTAATTGTTCACACTGTCAGGCAATTTCTTCTTAGTTCTAGCTTGCTCCTCTCCTTAATTAGTTTCCATCTGTCGCTTGTAAAAGGGGATCACGTGACCCCGGGACACTGCAACGGTCGTAAGTATGAAACAGTTGCCAAGCACCCACGTGTAAATCACGTGACCCTGGGGATGCTGCAAAGATTGTCAAGAATGAAAAATGGTCATAAGTCACATCTTTCAATGCCGTTGTAACTTTGGTCACTAAATGTCGGTCAACCCAGTCTCTGTATTGCCAGCTGTAAATGTAACAATCGATGTGATCCACTGGCTTAGACTAGAAGTCCATTAGTTTGGCATGGTGTTTACCATAATGACAACAAATGGTCCGCCAGCTTTCTTTCAATAATAGTTTTGGCTGATGCTGGAGATTTTCTACAACTGAACAAACTAACAGAGATAGACTTCTCCCAGAGTTATCTAATCTAATCTTTCCTACCAACTTTATCTATGGGTGGAGAGTCTAGATTTATCTATCTACCTACTAACCATCATCTATGTTACAAGAAATATTCATGTGTCTCCAAGCAGATGTTTTGGAGTTAACACGCCTCAGATCCAGATGGCATGAACAAGGGGCAGTAATGGGTGAAGATGACAACAGCTTATTAATAGGAGAATCTGCACTTCTGTATAAAAGTCATGATATATTGGCTGGCCTTTTGTTTTCTCCACGATCTTGTAAATACTGGCGTCAGCAGCAAGATAAAGGAGCATCAAAATGATGTGTGTGCATAGTGATGTCATGGTGTAAATCCCATCCTTACATCTTAGCATTTGACTCCAGTAAGTTGCAACTTTTGCATCCTGATGTCATGAAGCACTTTTCATCCCCTGCCACTTTGCCATAAGTATCTGTTGCCAAATGACAAAAGTAGGACAAACGTCTATGCCAATCTGCTCTTTTTGTTCTTGCATCCTAACATTAGATGCAGGTGTGTAAATTATGGGGTTTGCATTCTAAAGTCATAATGCATTTGCTTATTAATGGCTTTTGCCAGATAATCACTCCAAGTTTGAATATGATCAAAGGAAAACGATTTCTCTCTTTCTCACCTTGCCCTGTTTAATTTCATGCACCACTGGATCACTTGTAAGGTCCTACATATAGGCAAGAAAAACCAAATGCACAAGTACAGTATAGGTGGTATCTTGCTCAATAGTAGCAACTGTGAGAGGGATCTCGGAATCCTAGTGGACAACCATTTAAATATGAGCCAGCAGTGTGCAGCAGCTGCCAAAAAAGCCAACACAGTTCTAGGCTGCATCAACAGAGGGATAGAATCTAGATCGCGTGAAGTGTTAATGCCACTGTATAGTGCCTTGGTAAGGCCACACTTGGAATACTGCATACAGTTTTGGTCGCCACGATGTAGAAAAGACGTGGAGACTCTGGAAAGAGTGCAAAGAAGAGCAACCAAGATGATTAGAGGACTGGAGACTAAGACATATGAAGAACGGCTGCAGGAACTGGGTATGTCTAGTTTGATGAAGAGAAGGACCAGGGGAGACATGATAGCAGTGTTCCGATATCTCAGAGGGTGCCACAAAGAAGAGGGAGTCAAACTTTTCTCCAAGACACCTGGGGGCAGGACAAGGAGCAATGGGTGGAAACTAACCAAGGAGAGAAGCAACTTAGAACTAAGGAGAAATTTCCTAACAGTAAGAACAATTAACCTCTGGAACAGCTTGCCTCCAGCAGTTGTGAATGCCCCAACCCTGGAAGTCTTTAAAAAGATGTTAGACAGCCATTTGTCTGAAATGGTATAAGATTCCTGCCCATGCAGGGGGTTGGACTAGAAGACCTACAAGGTCCCTTCCAACTCTGCTATTGTATTGTATTGTATTATTACTTTTGTTTTGGTTTGTTTTTAATATTTAGCAGTTCTGGGTGGAGGAGACATTCCAATCCTTTGATCATTTCAATTATTTTTTCTGCGTTCCTTCCAACTCTTAGATAACCAGGTCTCAAAAATACACGAATCCTTTATACATCGGCAGTGAATTCATCTGCCAAGAATGAGCCTTGTCAATTTGTAGTTTCAATTAGGCAACAAAGAATTTATTCATGTCGTTCCAAAACTTTGTTTTTCTCCTACAGCTGCAAACACTAGAAAGGTATGATCCCTCCACTTTTCCCATTGCATTCTCTATAGGTAAACCAGAATATACCCAAAGGCATAGTAGAAGAATAAAGGAAGTTAGTATAGCATTGAGACATTTTTTTTCTAAGCAAGACAATGATATCATCTGCCAAAGATTCAGGGTGGTCGAAGAACTGTCCGGGTTCACATATAAATATGATATAGTTTTTAAATTTAATTTTATTATGTTTTTTATTTTATTTTATTACTGTTTGGGACATTTTAGAGGAGAAATCAGAAAAAGGGGGGAAATAATTAAGCAGCAGTTATTGTAACAATTTCTTCCATAAATATCTCGCACCTTGGAGGATAACCTTTATTTATTTGCATAGCAGTTTGCTTTCCTATATAAGGGATATATTCCAGCCAGTGAAAATGTGATATTTGTTGTGGATGGGTGCTATGGTTAATAAAGTTGGTTTATTAAAAGGCTTAAAGATCTATTTTATTGCTTAATTTGGTTGGAATGAAAAATCAGGTTGAATGAATGAATGAATGATTTAATTTATAGACCGCTCCTTTCCCCGTAGGGACTCGGAGCGGTGCACAGGGAAAACTAAAACCACAATACAATAAATATACAAATACAATTAAAAACAAATTAAATCTGGGCCTGTGCTAAAATCCCCTTAACCTGCTAAAATACCCAATTAAAACAGCTAGACCCTGTAGAGAGAGGCTACCCAAGGCCGGCCAAACGGAAAAGATGAGTTTTTAGTTTCAGACGGAAGGAGCGGAAGTCCGTGGTTGTTCTGATGTCGGGGGGAAGGTCGTTCCAGAGGGCTGGGCCCGCCACAGAGAGAGCCCTTCCCCTGGGCGTCGCCCGCTGACAGTCTAGTGGACGGCACCCGGAGAAGTCCCTCTCTGTGGGAGCGAATCGGCCGTGAGGATGTATGAGGCAGGATCCGATCCCGCAGATAGCTAGGTCCCGAGCCATGGAGCGCTTTAAAAATGATGACTAATACCTTGAAGCGCACCCGGAAGACGACAGGCAGCCAGTGCAACTCACGCAGAAGTGGAGTTATGTGGGCAGATCTGGAGGTACCCAAGATTGCCCGCGCGGCTGCATTCTGAACCATCTGAAGTCTCCGGGTGCACCTCAGGGGAAGCCCCATGTAGAGAGAGTTACAATAGTCCAGTCGGGATGTCACGAGAGCATGAGTGACTGTGCGAAGGGCGTCCCGATCCAATAGGGGGCGCAACTGGCGAACCAGGCGAACCTGGTAAAAAGCCCTCCTGGCCACGGCTGTCACTTGATCTTCCATGGACAGCCGGGCATCCAGGAGGACACCCAAGTTGCACGCCCCATCCACAGGGGCAAGATGTTCGCCCCCTATGGCCAGCGATGGAGTCAGCTGGTTGAATCAGGCAGCCGGAAACCACAGCCACTCGGTCTTGGTCGGGTTGAGCCTGAGTCCGTTACTTCCCATCCAGATCCGCACGGCTTCCAGGCACTGGCACATCACTGCTACGGCATCGTTGGGGTGGTTTGGGGTAGAAATGTACAGCTGTGTATCATCAGCGTACAGGTGGTACTCTACCCCAAAACCACGGATGATCTCACCCAGCGGCTTCATATATGTGTTGAACAGGAGAGGCGAGAGGACCGACCCCTGAGGCACCCTACATGTGAGGGGTCTCGAGGTTGACCTCTGCTCTCCTGTCAACACAAATTGCGATCGGCCAGAGAGGTAGGAGGAGAACCACAGTAAAACGGTGCCTCCCACCCCCAACCCCCCCAGCCGATGCAATAGGATACCATGGTCGATGGTATCAAAAGCCGCCGAGAGGTCTAATAGGACCAGGATGGAGGAACAACCCCCATCTCTGGCCCTCCAGAGATCATCAACCAACGCGACCAATGCCGTCTCAGTGCTATGCCCGGGCCGAAAGCCGGACTGGCGCGGGTCTAGATAATCAACTTCCTCCAGGTGACGGGGAAACTGTTGTGCCACCACACTCTCAACAACCTTCGCCAAAAAGGGAAGGTTGGAGACTGGACGATAGTTGTTTAATAAAGCTGGGTCCAAAGAGGGCTTCTTAAGGAGGGGCCTCACCATAGCCTCTTTTAGGGAAGCAGGCAAGGAACCCTCACTTAAGGATGCGTTGACAACCTCTTGGAGCCAGCCTCGTGTCACCTCCCAGGATGCCAGTACAAGCCAGGAGGGACACGGGTCCAATAAACATGTGGTGGCTCGCAGTCGCCCACGTAGCCTGTCCATATCCTCGGAAGTAACGGAGTCAAACTCCTCCCAAACAAGATCTTTCTCGTGGCATCCCACTGGGCCATCAATGGGGGCTAGCTCGTTCTGTATCTGAGCGATTTTCTCCTGCAGAAAAGTCACAAATTCCTCTGCTCTGCCCTGTAGCGGGGCTTCCCGCACCCTCTGTTGAAGGAGGGAGCGGGTCACCCTAAACAGGGCGGCAGGGCAGTTTTCTGCGGATGCTATGAGAGTGGCACAATGATGACGTTTGGCCACTCTCAGCGCCACAATGTAAGTCCGTAACTGGGCTCTTACTTGTGTCCGGTCAGGTTTCCATAAGACAGTGCTTTGATGCTGACTTTCAGAAGGGCAGTCTTGGGAGACATTGGGATTGTGAAAAATGTCAGGCCCGGAACACATCTAATGTGTTACAGATTGACAACTATTGTTTAAACAGTTTGGATTCTATCCTTCCTTTCTGCCAAAACATTCCTAATTTTGATCATATTCTTACACTTGCTGTGGCCCAGTCTGGTTAAATGGCCAACCAATCTGTGTGTAGATCTACACCTGCACACACAAACACATACACACAACCACCGTATAACCCCCAACCTACCAAGCCACTGTATTTCTCCCTCTCTCCACCCAACCACCTACCTACCTACCTACTGTATTTTTCCCTCTCTCTCTCTCTATCCCTCTACCTACCTACCTACCTACTTACCTACCTACTGTATTTCTCCATTGGAGGCTTATTCGGTTGCTGAGGAAACGACCATTGGAAATGTGAGGGGCGTGTGCGTGATGCATCATAAGAAGCAGCCGGGTGGGAGGACCTTAAGGGAGAAAAATAACTGAGAAGTGCGGTACTTTTACATTTGTGCAGCGTGCAGATGGCACAGGTGTGCCTGCCACACAATCTGTATGTATGATTGTTACTCCCTTTCTTTGCAACATTGTGTGAAAATTTGGTGGCGATCGGTGCAGTACTTTCTGAGATTAGCGATTTTGCACAAACTATTTTACATTTTTATTTATATAGATTACTGTACAGGTATTCCTTGATTTGCAACAGTTCATTTAGTGACCATGCGAGGCTACAATGGCACTGAAAAAAAGTGACTGTTTTTCACACTTATGACTGTTGCAGCATCCCCATGATAATATGGTTTACATTCCGATGCTTGACAACTGGTTCATATTTATGAGAGCTATAGTGGCTCAGGTGGTTAGAATTCAGTACTGCAGGCTGGCTCTGCCCATAGTTTGGATTTTGATCCTGACCAGCTCAAGGTTGACTCAGCCTTTCATCCTTCTGAGGTGAGTAAAATCAGGACCCAGATTATTGTGGGAAATAGGTTGACTCTGTAAATTGGTTAGAGAGGGCTGAAAAGCACTGTAAAGCGGTATATAAATCTACCCAAAAAGGGTATTGCTGTTGCTATGACTAATATCCCGGGGTCATGTGATCACTTTTTGCAACCTTCTATTTTTAGTTTTATTTATTTTTTTTATTTTTCAGATTTATAATCCGCACCCATCTCCCACAAAGCAAAGTCAATGGGGAAGCCGAATTCACTAAAAAAACTGTGTTACTAACTTAACAACTGCAGTGATTTGCTTAACAAATGGGCAAAACTCACTTAACAAATTTCTCACTTAGCAACATAAGTTTTGGGCTCAATTCTGGCTGTAAGTTGAGGACTATCTGTATTTGTAACTCACCAAGAGAAGCTGTACTTAGAAGATTGAACAGAAAAGAATTGGAAACTCCTTTCATTACTAGGATTAGCTTTCAACTTAATCTCTAAACACTGGACATGACAGAATAGAAGTTGAGATGATGAAATTCAGTAAATCCAATGAAATGTAGTATGTGTGGGAAAAGTGGAAAAAATAAATGCAGAAATACAAAATTGGGCTCTAGTTAGGCACTAGAATCACAAAAAACTAAGTCTGGTGGGATTGCGTCTGATTTTGATCTTCCTCCCCAACCACCAACAAACCGATACACTGTAGATTAAACACAATGAAGGTTTCCCATTGTTATGGATTCAAGGAAGTATAAACTGTGATTACAATTGCAAATTACATACACCTTTTTTTGACACCACTGAGTTTAGAAGAATGTACTTCCAAGTAAAAGTAAGAAGGATTGAACAGCTAAACCAAAGAGCTGTGGGTTGTTATATTATTTGCACCAATATTCAATTTCTTGTTTTTATATTTATCATTGTTTTAGTATTGTAAACATTTTTTATGGTTTCATAAAAATCTAATGCAAACTAAAGTCAAAGGAAGAAAGTAAAAAGAGAATAAAAAAAATCAGAGAAAGAAATGGTTTAAAAAGAGAGAAAATAAAAGGAAACCATGAAATTAAAAAAGAAACATATAAAGAAGAGACTTGTAATCTATTTTACAACTGGTATAAAATTTAGTAGCTCCCATTTCCTTGTTCTCTATGGGACGCGAATCACAAGAAATAATAATCGGTTTGGGAAGTGAAGCTTTTCTCAGTCTAGGGATCATAATTTGTTTTTGTTGTTGAAATAAATGGGTGAATTAGTTATGGGATTAATTTAGATCCCATTCATTTGAATGGGGATGTTCTAAATTGGAATCCAACTCTAAAGGTCAATCAAGCTGCAGTGGTCAATCCCAAAGCAAAAAGTTCCACTTTTGTGTCAAATTGGGTGACACCTGCACAACAGGAATAAGATATGGTAAGTAGATGGTATGTAGACTGTGCAATACTGAGAAAATAAGGGCAAAAAATGTATCTACCATGCAATAATCAAAATATCCCTTCCTTCATATAGCACCATCTGCCTCCTTGTTCCCAGATGCTGCAATCAGACACGAATGTTTATCAAGTGGACATCTTGGTGTTTATGTCCAGGCAAGCATTTCTCTAATCATTCTTTCTTTTTTACGTGCTTTCCCACTAAATACAAACAGGGCTTGGATGTTACACATTCCTTCTGTCTGTTTGCAGAGGCTTTTCCTAGTCATGAGAGGGGATTATCACATTCCTGTCTTCTGGGTTGAGACTTTCCTGCAGAGGGGAGGTGCAGAACATAGAGGAGAAATAAATCTCTCTTCCAAAGATGGTAATTTTTCATGTATTTACTTCTCTATCTGTAAGATGGGATCCAGAGGTGGTATTCAGCAGGTTCTGACCAGTTCTGGAGAACTGATAGAGGACATTTTGAGTAGTTCGGAGAACTGATAAATATCACCTCTGACTGGGCCCACCCCCATCTACTCTCTGCCTCCTGAGTCCCAGCTGATCAGGAGGGAATGGGGATTTTGCAGTATCCTTCCCCTAGAGTGGGGAGGGAATGGAGATTTTACAGTATCCTTCCCCTGCCACGCCCTCCAAGCCATGCCACGCCCTCCAAGCCATGCCACACCCAGAGAACCAGTAGTAAAAAATTTTGAACCCCACCACTGATGGGATCCCATAAATGATGGGGACAAGTACTCTGCATTCTTACACCAGAAGTGCCCTTTGAGTGTGATGAAAGAAAATTTGCTTCTGAAACTTCATTCAAAGAAGAGAATTCTAATGAAATTCTCCTGAGTCAATTGTGAAATTCCTGTGTTCAACCATCGTATCTCCAGTGGTCTGTGACAATATCTGTCTTCCCATGCTTTAAGTGAAGGTTGGGGAAGATTCACAAGGGAATTCAGCTGTTTTTTTCCAGACTGGGAAGATTGGAAAAAATGTTGAACAAAAAGCAATACTAGCAGTAACATCCAATTCAAGCCTGCAAGACATCAGAACCTAATTCTCAAGTGACCTGGGATTCAGGTAGAAAAACAAAGAGAAAAATCACTTTGGAGAAATTGCAAGGCAGGTTTTGGCACAGCATCTTCAAGAACTTTATTTCTCCGACAGACGATCTTACACAAGTTAAAAGTATGAAAATATATACAGTGCAGTGCAATGCAATGCAGTGCAATACAATCATGGAAGATAGGACCACTAATTGCCATACTATCCATACCCAGATGCAGTTCACCAATTCATACCAGATGCTAGAAAAAAAATTACCTGGTTTGTAAACAATATTTAAGATGAAATCTATGATATGATGAGCAGCAAATGTTCATTATTAACTTACTATGCTATTTGCTGTGATTTATGAGATACAGATTAATTAAGTATACAGATGTCATTCCACATGCATTATAGAGGCATAAAAATACATATAACTTGCTAACTGCACAAAGATTTGATAAAAGGCAAATATTTCACAGATTCATAAATGATTCACAAAAAGAAGAGGAGGGAATTTTATTAATGTTTACTTTTGATTATTAAACTGTTCAGAGTTGAAAATGCTTGTTCTATCAACAGCTGTAACAATGTATTTTGATTCACTTCATCATAGTACAATTATCCACTATTTTAAAATGATCATTCAGTTAGATCAGAGGTTCCCAAACTTGGCAACTTTAAGACTTGTGGATTTCAACTCCTAGAAAGATTTCTGGGAGTTGAAGTCCACAAGTCTTAAAGTTGCCAAGTTTGGGAACCTCTGAGTTAGATAATACAGCACGGCAACTGCCTAAATTTAATCTTCATTTAAAAAACAACAACTCTGATACATGTTACAGTTACAAACTTTTCTTTTCCCCTTTGCATTTTTGTCTGATTTTGGAGACAGCGATTTCTGAAAGACAAAAAAAAAAGGATGGAAAATAGGCTTGAAATAAGTAGTGATGCCAGGCATCACTGCCATTTTAATTTGCAAGGGCTTTGGGGTAGGGATGAAATCCAACGGGTTCTGACAGGTTCGGGAGAACCGGTAGCGGAAAGTTTGAGTGGCCCCAGAGTGGGGCTGGGAATGGAGATTTGGCAGTATCCTTCCCCTGCCACACCCACTGTCAGCCTCTGCTTTGCTGCTTGCTTTGGCTGCCATTGAAACGGGGAGGGAGGGGCTCTGGTATTTGGGAATGGGACTATATGGTGCAGGAGGGAGATTTGGAGAAGGGAGTATGTTCTCACCATCTACTGTAAATACCGATGGCTGGTGCCTTGAGATGGTCAAGGCCAACCGTCTTGCATACCAACCTGATGATGCTCCTGGAGATGCAACCCACATGACACCTGCGGGATTTGTGGATTGGACAATAGGGTGGGGATTGTTGTGGGGAGGGAGCTGGACATATATTGATATGTATGATTTCGCGCACTTGGATCTCAGACCTTGCTTTACTTAGCTGCTTTCTTTTCATAACCAGTAAATGTACTCTTAATTCTTCAAAATGGAATTGAGTGGTTTCTTTCTTGATTAATGTCAGAGGCAGACCTGACACCCACCAAGCCATGCCCACAGAACCGGTAGTAAAAAAAAAATGAATTCCACTACTGCTTTGGGGCTTCTGAAACATTCTTTGAAATCAAGCAAGGCCTTAAGCAAGGCCAAGATTGCTGGAGGACTGAGCCTTATGTACCTAACAGAAGTTAATTCACATCCATTAAAAACAACAGAGCAGCTGAAGTGACTGTAAGATTGAACTAACAACCTAGTCAGAATCTGTACAGAGTGAGATACTTTAAGGCAGGGGTGGGCAAACTTTGCAACTTTAAGTCTGAAGGACTTCAGCTCCCAGACTTCTCCAGCCAGCTAGCTTTGCTGGCTGGAGAAGTCTCGGAGCTGAAGTCCTTCAGACTTAAAGTTGCAAAGTTTGCCCACCCCTGCTTTAAGGTCACCTGTAAATGCTGTCTCTGAATGAGACATTCTTTCTCCTGGTTCCTTTTCTCATTTTTATTGGTTGCATCTGATCAGCTGTGTCTCAAAGTCTCAGAAGCCCAGGGAGAGCAACCCCCCCCACCATGCTGCAGGAGCTAAAATAGGCCACGCCCACCATGGCCATGGCCACCCAGCAACTGGGTAGAGACCCCCTTGCTAAAAATTTTGAACCCCACCCCTGAAAGTGCACTCCGTACCCTCTACAGTTGCTAGAAACTCCCCCCCCCCCCGCAAGATGTTATCTTTGTCCACAAGGTAACCTTTTCCAGTTCATTGTTCAGACAGCATGGCTAACTGGGTGGAGTACCTCTAGCTGTCTTTGCACATACATGCTGGTTTATAAACCACCCAGGACAAATGCACATAACATTCTGTTCTAAAATGTCTAGTCTGCAGGTTCCCATGTTGTGCAATTCTAGAATAACTGGGTAGAAGTTATTCTTGATGCAATAGTTCAAGAATCTCTCAAAAACACTCCTATAAATTCCTTTACATATCATTTTATTTTCAGAAAATATTGAATATAAAGGACTGATACTTAAACTGATTTTTATTATTCTGGTGATGGAGGAGAACGTAAGTAAAAGTTATTTCCTCTTTCCTACCGGTATATTTCATTTCCCTTGCCCAGGAAGAATCTCTAAGAAATAACATTCAACCCTGCTTGTCAAGTCTGATGATCTCACATTCTTTAGCAAACTAAACACACATGCAATTAAAGTGTTATTTGCTGATGGAAGTGTTTCCCAGGCAGAAAATAAAACGTGGTGCAGAAATAAACCCAAGGATTACATCCAATATGGATATGATATCCTCACTTCTAAACTCCAGGGCATAAATTCAGTTTAAGATTTAGTCAGTTTATGTTGTTTTCCCCTAATACTGTAATTGCTCAATTTTTTAAAGTAAACCAATGTTAGCACATACCTGCAATCTACCAGTGGTGCTGTCCGAGCTCCCACTGTCCTAGTTTCCAAAAAGAGGGTCAAATGAATTGCAACTTTAACACACAGAGGATGCCAAGTAGAAAAAAGATGTTACATGCATCAAAACTGAAATAAATCTAGGGAGTTGCAGCTTGTGTTTCATTTCAAGGCAAATTTTCCATTGTTACCAGCTCATTTTGTAATTCCCCCCCCCCCCCCAAACAATTAACACTTTGTTGCTGCTAAATATTCTTAGACCTGGTTGTTTGTTAATTATTGTATGTTCTGCAATCCATAGAACTCTTTCAAACATGACGAATCGTCTGTTGTGGATCTCAACGCCTGATTTTGATTTCAAAATTGATGGTGCTCTGGATCTCAATTTGCTGTTAGAGAGAAGGATTTGCATTTCTCTCCATCCATTGAATGCTCCTCTTTCATTTCATCCTGATCTGTGGTACTTATACCACAGGCTGGGGGGGTTGGGGGTGGGAGGCACCGTTTTACGATGGTTCTCCTCCTACCTCTCTGGCCGATCGCAATTTGTGTTGGCAGGAGAGCAGAGGTCGACCTCGAGACCCCTCACATGTGGGGTGCCTCAGGGGTCGGTCCTCTCGCCTCTCCTGTTCAACACATATATGAAGCCGCTGGGTGAGATCATCCGTGGTTTGGGGGTAGAGTACCACCTGTACGCTGATGATACTCAGCTGTATATATCTACCCCAAACCACCCCAACGATGCCGTAGCGGTGATGTGCCAGTGCCTGGAAGCCGTACGGATCTGGATGGGAAGTAACGGACTCAGACTCAACCCGACCAAGACCGAGTGGCTGTGGTTTCCGGCTGCCCGATTCAACCAGCTGACTCCATCGCTGGCCATAGGGGGCGAACATCTTGCCCCTGTGGATGGGGCGCGCAACCTGGGTGTCCTCCTGAATGCCCGGCTGTCCATGGAAGATCAAGTGACAGCTGTGGCCAGGAGGGCGTTTTACCAGGTTCGCCTGGTTCGCCAGTTGCGCCCCCTATTGGATTGGGACGCCCTTCGCACAGTCACTCATGCTCTCGTGACATCCCGACTGGACTATTGTAACTCTTTCTACATGGGGCTCCCCTTGAGGTGCACCCGGAAACTTCAGCTGGTCCAGAATGCAGCCGCGCGAGCAATTATGGGAACCTCAAGGTTTACCCACATAACACCGCTCTTGCGCGAGCTGCACTGGCTGCCTGTCGTCTTCCGGGTGCGCTTCAAGGTGTTAGTTATCATCTTTAAAGCACTCCATGGCTCGGGACCTAGCTATCTGCGGGATCGGATCCTGCCACATACATCCGCACGGCCGATTCGCTCCCACAGAGAGGGACTTCTCCGGATGCCGTCCACTAGACTCTGTCAGCGGGCGACGCCCAGGGGAAGGGCTCTCTCTGTGGCGGGCCCAGCCCTCTGGAACGACCTTCCCCCCGACATTAGAACGACCACGGACCTCCGCTCCTTCCGTCTAAAATTAAAAACACATCTTTTCTGCTTGGCCGGCCTAGGGTAGTCTCTCTTCTATAGGGTTTTTAATATATTAATTTATGGGGAATCTTAGTATTTTAATGGGGAATTTTTAGCACAAGAATATCGTTTAATCTGTTTTTAAATATGTTTGTATATTTACTGTTTTTTATTCTCCCTGTGCACCGCTCCGAGTCCCTACGGGGAGAGGGAGCGGTCTACAAATTAAAATTTATTATTATTATTATTATTAGACATCCAGTGGAAGTCACAATGACAGGAATGATGATATATGGCCAGTGCAGTGGTGAAATCCAATTTTTTTTTTTGCCACCGGTTCTGTGGGCGTGGCTTGGAGGTGTGGGTCATGTGACTGGGTGAGCTGTGAGCCGCACGATTATCAGACCCTCTTCATTTCACTTTTTCAAGCATTTCCCCCCTACCTATTCGCCCAAACTGGCAGGAACAATATGCTTTAAAAAGTGGGGGGAAAGGTTCAGCGATCGTGCTGAGTGTCACAGAACCTTTCCCCCCCACTTTTTAAAGCTTTTTTTTTACAACCGGTTTGGGCAAGCCTTAGCATTTTTTGCTACCGGTTCTAGAGAACCGGTCAGAAGGGTAGCATTTCACCCCTGGGCCAGCATCCCCCAACCTTTTGGGCACCAGGGAATGGCTCTATGAAGAACAGTTTTTCTGCAGACTGGAGGGGCCATGGTTTTGCACGCTGCCTGCATCCCGCAGATGGGGCTTTTCTTGTTTGTGTGGTCCTGTTGCTGGCATGGCCTGGTGCCAGTCCATGGACCGGGAGTTGGGGACCCTTGGATGTATGCTGTTTGCATTACCTGAGAGATGTGATAATGTTGCCCCCAGCAGAGACTTGTAAACAACATAGTGACATAGTCTCTCTTTCTGACTTTGGCTTTGTCTGTGCCTGGCAATTAGTGCAGCACATAACAAAGAACAGAACTGCAAATAGCATGCATTCGTATTTTTCTATAGTCCAACACTTTGATCACAAGCTTACAGTATTTGGTTTTAGTTCAATGTTTTTAGCGAAGCATTTTAAGATAGATTGTGTAGTACCAGCCCTGTTGAGTTTGAAGCAGTTTTATACCTCTTGTGCTCATTTATCATACAAACCCGCGCCAGTCCGGCTTCCGGCCCGGGCACAGCACCAAGACGGCATTGGTCGCGTTGGTTGATGATCTCTGGAGGGCCAGAGATGGGGGTTGTTCCTCCATCCTGGTCCTATTAGACCTCTCAGCGGCTTTTGATACCATCGACCATGGTATCCTATTGCATCGGCTGGAGGGGTTGGGGGTGAGAGGCACCGTGTTGCGGTGGTTCTCCTCCTACCTCTCCGGTCGATCGCAATTTGTGTTGACAGGAGGGCAGAGGTCGACCTCTAGGCCCCTCACTTGTGGGGTGCCTCAGGGGTCGGTCCTCTCGCCGCTCCTGTTCAACACATATAGCCGCGCGAGCAATAATGGGAATCTCAAGGTTTACCCACGTAACACCGCTCTTGCGCGAGCTGCACTGGCTACCTGTCGTCTTTCGGCTGCGCTTCAAGGTGTTAGTTATCATCTTTAAAGCGCTCCATGGCACGGGACCTAGTTATCTGCGGGATTGGATTCTGCCCCATACATCCCTGCGGCCGATTCGCTCCCACAGAGAGGGACTTCTCCGGGTGCCGTCCACTAGGCTATGCCAGCGGGCGACGCCCAGGGGAAGGGCCTTCTCTGTGGCGGGCCCAGCCCTCCGGAACGACCTTCCCCCCGAAATTAGAACAACTACGGACCTCCGCTCCTTCCGTCAAAAACTCAAAACACACTTTTTCTGCTTGGCCGGCCTAGGTTAGTCTCCTGTCTTTTAATAGGGCTTAGGGGACTTTAGTTAATTTTAAAAATTGGGGATTTTAGCGCAGGGATAATCATTGTTTAATTTGCCTTTTATTTAATTTATTTGTATATTTATTGGTATTTTTTAATTTTCCCTGTGCACCCCTCCGAGTCCCTTTGGGGAGAGGAAGCGGTCTATAAATAAATTTATTATTATTATTATTTATTATTAAACAAGGTAGCTTCATACAACACAACCAAACATGGGTTAGCAAAATACACTGTGCTCACTTAGTCTACCACCGCCCAAATAAATCGTATTATGGCTTAATATGATGGTTCATGCAACATGCTAAGACAATAGTTTTCCTCCATCATGTTGAAATACAAGTGACCCACCTCTAACCCAGTCTAGCCCGCTGCATGATTCAGCCACAGCGTTGCTGCATCATCCTTTCAAGGATTCAAGACGTTAAGAAAGCCGATAGGCTAAGAATGTAATTATTCCTTCAGTCTCAATTATCCCTCTGAGTCTCCTAGATAGCCTTTTGCAACCAAGAGAATGTCCTCAGTTAAGTAATTAAGAAGCTGATTTCCCCCAAAGCAATAATGCCAATTGTGCCATACTTATAGGGAGGATTCTGTTTTGCTACTTGTTTGGAATGCACAAATAAGACCAAAGAAAATCACGGGGATAACAAGACTTGCAGGGGAAAAAGAGGCAGAGCCATCGAAATAATAATAATAATAATAATAATAATTTAATTTATAACCCACTCTCTCTCCCCAAAGGGACTCGAAAATGGTCTTAAAAAGCGAGGGTGACTTGGCTTCTCTTTTAGGGTATTTGATTTATACTGTAAGTAACTAGGGATGGAGATTAAATCATTCTACATTGAGTAGTCATCTAAGCCTATTTAAAACTCATTTAAATAGTATCAAGAATTACCCGGTCTACTCAGAATGGTTGATTTTGTGCTGTGTATTCAGTGCTAGAAATATTCAATAGGGGAATTGCAAGTTCCACCAAATTCCAGTTTCCTTTTCAGCAAGCATGCAGATTTTAGCTTCAGGGTGTCATGAAGATATGAGAGAGACACACCCACTGCATCCATTTAGCATTTCAATCCCAAGGCATCCTTAATTGAGAATAAATCCAGTTGAACTCAAACAGGATTTAGGTATGAGAAAACCTGCATCAATCAAGTTACATATCTGTTGCAGTAGGTATATATCTTCCTGTCCCTTTTGTGGTTCTATCAACCTCTTGGAGGATTTCTTAATAATCAAACAAATTACACAATAATGGCTTTTCCGGATAATAGTTGTGTTTGCATGGGTAAAGGTTCCCTTTGCACATATGTTTCCGTTTCAAAGCTAGCACTGTCCGAAGACATCTCCATGGTCATGTGGCTGGCATGATTAAATGCCGAAGGCACACGGAATGCTGTTACTTTCCCACCAAGGTGGTTCCTATTTTTCTACTTGCATTTTTATGTGCTTTCGAACTGCTAGGTTGGCAGAAGCTGGGACAAGTAACGGGAGCTCACTCCATTACACGGCGCTGGGGATTCGAACTGCTGAACTGCCGACCTTTGTGATTGACAAGCTCAGCGCCTTAGCCACTGAGCCCCCACGACCCTTGTGTTTGCATAGGTTACCTCAAAAGGTCCAGATAATGACCACAGTTTGCTAACCTCCTGCCCCACAAGGCCCTTATTAAAACTTGGTTCAATACAAAGCAGTCATTATCTTGGATTTACAAAAACTGGGAGTCTGAAAGGAAATCG
This sequence comes from Rhabdophis nuchalis, assembly GCA_039707465.1. Taxonomy (NCBI): domain Eukaryota; kingdom Metazoa; phylum Chordata; class Lepidosauria; order Squamata; family Natricidae; genus Rhabdophis; species Rhabdophis nuchalis. The sequence goes on from CM077646.1 coordinate 193,451,584, forward strand.
TGACATAAGGTAGTTTCAATTGCCAGTTTGCATAAACCCCAAATGGTGATGTTGTGTGTTTGAATTAGACAGGAAATCTGTTTCTACTTTAAAAAACACACGATTAGTACAAGTGCAATAATACAAGTGCAATAATACGGCCAGCAGCAGGCTTAGCGACTGAATGTGTGAACCTATTTAAGAGACTTTATATGGCCTCCCTCTCACTCTCAATGACTCTGGGTGGCTTACAAAAAATAAAAACATATGAATATGAATGCAACAGCATGTTGTTATTTTTTTTAATAGCAGAAAGTGATCCAAATGGAGAGTCCTTGTTGCCCTGCTTTGGATTCCTAGTTTGCCCTTCTGCCACCGAGAGCCTCCCACCGGCCAGTACGCTCCCATAGAGAGGGTCTCCTCATGGTGCCGTCGGCTAGACAATGTCAAATGGTGACACCCAGGGGGAGAGCCTTCTCCGTGGGAGCACCTGCCCTCTGGAACGAATTGCCCCCGGAATTAAGAACTACCCCTGACTTACGCACCTTCCGCCGCAGTCTCAAACCCTTTCTCTTTCAACAAGCCGGGCTGGCATAAAGCATGATTTTTAAATTTAATTTTTTATTATTTTAATCAGGGTTAGTTTGGGTTTTTTTCCATGTTTTGGCCAATATTTTAGTTAGGTCTTTTAAAAGCTTTCTTTTTAACTTTGATATATGTGTTTTTATTTTGGCTGTACACCGCCCTGAGTCCTTCGGGAGTAGGACGGTATAAAAAAACCAATAAACTCAAACTCAATTCAACAATTATGGATTTATTCCGTCTCCGTAGAATTTCTGACCTGCCTTTGAACATCTGAAACACCACGCTACCTTAAAATCAAGGCCCACATTCTAAATTCTAAAAAAGAAAAGCTACATTTACCTTTATCGTTATACAAACCCTGAAAGTTAAACAGTTAAAAGACAGTTAAAACCAGATACCACCATATGAAAAGCCCAGCTTAAAAGGTGCCCCAAGGCTAACGGGAAATAGTTTATTTTGCTACCCTGTGAAAATGGAGGCTGAATGGGCATTAGGTTTGGAGTCAGTAGGAAGGAGCCCTCTCCAGAGCCTGGCAAAACGGACAGCCTCTCAATCAGGGGTCTCCAATCTTTGCAACTTTAAGTCTGAAGGACTTCAGCTCCCAGACTTCTCCAGCCAGCTTTGCTGGCTGGAGAATTCTGGAAGCTGAAGTCCTTCAGACTTAACGTTACAAAGGTTGGAGACCCCTGCTCTAAATCCCAGAAGGAGTTTAAAGATTAAACTTTAAATCTGGCAAGCAAAGGGTGGCTGCCAATGCTGAATCATGTAATCACCACAGCTGATCCCAGTGGAAGCAACTGAGCAGCTGAATCCTGGAGCCCATTAGATCCAGCTCCCACCTTCTGTTAATTAAGGGTCACGGGTATGGAGCTGACCCTGAGTAAGCAGAAAAAAAAACTTAACTACAGGTCGTCCTTGACACTTTTATGTTGCTAAACGAGACATTTGTGAAATCATTTTTTTTTGGCCCATCTTACGATTTGGGATTGCCTCGGTTGTTAAGTGAATCACTGCCGTCGTTAAATTAGTAACCCGGTAAAGTGAACCCAGCTCCTCCCGTTGACTTTGCTTGTTGGAAGAAGGTGGCAAAAGAGGATCATACGGCAGACAGACAGACAAACACACACACAAACACACGCCCCCCTCCCGATGCTAGAACAGTCATAACTACGAACCCGTGGCGAAGCGGTTGAATTTTGATCACATGACCATGAGGACGCTGCCACAGTGTGAAACACCGGCCCAAAGTCCCCTTTTTTCCCCAGTGACCTTGTAACTTCGGTCACTAAACGAACGGGTGTAAGTCGAGGTGCCCCTCTATTTGGCGCTCTGTTGTGGCCATCCGGGTTTTTTCCTCTCAATTCAGACCCTTGCCCGAGTTTTAAGCAACCCGGCATGTCCGCTTCTCCGGCGCCGCTTCCTCGCCCCGTCCTTTGGCCTTTCGCGAGCTCTTCTGAGGGAATTCCTCGCCTCGGGCTCTTCATGGTTCGAAAAAAAATAATAATTATAAAGGCGGCCGCCTTCCCGCTTGGTTCAGTGGGTCTGCAAAGTCGGCTCTTTTTATGACTGGGGGGGGGGGGGACTTCAACTCCCAGAATTCCCCAGCCAGCCAAGCTGGCTGGGGAATTCTGGGAGTTGAAGTCCCCCCCCCCCCAGTCTTAAAAAGAGCCGACTTTGCTGAACCCGCCAAAAGCGAAGCGCCTCGACTCTCCCGTGGGGCGGGGGGGGGGGGGGAGCTCAGGCGTCCCGGCAGAGGGTCCCGGCTCAGCGCAAGCTTGGGCAACTGCTGCCCTCTTTGGGTTTGTTCGCTGCCCGGAACACTTCAAACATTAGCAAGCTGGAGTAAATATAGGGGGAGGGAGGGGGGAAAGGAGGAGGGGACATTTCCCCCGAAGGTGGTGGTGGTGCGCGGACGTGCCGCTCCGCGTGGCTCAAATCCCCCCCACTAGGAAAGAGTTAAAAAGGCGCAGCTTCCTCGCCGGGCCAAAAGCAGGTATCCGAAGCTTCGGAGCTCCGCCCCCTCGTGGTTGCCAAAGCCACTCAGGTGCTGCCGTCCCCTCCTCCGACCGCGCCCTTTCCTCCCAACGCCGCCGCCCCCTCCCTCCCTCCCTCCAACGCGCTTGCATATAAGTCGTCGCCCGGCTTCCTCCGCCGTTGGCGTTCTGCTGCTTTCCAGCTGCCTCTGCCTCCTATCCAGCTTCTTTCCTTCCCGCGCTTACTTTTGCAAACACAACACAACCATGATGAAGAACTACCGGAACACGTCCAGCACCGTCCGCAGTTTCAGCAGCCGGTCCTACACGCCTGGCCCCGTGGCCGGCTCTCGGATCAGCAGTACCTCTTACTCCTCCTCCTCCGGCCTCGGGGCCGGCAGGTACAGCGCCGGCGGGGCCAGCTTCCGCGGCTCTTCGGCGGGGAGCCTGGGGGGCATCGCGGCGGTCAGCGTCAACAAGAGCCTGCTGGCCCCGCTCAACTTGGAAATCGACCCGGCCATCCAGCAAGTGAGAACCAAGGAGAAGGAGGAGATTAAGACCCTCAACAACAAGTTTGCCAACTTGATTGATAAGGTGCGTTTTTGAGTGTGTGTGTGTGTGGGGGGGGGCTTAAAAAAAGGGGGGGTTATCTCTTGAGCGAGGTTTCTCTGCAAGGCTTTGCCCAAATTGAGCCTCTGCTCTTACAAAGCGTGTAGGTTAAGTTTGGGGGAAACTGAGGCAGGGATGAAAAAGCGGAGACGTCAGGTGGATGCCAGTAGTAGAGAAAGTGGAGGAATTGGAGGGCTTCCCCCCCCCCCGAACAAACGGCGTCTGTGAACAAGGGAAATCTTGGGGGTGTTGGGGGGGGGGGCTGCCAACGGCGTTAGAAACCGGAGGCCAGAGAGAATAATTCCTGCTCCCATGACTACTACTTGAGTGGTGGTGTGGACGCCGAGCGTAACGCTCCTCCTACAGGTGTGAAGGTTAAAGTGAAACACGTAGTAAAGCGAGCCTCCAATATCACGTTTTATGAGCGGAGGAGAGCAGATGGGCATTCTACTCTTTTATATTCTGGGCAAAAAACCTACCCGAATTTCCGGGATGAGACACCCAAGTTTATGAGCTTGAGACAAAGTTCACGGCATTGAAAGTTTACTTTGTTCTGGGTTAGTGTGTTGGGGCCAAACCTAATCTACTACAGTTTGCTGGGTAAATTCAAAATAAAACTTGGAAAAAATAAGACTTGGAAAAACGAATCTGATAAAATTAGTTGATATCTTGAAAATACCCTTTGTTAGGCTGACTGGCAGATAGCCATATATGATTCGGTTCAGATAGCTATATATTCTCTGGATGTTTGCATTATTTGGGGGATAGAGTTTTTTGTGTGTGTGCTTATCCTGTAATGAACAAAGAACAGAATGCTGATTAATCTGTTTTGTTCTTATCTGTTATCTTTGTAAACTTGTTATGCTTATAGTTATTGTGGGCAATACATATTGAATTGCAACAGAATGTGTATACACATGCAGAGGTATTGTACTGTCACAATGGTAGCTAATCCTTATGACTGCCTTCCTCCTCAAGGCTATGATATCTTCTGGCCTGCAAAAACCCAGGTGGTTTCTAGCCAGCATGGAAGATTGTCTTTCTGTACCTCTTTGCTGCCACCTAATGGTCATTTAGATTTTTGCAGCCTGGCTTTAGTTAGCTGGAGTGAAGTGAAGCTTTATATATACAGTAGTATCCTTGTTGAGGAACTTTGAACTTATGTGGGGGGGGGGGAAGCCTTTTTTGTGATACTGGCAGGGAGAACCCTTTAAACTCTAGAGTTAAATTATTTGATTAGCTTTTCTGTTTAGTATTCAGCCAGTATCAGGCACTGGTCTCAACAGCTAAGCCGCTGTCAAGGCCATTGGGAGGAGATTGAACAATGCCCATGCCTGGGAAGGGTGGCTGCAGGGACAGAATTCCGCAATGCACTCCTAGTTTCTTAATAATAGCTGGCAAATGGGAGCTCAATGTGTGCACTGTACAATGGGAAAACAGTGCCCCAATTTGAAAGGAACATGCAGTACAACATTTATTTTCCAGGTCTAAAGGTACAAATGGGAAAGTTCTCGGTTTGGTGAGTGGCTTTTTGCAGAGCTCCCTCCATGCTGCTTTCATGGGTGAGGTTTTTTCAAAGCTTGAACTGCCTACATATTCCTTGAGCACCAAAAGAATTCCAGATATATATACCCCGTTGGAAGCTTCCGTAAACTTTAAAAAAAAATAAATTGGAAACTGGATGCATTAAGAGACTCTATGTGTGAAACCAGCAGCAATTTCCCCCTAATTATTTTGGCTCATAATAAATCAGACAGGTGTTGCAGCTTCAGGTGTTTCCTGAACACCTCTACCACTTAGGCAGCATATGATGAGGCGAGAGCTACCACACCTTCTGCTCTTGTTGTTGCCAGAATGCTGCATCAACAGAGGTCTGGAATCTTGAGAGAAAAGTATTGTTTGGATTTTCCTGAGCGACCCCCTAGCATTCTCACCATGCGCCCTAAAGCAATTGGGCTTAACTGAGCTGGTTGCTTCTAAGAAGTGCACTTTTTAATCCAGTTTCCCTCTAATGTTTGTGACTAGAATAGAATTCTTTATTGGCCAAGTGTTGTGATTGGACACACAAAGAATTTGTCTTTGGTGCATATGCTCTCAGTGTACATAAAAATAAAATATAATACATTCATCAAGAAACATAAGACACAACACTTAGTGATAGTCATAGGTTACTAATAAGCAATCTAATTACACTAGGAAACAAATAAAACAATATAAATTGTAAAGATGCAAGCAACATGGTTATAGTCATAAGTAGGAAGAGATAGTTACTAGGAGGAAGAGAAGAATAATAGTAATACAGTCTTAGTAAATAATTTGAATGTGTTGTGGGGATTAGTTGTTTAGCAGAGTGATGGCATTTGGGAAAAACTGTCCTTGTGTCTAGTTGTTCTGTTGTGCAGTGCCCTATAGCATCATTTTGAGCATAGTTGAAACAATTTATGTCCTGGATGTGAGGGGGTCTGTAGATATTTGCACAGCCCTCTTTTTGACTCTTGCAGGATACAGCTCAATAGAAGGCAGATTGGTAGGAATTCCTTTTTCTACAGTTCTATCATCTTGAGTTTGTCAAAGCAGTTTTGTGTACCCTTTTCTTCAGTCAGAAATCAGCCTAAATCTTTCTAATAGGAGACCATATGAAATAAAGGAGAAACCAAAACTGTTTTTGAGGGGGAAGGGAAAATGTAATGGTGGCATTTGGATGACCACCCAGATGAATAGAAAATGAGTTTTTCTAACATAACTCTAGTTCCCACTGTGTCTATTCTCAGCCGGCTCCTCTTCTGGTTCTCCTACTGCTTTGCTTCCCGCTGTTCCCCTTCCCTAAGGCAAAATGATTCCTCCAAAGCTGTGTTTATGTTTTATAATAAATGCCCCAGTCTTTCATTAGTGTGTGAACTCCTCACAAGGCTGTCAAGCTGCAGTTACTCCATCACTAAAGCATCTGCCTCTTCAGTAATCTTCTGAATTGCTAAGTGTGTTCCGCCATTAAAAACAGGTTCTGAGTTTTAAGTCTTGGCTAACCATGCTTCAGGTTAGATGCTGGCTCTCCATCACCTGCCTCTGCCATGCCTCAGATAAGATATGTTGAATCAAGGCAGGGTGACAAGAGACTTCTTAAGACCCTTCCTGCCTCAAGGAGGGTTGTTGGGGCATAAACTTCAACCCACAAACTGTTCTTGACACCCACACACATACTGGGACTGTTTTCGAAAGTTAAAACATTGTTCCTGTAATAGTGGTTTTCAAGTATGTAATCACTTAGATATGTTTCCGGACCAGAGGTGTACTCCCAAAGTTTTGGGTGTGGCCCCCCCAGAGTGCTTTTAAATTGTAATTTGTAATGAGTGGAGGGGGGAAAAGTTATTGTAGGCCTGAGAGAAGTAATCAAATTCATTGGGTCTAATTCAAATTAAATCATACTTAACTTTTGCTCTTGCCTCTCCTACATTTTGAAGTTCAGCATTTGGCCTTGGGCCAGTGAACGATCGGTGCACCTTAAGCCCCAAAGGAGCCATGCACCTCTTCACCTTTCATTTCTGGAAAAAAAGAAATCTGTTTGCTGCCCTTTTATTCGGAGCAGGCTTAATCCACAGGGAAACTGGGAATTGTCAAGTTTGCAGGCGGCACAACGAAACACACTAAACTGAGATGATAAAAGTTTGCTCCTGCAAGCCGCAATATAAGAGGGAGCATTTTCAAATTCCAGTTTTGCTGATTTTTTCCAAACCTGGGACACTTTAGACCCATCTTCCTTAGCTAATGAGAATGATGCAATGGAAGAGTATCACACTGAGACAGACTATTGTCAGAATAAGCAGCAAAGTGTGTGATGTAAAATGTTTTTCATGGCACTTCTACATTTGGTTTTAAAGTGAAATGACTGAGTTATTTTTATTACTTGCATGTGCTTTCATTAGCCCAACCTGCTACAATTTGTAGCTGTCTTTTTTTCTCCTTTAATCTGGCTTTCCAGTTATTTAAAGTTGTTTAAAATAAACCAGATCTTTTCATTTGGGGCTACAAGCCACACTTGGTTTCTTTGTGGATGCAGCGGCTCACATTCCCGAAAGTAGGAGACACTGGGAAAGAACTAAATTTAATTAGGCTAAATTAAAATCAGGTAAATATTATGATTGCTCCTTGGGAATTTAATGTTCTGTTTATATTAAACTTTACAATCTAGTGCCAACTTTCAGAAATATCCTGGGGTGCATGACAGTCACACGGAAGGCTACCTATAACTGTAGGGTTTCAGATTGTATCTTTTTAATCTAAAATAAAACCCGGCATAAAGTCCAGAATGTAACCTGTAGAAGATACATTTCCTGAACCACTATAAATTCCATTTGGGGATCCAGGAAAAACCACAAATAAATTATGCATGGAGCCAAGAGGCATATTCCTTAGTATGTATATCTTTTGTTCTCAGATATTTCTAGTAATTAAATAGTACTTAATAATGTGCTAAGTTTGGGAAGGCCTGCCGAATGCATTTACTTATAGCAGGAACTACAGCTTTGCAAGTTGCTGTGAACCTTTTCTGATTGTGGGGCATTCCTTAAGTCAGTAGTACATGGCCTACCTTATGCCAGGGAAATACCAGTTTGACCACTGATGAAAAAGATAAACGGGGTTGCCCATCTGAAGAGCTGCAGAGCTGCATGGGTGCTGCTGAAGTATTAGGAATTTACTTCCTGATCTGTTCTCCCTTCCCCCTCAGGTTCGCTTCCTAGAACAGCAGAACAAGATGCTGGAAACCAAATGGAGCCTCTTGCAGAATCAGAAGACTACACGGAGCAACATGGACAGTATGTTTGAGGCCTACATCAACAACCTACGCCGGCAGCTGGAAAGCTTGGGTCAGGAGAGGGCAAGGCTGGGCGCTGAGTTGGGAAACATGCAAGGCCTGGTGGAAGAATTCAAGAACAAGTGAGTGGGGTCCTTCTAGTTCCATTGCTCTGGGATGCCGTGGTGGGACAAAGTAGCTTTACTACCCATCTTATGCTTAAAAGGTAAAGGTCCCCCTTGCCCATATGTGCTAGTCGTTCCTGACTTCAAAGCCGAAGAGCCAGCACTGTCCAAAGACATCTCCGTGGTCATGTGGCCAGCATGACTAAATAATAATAATAATAATAATAATAATAATAATAATAATAATAATAATAATAATAATAATAATTTAATACTTATAGACCGCACCCTCTCCCCACAGGGACTCGGGGCGGTGCACAGGAAGAATTAAAACAATAACTATATACAACATTTCATATTAAAAATAGATTAAACAGTACCTGTGCTAAAATACCCATTAAAACTAACTAAACTAAAAATTCCCCAATAAACCCAAAAACAGAGGAATAACTATCCCAGGCCGGCAAGGCAGAAGAAGTGTGTTTTTAATTTAATGCCGAAGGAACACGGAATACCTTCCCACCAAAGGTGGTCCCTAATTTTCTACTTGCATTTTTACATGCTTTCGAACTGCTAGATTGGCAGAAGTAATGGGAGCTCAGTCCATTACGTGACACTACAGATTTGAACCGCCGAACTGCCAACCTTTCCGATCGACAAGCTTGGTGTCTTAGCCATTGAGCCACTGCATCCCTATTTTATGCTTCGACCTATGGAAATGCCACAGCAATCCTTCATTCTGCTGTGATGGCTTAGTTTACCCAAACTATTTAAGTTCCTGCCACACCTTAAAATAGTTAATGGCTGCTGGTGGGATGTCTTCTTTTAGGTTTTGCTATCCTTGTGTTTGATTTTGCACTGTTGTCACAGCCCCAATCTCTTAATCTTGACCTGTGTCAACCAGGCAGCCCTATACACATTTATTTGGGGGTCATATAAAAATATAAAACTCAATGGACGGAGCTGGAAGGACAACAACATTAAGGATTTATTTATCAAACCATGCTAAACAAAGGAATTGTACCAGAAGGCTGGGCAGGGATTATTTCCAGAAAAAGGGAAGTGGTAAACCAAAACACATATATGATCTCTTTGAAGTGTTTAAGGAAGTTGAGGATGGGAGGACACTGCCAGGAGAATTGTTCAGTCCTATTCCTCTACGTGGTAGCACACCCGCATCACACATCTGGGTGTCTGCTTTGTACCAAGCAAGATTGCTGTTACGACAAAGCGCTAATGGGAGAATTACCTAACTTGTTTTGCAAGTGTCTGTTTTTAGTGGAGGCTGGGACATTGAGGACAAGCTGCATTGTTAGTATGTCATTCTTCTCCATTGCCTTTACAGTCTTTACAACTTCCCTGGCAGGCTGGTGCTGCAACTCCAGGGATACCTTTGGGCTGGAAGTTGGATGAGACTGTTTTCCAATGGAGGGAATGGGATATTGTCTTAAGAATGTCCAGCTTTCCAAATATTTCTGAGATTGGGAAGTGGATAGGCGCTAACAAAATTAGGACTGGAAAAAGTGGGTGTTGGAGCATGGGAAAGAATGGCTGGTGCAGATGACCTCTTGCCTGTGCATATTTTTGGTTTCACACCCTGAAATTTCACACCCACTCTTGGGAGAGTTAAAGGGGAGGAGAACCTGTGGTATCTTGAGTTTGTATCCAAGTCAACTGTTCCTGGCTATGGCAACATTCTTGCTCCAACTTTCCCAGCTGGAAAGTTGGAACAGCTTTCATGTGTTTCATGTGGAACCATGTAAATAGTTAAATTTGCTGATCTCACTCTCATCTTTATAAAGGTGTGGACTAAGGGATGCGTGAACAGACAGAAGGTAGCTGATGCCGAAGGCATTTTTGACTCTGCCCGATGGTCCTTGGGTATAACGGCCACTTATAGTTAGCGACAACTCATAGTTATGGTGCTGAATAGTTAGGGTTAGGGTTGCAGCAAGTCTCAGCCATATGATTTCAATTGTTTCAAATATTCCCTGCTGGCTTCCCATAACCAGTCAATGGGAAAGCCATCAGGAAGTCGCAAACTTGTGAGGTCCTTACTTAATGCCTGCTTGGTTCTTATTTAAATCTGGCAACTGGAACTGCTGCGGTTAACTAATGCAGTCATCTGACAATATGGTCACAAGGCATTATGCTTCAGAATGATATTGCTTAGCTACAGAGTTCCCGGTCCCAATTGCCGTTGTAACCTGAGGACTAGTAATATATGCCCAATTCAAGGATTGGAGCCAGAAAGCAAATATGAAGGTATCCCTAAACTAGTTTTAAGTCATCCTCTACCTCTACTAATGATCTAACAGCTGGTTGTTGTGGATTTTTTTTGGGAGAGACTAGTAGGCCCAATTCTTAAGTAATGTCTTTCAGCCATTTTACATTTTTATATTCTAGGGTTCCTTATGGGCTCCAAAGGGATTTCTACAGATACAGTTACTGTAATTCTAGTGGTTGACAAGTTGCTTTGCAGAATGGCAGTTTTCACATTTTTAAAAATTACAACAATCTAAATAGGATTTTAAAAATATGACAAAAGAGCCTGAAAAGCATCCTGAGAGGGGCATATCAAAAGCCTCAGCAAACATCTGTTGGTTTGAATAGTAAGCTGCTGCCTCAGGAATTCTCTGGGTTTCTCTAAGTGTATTGCTGTTGTGTTATTTGACATCTGTCCAAACAATACAATTCACTTTGAACTATGAGCTTAACTCTGCAGCTGCCATGTTTTCATGAAGATTTTTAACAGAATATTATGCATAAATGAAACACTGACCAAAAAAACACTGACCAATGGAAATGTTCATAATGGGAAGCACAATAAAAGTTACTCCAAAAGTAACTTTTGGGAAAATACAGTCCTAGGCATTCTTAATCTACTTTATTCTGCCTTTCTAAATAACATATTCAAAAACAAAGTTAATTGGAAAACGAACCTTTTAAAACCATGATGATCTTTTAATTTAGGGCCTTTAACTCCCCAGCATCTCTATTTTGGCAGTGATTAGTCAGGGGATGCAGCCCTTGGCACGTGGTCCGATGCATCACTATTTTTACATATTTCTAATGATGATCTTTGCACACAGTGCTTGTAGCGTTGGTCCAAATTGCATGTAATAAAAACCACTTAACTTCCTTTGCCCTGCAGATATGAAGATGAAATCAACCATCGTACTGAAAAGGAGAATGAGTTTGTCCTTCTGAAGAAGGTAAGTGGCAGGCTGATCATGTTTCTTGCTTAATTATCACAATTTTGAGATTTTGTGAATGAGTCTTCACTTATAATGGTGCACTCTTCCCTCAGGATGTGGATGAGGCCTACATGAACAAGGTTGAATTGGAATCCCGCCTGGAATGTCTGACGGACGAGATCAACTTCCTGAGGCACCTTTATGATGAGGTAGATAGTGGATTTAATTGAGCGAAGAACGGCTTTTTTAAATGTACCCTTTTCGAAGACCTGGGCGGGGCAAGGAACGGTGATGACAAGAAGGTTGTCAGATGATCATGTTCCCTTTCTACATACCGAAACAGGCCAGGGTGGCCACTGCAGCTAATTTCAATGATTCCTTGGGCTAGTTAATGGGGTTGGCAAGCTAATAAGAGGCAGCACCAAGACGGCTCTAGTGTTGTGTCAAAGCCTTTTAAGAAGTTCCAAACAAGGTAATTATTCTTATGTATACTTTATGTAGCATGTTTTCCCCAAAATAAGACAGGGTCTTATTTTCTTTTGACTACCGAAATAAGCACTTGGCTTTATTTTCGGGGAGGTCTTCTTATTTTTGAAGTGCAGGAGGCAGCGAGCATGGTCACCTCATGGCTGCTGCTATGTTGCAATATTTTCCGGGAGGGCTTAGTTTAGCACATGCACTCAAAAGCCCAATTGGGCTTATTATCTGGGGAGGCCTTATTTTCAGGGAAACAGGCTAAATATAATATATAATGTTTATTATAGTTTGCCTTTCTACACAGTGACATTCTGATCTAGTTTCCATTCCTGCGTGCTATATGAGAACCATGTAGTAAGCTGTAGTAAGTTGCTTGCTATCTTACTACAAAGGAGACCTTTTGGTGTAACGTTTGTGAGGGGAAAAATTAACGTTTGTGTGGGGGAAAGGCTGAAATGAGGAGGGTGTTGATACAAAGAAAATAGAACCAGGATATATTGGGGCTGGTGGGGAAGACAGAAATGTCCTTCCTTTAATACATTATGTTTAGCCTGTTTTATGACCTGTATTAAATGTGGGTTTTCCCCCCCTCCCCATGCAAACGAGGACAGAAAAGGTGCTGTGGGGTTGTGGCAGCTATGGTTAGAAATAGCTTTGAGGCTGCAGAAATTTGGAGACTGCATTCAGCTTCAATGAGGATATCCCTCACAAAATCCTGTTTGATTTCATTTGATTTGCTATGAAACACATATATTTTTTTACTGAAAGCTTCCCCAGAGACTCAGGGTTTAGCAAGGTTCCTCTTCATGGTTGACAGCGCTCGGGCTGTAATATGTTTTCTCTTTAACGATCTAACTCCGCGGCCTCCAGCCTTTTGGGCAGCAGGGGACCGCTTCCGTGGAGAAAGGTTTTTCCGTGGTCCAGAGGGGGCGTGGTTTCATGTGCTGCCTACATCCCGCGGATGGGGCTTTGCTTATTTGCGTGGCCTGGTTTCTGTCATGCCGTGACCCAGAGTCAGTCCACAGACCGGGGGATTCAACTGGTTCTGCCACTAGTTTTGAGACTTCTACCTGTGAAATAAGAAAGAAGTTTCTTGCGAGTAGAAGAGTGAGTAGGGAAGACTTGAATCCGCACCTCGCGGTTCCCTGAAGGTTGCCTCCTCTTTGATTCGGGATAATTTCTAAATGTTACCTTTTGATACAGGAGCTGCGTGTCCTGCAGTCTCAAATCAGCGACACCTCTGTGGTCCTGTCCATGGACAACAACCGCAGCCTGGACTTGGACAGCATCATTGCTGACGTCAAGGCTCAGTATGAAGAAGTTGCTAACAGGAGCCGGGCTGAGGCAGAGAGGATGTACCAGATCAAGGTGAGGCTCCGTGCTGACTCTTATCTTTCCTTGACCATACCTGATGAAAAATTAATTCCCAATGAAGAGCTACAAGGCCTTCATTCATGTTAGGAGTTGTGGATAACTCATTTTACAGAAGGAAGGAACCAATGCTTCATGCAGCGACGAAAGAGCAGCAGCATCCACGCTGTCTTCCAGAGCAGGGGTCTCCAACCTTGGCAACTTTAAGACTTGTGGACTTCAACTTCCAGAATTCCTCAGCCAGCTGGCTGAAGAACTCTGGGAATTGAAATCCATAAGTCTTAAAGTTGCCAAGGTTGGAGACCCCTGCTCTGGAAGCTCTTTCACTTTGCTCATCCCCACCTCCTTTCTTTGCAGAGCAACAGAATCGCTTCCTCACTCTTTTTATCTATTGAAAATATTGGCCTTTTTAGGGAACAGGGAAAGTCTGGAGAATCTCCATAGTGCAATAACTCTTTTATTTTATCGAAGGATTGATTTGTTAAACGTCTAAAGCTGCCTGATTCCATGATAACTCTGGCTAGCGCACAGTGTTAAATGCAATTGAAAACAATAACCAGCAAAATGAAGGAGAGGTGTTTAGAGATAGTTAACAGTAAAAACTGTGAAAATAATAATTATATATATATATATATATATATATATATATATATATATATATATATATATATATATATATATATATATATATATATATATATATATATATATATATAGTTTGGTGTGGTGGTTTAAGACATCAGGCTTGAAACTGGGAGACTAATAGAGAATAACAGAATTGGAAGGGACCTTGGAGGTCTTCTAGTCCAACCCCCTGCCTAGACAGGAAGCCCTGCACCATTTCAGACAAATGGCTATCCAACATCTTCTCAAAAACCTCCAGTGCTGGACCTTCTGGAGGCAAGTTGTTCCACTGATGAATTGCTCTGTCAGGACATTTCCCCTTAGTTCTAGGTCGGTTCTCTTCTTGATTTATGCCAAAAGTGCTTTTTCAGGAGACAACTGGACTTTCTTGTTTTTCCTTTGAAGATGTTTCTCTATTCATCCCATTCCCCACCATCCTGACAGAGCTGAAGACGCTTCTTGGATGAAAAGCAAAATGTTTTCAAAGAAAAAAAAACAAAGTCCAATTGCCTCCTGAAAAAGCGCCTTTGGGACAACCAGGGCCTTGGATGATTGGGAATCTCCTAACACTCGTCTTGATTAGTTTCCATCTTGTTCTGCCTTCAGGTGCTTTGGAGAATAGGCTGACCCCATTCCACCTCTTCTTGGTGGCAGCCCCTTAGATATCAGAACACTGGCATCATGTTACCCCTAGTCCAGGACTAAGTTCCAGTTCTGTCTTGGGCACAAAGCTATTTCGGGGGGGGGGGGGGGGGGGAGCTTTCCAAAAAACCTGCAGGGACTTGTCTTAAGTCAGTCTCTGATTTAACAGGAAAAAAAAATATAACAACACAAGCACCAACCATACAGTTTTGGAATTCCATTTTAGCAGATCAGTGTAATTGGTTTGAATGGAAAATTCAGTTGTGGCTTCCATTTTCCCTTGGTGGTGGCCCTAGGTACCTTTCACGGCATGCTGGCCAGTGTTGAGTTTTACTGTCTGAGTTGAGGTTGGAAAAAAACAACTGTTGTTTGGTATTCCATATTATAAATAGCATTATTATGCCAATGATGGAAGCCCTAGATTATGATTTTCATTGCAAATAGAGAAGGCAACCGAGACTAGAAGATAATTACTTGCCTGAGGTTATCCAAGTAATATTTGTGGTTCACGTGAGTTTTATGATGCGTTTCTCAGTTTATGATGCATTTTTCAGGTGGTTAGTCAGACACTCATGGCAGCTTCAGTAGACCAGCTGTTTGAGCGGAAAAGGAGGCTAGATAACTAGACACTTTCCTCTGAGATTAACTCTTGCATTTACTCTCTTGGCTCAGATGGGATTGGAGAATGAATATCAAAATCAAACAAGCCATATGATAGCTTTAGGTAATATTACCTACAGCTATCATGTGGCTGGTTTGATTTTGATATGTGAACTTAACAATTGTGATTTATGGTTCAATGAGACATGCAAAAGCAAGCCTCTGGTTTATATCGCTGACGGTGCTTAAAATAAACCAGAGTTTAGAGCAGAGGTTCCCAAACTTGGCAACTTTAAGACTTGTGGGCTTCAACTCCCAGAATTCTCCAGCCAACGTAGTTGAAGTCCACAAGTCTTAAAAGTTGCCAAGTTTGGGAACCCCTGGTTTAGAGTATGTGTGATCCCAGTCAGTGAATTCTCCAGGTTCCTCTGCCTGCCCTCAAAGTAATCTAGACAGGTTGAAATTCAGATGGTCGACATGATTGGAATTAAGAAGTCGATTCCAGGAATTAATACTGTACTATGGACCACTTTGTTGGAAGAGATAGTTGAGAGCTCGGTGTGTTATGGATGTATAAAGAACTGTAGTCTTTGCAACCAGTTCTTTGCTCCTGTGGTCTTGCTGTCAGCGCATCTCTTGTCCCTTCTGTCTCCTCTCTTTAGTATGAAGAGCTCCAGACTGTGGCAGGCAAGCATGGGGATGACCTCCGCAGCACCAAGAATGAAATCAACGAACTCAACCGAATGATCACCCGGATACAGTCAGAAATCGATGGCATGAAAGGCCAGGTCAGAAACCTGTCTTCTGCAATCCTCCTTAAGTTGGTCTTAGAGCTATAGCTTTGCTCCCAAGGAACATTGGACTCCTCCAACTTTCTACCAGCATCCAGAGTTATTGGACCAGAGCTCCTACAGTCACCAACAACATGGATATGGTTATATGATTCAGTATCAGCTATGTTGGGAATGTCTGTATTAAAAAGCCCAGGCTATTCCAGGGCAAGAGTGAGGACGAGCCACAAGTTAATGATAGTACCCATGGTTGTGTACATAAAAGGTCTTTAGTACAGTCTAGGTTGGAGAACCAGTTGCCTCCTCTAAGTTGTTTCTGGCTTACACAACTCTTCTAATTCTGTAGTCTTGGGCTGCAGGAATGCTGCGGCTTCCTGACTCTGGAGTAAATGCCTGAGAGAGACTGACTTCTATTTGACCCCTTGAAGGCCATTCAGACGACCAGAAGACAAGTCAACTTTCCTTTTGTGACTACATGAAATGGATGGCTAAAGTCTGGGTGCTGCCATTGGATCTAGCAGAGTAGGGGTTGGGGGGTTGCTGGTACGGTTGAAGGCCTGGGAATGTGGGTGGGTGCTGCTGAAGGCAAAAGGTAGCATGTTAAGCAGAGACGGATGGATTTTCAACCTTTCTTGCTTTCTTGAATGCAGTGGGGGGTGGCCTGCATTCCAGTGGCGGGATTCAAACTTTTTTGCTACCAGTTTTGTGGGCGTGGCTTGGTGGGCGTGGCAGGGGAAGGTTACTGCAAAATCCCCATTCCCTCCCAATCAGCTGAGCCTCGGGACGCAGAGAATAGATGGGGGCGGGGCCAGTCAGAGGTGGTATTTACCGGTTCTCTGAACTACTCAAAATTTCTGCTCCCGGTTCTCCAGAACTGGTCAGAACCTGCTGAACGCCACCTCTGCTGCATTCCTCTCTGCATTTTATTCAGGCTAATTCCAGTTATTTCCACCTATGATAGGTGGAATATGGTTATTCTGGGAGTCTGCACAGCTTCTCACATTCATATCTCTAGTGTTAATGTTTTTTTACACAAATAAAGAATGGATTGGGTAAAGAATCTTACTTGTGGCTTTTACCTACTTTGGAGGCGATATGAAAGTATAGGAGTCATTCAATCCAATTATAGTTAATTGTGCTTTGATCAGGTATAGTCATCTAGGAAGAGACAGTTCACATTCCTTAACTTTAGGCTGGTTTTCCCAGGGACAAATCTGTTCATTGTATTTTAATTCCCCATGTCACAGAAGGGTGAAAATATTGGATAACAGCCGTATCCTCTCCACCTGCTGCCTTTTCCCTGGTTTTGGGGACCTGAGCTGAGTTTGAACTGTTTCTTCCTTGCCCCCGTACAGCGTGGAAGCTTGGAAGCGGCAATCACTGAAGCAGAGGAGCGTGGGGAGCTGGCCGTGAAGGATGCCAACAGCAAGCTGGGAGAATTGGAATGTGCCCTGCAGCGAGGCAAACAAGACATGACTCGTCAGCTGCGGGAGTATCAGGAGTTGATGAATGTCAAATTGGCCCTGGATATAGAGATCGCCACCTACAGGAAGCTGCTGGAAGGAGAGGAGATCAGGTAAGGATCGGCTCAACGAATGTACTCTATAGCAGGGGTCCCCAACCTTGGCAACTTGTGGACTTCAACTCCCAGAATTCCTCAGCCAGCAAAGCTGAGGAATTCTGGGAGTTGGAAGTCCACAAATCTTAGAAGTTGCCAAGGTTGGAGAGCCCTGCTCTATAGTGATATAGATATAGCATATAACACTGTGATTGCAATCATACCGTGTATCAAGAAACTATTTCAAATTTAACTTGGCTGCAGAAACTTGTTCTGTAGGACTTGCATTTTGTCTGGCTTAATATCATTTCTTGACTGATTTATTTTTTGGGGGTGGGGGAAACTCTTCCCCAACCCTCCCTCTTTTTTTACAGACTGGAATCTGGAATGCAGAATCTCAGCATTCAGACCAAGACAACTGGTTATTCAGGTAAGGAAATGCCGCGTGTCGAAGGGGGAGGGGTGATCAAGATATCAATGCAAATGTCAGAAATTAACCAGAGCAGGGAATCCTGTAGTTATATAGAAGATTTAGAAGACAGCCGCCCAATTCGCATAATTGCAATTCTGGGTGGCGTGCGATATATTAAAAATATTTGATTGCCGAGTTAGATCTCAAGGTGTTTCAACACTGTTACGTGATGCTTATTTCCCTTGCTTTCATTCGGGAACCTGTTTAACTTGATACCTACGCTGATCTTAACAAAGAATGGCTTGTCTTCCGACGAATTATTTTTTTTCCATAGAGGAAGTGAAATAAAATTGTTTCACTTCCTCTATTTTACAAACTGATGTGTAATCAATCAAAGCTGTAATAATATTTCAGCATATGAAGTTGGATTTCTTCCCTGAGTTGAGGGTTGGGGTTTTTGTTTTTATTTTTGCCTTACCGTATTTTTCAGAATATAAGATGCACCTTTTTTCCTCAAAAAAGAGAATGAAAATCTGGGTGCTGCTTATACACTGAATACAGCACTTTTGCCTCCCAAAGCCCTGCCCCCTTCACAAAAATGGCTGTGCATATCCTTTATGGAGGCTTTACAGAGAGCTCCTGGGGGCTGGGAGAGGGCAGAAATGAGCAAAAAAAGGGCCGTTTTTTGCCCCCCAGCAGCACTCTAAGCCTCCGTAAGGGTATGCATGCACTTTTTTTTGACAAAAACTGGGCCATTTTTTGCTCGTTTTTGTCCTACCCCCACCCCAAGGAGCATCCTGCAAGCCTCCTCAAGGCTATTCATGCCTTTTAAAACAATAGGCCCGTTTTTGCAGGAAATGGTCCATTTTCGGGAGGTTTGCAGAGTGCAAAAACTTTTTCCCCCCTTTTGGAAAGCTCTTTAACTGATGTTTTGTTTCTGGAACTCTGCATTTTGATATGGCCCATGGGCTAATCAATAAAGATTGATTGATTAATGAGAATTACATTGATCAAGTACTGTGCCAGGAGAAACAAAGTCTTAGGTGCTGCAGATTGTCAGCGATAAACACACCTGGAAACATCTACCTACCTGCCTACTCTCTCTCCCTACCTATCTACCGTATTTCTCTCTCTCCCCCTCCCTCCCTACTGTATTTCTCTTTCTCTCAGTCCTCACCTTAGGGAATTTGGCATGGCAAAGGATGCCACTGTAACTGGACAAGATAACAAGAAAGGGTCTCATCTCCATCTGGGAAAGGAATGCGGAAAATCCATGCCTATAATCCGCTTCTTACTGTGCCATGCTTCCCATTTCTAGATTTGGAGATAGAAACTGAAATTAAGATCCCGAATGCTGGAAACTGCTCTTCTCTCCTTTACCAGTGTTCTCCGTCTTTTCCAGGTGGGCTGAGCAGCGGCTACGGTAGTTACGGAGGTGGCTACAGCTCTTCCTACTCAAGCGGTGGATATTCCATGAATACATTGCCCATGGAGAGCTCGGCCGTCAGCAAGACCAGGGCTATTGTCATCAAGAAGATCGAGACCCGCGATGGAAAGCTGGTGTCTGAATCCTCCGATGTGCTGTCAAACTAGCTCGGAACCACTCACTGTTTTAAAAGTGCCTGAATCCAATAAGCCTTACCTAATTTAGCTAAGATGATGAGCCACAGGTTAGAAGAGAGGGAAGAAATGCCTTTGTTCTAGCACCGAACTTTTTTTTTGTTTCTCTCTAGAAGGAAGAATTTATGTTTGCCAGATACTTGTGGACTACAGCTCCCATCAGCCCTTTCCTGGCCACGCTGGAGGAGGCTGGTGGGACTTGGGAGTCCAGCTGCAACTGGGAAGTCCACAACTGCTTTTAGAACACCGCAAAAAAAACCCCCACAACCACCGTTGCCACCCACTAGCGTGAGAGGTGATCAGGGAGGAAAAAGACACTTGCTTTCCCCCAAGGGATCTCATGGTTTTGACAGTTTCCCATCAGTAGGGGCAGCTGTTGGGGGCAAAAAAAGGCAGGAAAACAGCTTTCCCAAGCTAGGATCAGCGAGAAAGTCTTAAGTCTTCTCTCTTTTTAGACCACTATATGTAGAGATGGCCGCCTCGGAATTGCGGTTTGTAGTTTTCACATTGTTTAAAAGCTGCCCTGTTGCTGTTGTATTATTCGCCCCTCTTGCTGTTTGCATAGCGTTAGGTCAAATTTTCAATCCAAAGCAAGGCTTGGAAATATTTTATTTTGAAGGATGGGGATTTGGAAGAATCTCACCCAAGTCTTAGCACTGGAGACAGCAGTTCCTATGAATGATCACACCAGCTGTCTAAAGAAGATGGGAGTTTTGCAGTCCACCCGATGTGGGAGGCTAGGAAGAGGAGGTAAAGTGAGAGCCGATTTGGGCAGAAGCATAAAACAAGCTAGTTCCGGGAAGATTTTTTTTTTTTTTAAAGGACTTCACATTGTTTTCATTTTATTTGAAATAAAAAGGTTTTCTTCCAATCTTTGATATTAAATGTCTTAACTTTTCTGTCTGTGTTTGTTTTACTTATGGGAAGGCCCAAGATCAAGGTTGAATGGAAAAGCAGAAATCCAATCCCTCTTCTGCTAAAAAAAAAAAGAAAAAGATTATTCAGTGCTCTGAAAGCACGAATAGATTGTCAACCAGGCTCATTTGGGAAGGGGAGACAACTAACCCCTTCAAAAGTCATCTTGACATTAAGGCCCACTGAGGTTGCTCCCTGTGCAAAATGCTCATACGTTGCAGTTAAGATTTGTTCCCGATGTTAACCGATGGAAATTAATTCTCAAAGACGCGGAATTTTAAAAGGTGCGCATGGCTGGGTCATGTTCCCTCAGGGATGTCATGCTTCTTTTGTTTTTAAAGTATTTCACATGGATTTTGAAACTGGTATCTTATTCGATGGTGATAGGGCAAAGCTAGTGTTCTAACAACACGATGCACCTTAACAGGTAAAGGTTCCCCTTGCGTATATGTGCTAGACGTTCCTGACTCTAGCGGGCAGTGCTCATCTCCCTTTCAAAGCTGAAGAGCCACTAAACACTGAAGCTGCATGGAACACTGTTACCTTCCTACTAAAGGTGGTTCCTATTTTTCCACTTGCATTTTTACCTGCTTTCGAACTACTAGGCTGGCAGAAGTTGGGACAAGTAACGGGAGCTCACTCCGTTATGCAGTGCTAGGGATTTGAACCACCAAACGACCTACTTTTCTGATAGACAAGTTCAGCGTCTTGGTCACTGAGCCTCCTTTTCTTAGAAACACCGTTATCCCAGTCATTTGGTGCTTTATTGGAAGGCCCCCTCCCCTCTCTCTAGGTTACCAAGAGGATAACATGTTAAAGGAGGTTTGAGTTGGGTTAAAGGCTACAATAAACTCCCACACGCTGGCCGAGGAAAATACTAATTAATGGAGAAGGGTTGGTGTTCTCTGAGCTTGCTTGTTTTCTTGCAGACTTTTTAATTGGTCCTCTCCTGACCCACGGTTGCTCAAGAAGACAAATGTTAGCATAGCTTAACATTCCGTGCACAGCCTAGGGTTGACAAAGCATTTCTTTTTCCGAATAAAACCGTCACTGCTTGTGCACATCTAGAACCGTGATGGCGAACCTATGGCACGCACGCCAAGTGTGGGACATGAAGCCATGTCACCCGGCATGTGCGGCCTTGCCGGTTTGTCTTCCGGGTTTCTGGTGCACATGCGTGCATGACGATCAGCTGTTTTTGCGTGCACGGCAGTGCCAAAAGCCTATGTGTGCATGTACACTGTGCCAGAACCTGAAGTTTGGCTTTTCTAGAGTGCAATCCCTTTGTGCACATGACAGTGCCAAAAACTTGCCTGCGCATGTGTGCCAGCCAGCTGATTGTTGGTAGCGCATGTGTGGTAGAGCCAGGAAGTTTGGCTTTTCCAGAGCCCATGTGACGTTTCCGCATGAGAAAAGGTTCTCCATCACTGATCTAGAAGTTCTAAGCAAGGCTTATCAAGAGGGAATGTCTGTTGTGCTGTAAAGTTCTAGCATAACCCCCAGAATAATTTATAGCTGTCTAGAGCACCATGGTATTACAGGTAGTCTTGGACTTATGACCACAATGGAGCTCAAAATTTGTTAAGTGAAAGAATTTGTTTTGCCCCAATTGTTAAGTGAACACGGCAGTTGATAAGGTTATTATTAATCCGGTTGTTAAGTGAATCTGGCTTCCCCATTGACTTGGCTTGCGAGAAGGGGATCACACGACCTTGGAACACAGCACTGGTCATAAATATGAACCAACTGCCAAGCATCTGAATTTTGATCCCACGATTGTGGGGATGCTGCAGAGGTAACTGTATTCAAGTCTTAATTTGGGATAAGACTTACTAGCACTTGAAAAACATATTTCATTATGATTTTTGGACAAATCCGTTGACTGGGTTCAATCTGCCAAACCCAACCCAACTGATTCACATGAAGGCTTCAGGTATACCACATGTGTACCAACTTATTGATTAGAGTTTTCACTTTGCCACAAGGAAACTTGTGATTGGTGTATCGGGCTGACTTCAGTATTTTATTTATTTTTTTATTTTTCGAATTTATACCCCGCCCTTCTCCATTGTTAGGACCCAGGGCGGCGCACAGGCATTATTAAAATCATACAAAAACAATATACATTATTAAAAGCATATTAAATTAAATCCCGTGCTGAAAACCCCATTTTAAAACCTAAAGATTAAAATTTATGGATAAAAGTCAGAAACGGGGCTATGCTAGGCCGGCTTGTTGAAATAAATATGTCTTAAGACGTTGGCGGAAGAGGCGGAGGTTCCGAGATAGTGCGTAGGTCGGGGGGTAGGTCGTTCCAGAGGGCCGGGCCCGCCACAGAGAAGGCCCTTCCCCTGGGGGTTGCCAACCGGCATTGCCCAGCCGACGGTACCCGGAGAAGACCCTTTCTGTGGGAGCGGATCAGACGAAGGGATGTAACCAGGATTAATGCACATCCAACCCCAAGAGGCCATGTAAGGAATAAAAACGCTGCGTAACCATTCAAGCACATTCTGAATTAGCCAGTTTAAAGCTCTGCAGGAAACATGGCATCCAACTTATTTACTGGAGTAAAGTTCACATATTTGATGTAATTGAATTAATTAATACAGCTATGTAGTCTCTGATTTGGCCACTGGCACGTCTTGTTTTTACTGGCCTTTCCCCTCCCTTTTGTTACTTTGCTATTGGTTGAGGTCCAAAATGTCTGTTCGGCACAAAATGTGATGTTTTCATGCTTTTCCACAAAAGCCTAAAAATGGCAATGAAAGCAAAATAGATTTGCACAGGTCCCTCCCTGAAGCTCTGACGAGGAATATTCCAAACCTGCTCTCAATATTCTCATTTGGAAAAACCAAGACCAGTATTTTGAATCACTTTCACGGCTCAAATAGCTTTGTCATGCTCTATTCCTATTTATTACCCAGCTCTGCATTCTATTCTTACGGCTTGTTTTCCTGTTGTGTTTGATTCCATCCAGCTGACTTGTCCTATGTTACATTGCTTTTTAAAATACTTTAAAAGATACTTATTTCAGTCTTTAACCTCCCCCGCCACCCAATAAAACCCCCAACAGGCTAGAATTTAGCCTCTTGGACTTCCATGACACCAAGAGCCAGAACAACATAAACTAAGGTTGAAAAATGTTGCCCAAATAACCCGCCTCAACAGAAAAGTCAAGAAACATATCTGAAAGGCCAAAATAAATAAATACTTGCACAGCTAAGTTTCACTTCCACATTAGGTCATGTATTGATTGGGGACGCATAACAAGTCTGCCAAGGGACAGAAGATTTCTCAGGGCATCCTAAAATGGCTTCCGCATTCTGTTTTTACAAGGCTGCCTTCTTAACCATCTCAAATAATGCTTTGACCAAAGTTCTCAGCTGTTTCTTTTACGTGATTCCTGCTACCCGTTCATTTACACCAGTGGTTCTCAACCTTCCCAATGCAGTTTTAATACAGTTCTTCAGGTTGTGGTGACCCCCAACCATAAAATTGGTGTCTCGGTTCCTAAAACCATTGAAAATCCGATGGTCTTAGGCGACCCCTGTGAAAGGGTTGCTAGACCCTCCCAAAGGGGTCGCGACCCACAGGTTGAGAACATCTGATTTACACCATCAACATTCTAACTGTTGGGCAGAAACAAGCAATTCTAGAGGCTGTATAGCCCACAGCCAACCGCATGGCGCTACCATTTACTAAGTAAGTAGACAAAGTAGAAAATAGGGAAGCATTTATTGCACATTGGACATTTTAAATTAAAACAGCAACCCCTGTCTCTGCTACCAAGAGGTGGCCCTCGCTTCCTCAGTCCTTCTTCTTTTCATTAAAGTGGCATCTGAAAAATAAAACATCTCTAGCGGTTTTCCGGAGATCAGTGCGAAGACCGTCGGCGAGTCCGGGCCGACACCGGGTGATGGCTTGGCTTCCTAATGTGGCAAATCTTTGGCATTGTGGGAGCATCCTGCTTTCCCAGCTAAAGTCTCTGCCCCATGTTGTCCTCCGCAGGAAGCAAACCGGGGAAGGCGGGAAAGGAGAGAGAGAGAGAGAGAGAGAGCCCAGGATCCTCCATTTTGGCCCACGGAGGAGAAAGAGCTGGACTCAAGAGGTGATTGTGCTTTCATTTTTTGTTTCCTTTCGTGTTTTTTTTCTCCAGCCAAGCTGTGTCAATCTAAAGAAGACTGGCAGCTTGAAAACTGTCCATGACGACAATCCCTTCCCCGCAGATGGACGGAACAGACAGCTTGACTTAAGGGGCCTGAAATCAGGCCAGCACCTGCCGCTCTAGCGGCTTCAAGTATTCCCTTGGGCTGGAAGCGAATGCCTGCTGCAGCCCTCAAGTTCAGGACACAGGTTGTTGGTAGGATCCAAGCCTCAGGGGACGGGAATGGCTGAGAAAGGAGGGCGCTTAGTATCAAGGTTGGAGCTTCTTTCACGGAGGGAAAGCAGAGGTGCTTGGTGCACTGAACCCTGCCGTCGTCCAAGGGGCCCAGTGTCTGTGGCCCTGCCCTTCTACGCCTTTGCTGGTGTTGGTTGGAATCCCTCTTCTTCCCCAGTGCTCTTGTTGGGCGATCCGAGTGCCTCTTTGCAGGGCGGTGGCAGCAGCAGCAGCAACACACATACCCAGAGGGCAATGTTGACCTGCTAGGCCTCTGAAGCTGCTTGTGGTTTCAGCTGAGCTTTCTCCATGGCTGTGCCGTAAGGAAGGGAACGTTTGAAAAAGCCCAGCTAAAAAAGAAAAGAAAAGAAAAGAAAAAGAAAGGTCAGCATCTATACAGGACATCACCCAGGGCGAATTCCACTGCGGTTGACTGGTCTTGTGGAAGCACATTTATGATTCCTGCTTAACACCACTGTAATCAAAGTAGTATAGAAATATCTCTAGATCAGGGGTAGTCGACCTTTTTATACCTATCGCCCACTTTTGTATCTCTGTTAGTACTAACATTTTCTAACCGCCCACCAGTTCCACAGTAATGGTGATTTATAAAGTAGGGAAGTCAATTAAATTAAAAAAAAGGAAAGTGTTTCAGTATCGGACAAAACCCCTACAGCCCACCATGAAAGCTGCAACGCCCACTACTGGGCGGTAGGGACCAGGTTGACTACCACTGCTCTAGATTTTTATTTAAAAACAAGAGAGAGTTTCCTCTTTCCATCTCTCTTGAGTATCTCCTGACATTAACTTATTGGTGTCATTTCTAAGTACCATTGAATTGTTCTTGGCCACCTGGACAAGTCCCTGCATTTTTTTAAAGCAACATTTGTGGAAGGAGTTTATTATCACTATCCTCTTGCTAAGACTAAGAGAGGATTGACTGACCCAAGGTCGCCCCAGCTGACTTCCTGTCTAAGGCAAGACTAGAATTCACAGGGTTCATGTTTCTAGCCTGATGCCTTAAACTTGTGACATCAAACTGGGTCTTAACTTAATGAATGCTACAAAATTTAAGTTTGTAGTTCTCTAAACCCATGAGGACTGGAGCCATAACAATTCAAAACTCTTGGCTCAATGACATATTTATGTGCATCACGCCCCACCTGCAGAGTTTCAGCTGAATACTGGAAACTGTCTCTCCTAAAAACACTAAATGTTGATCCAAGCCGCTTTCATGACTGTGTACAGGTTGCTTCACGCAGGAGCAGAATGCTAAAAATGTAATTGTGTGTGCTTTGGGGTTGCAATTCTCCGTTGCAGGCTAAACTGTACACTTGTCGAATAACAGGGAAATGAGTCAGAGTCAATTCACCAGGGCAGGGCTAGAAAACCACAGGTGTTGCAGAAGATTCAGGTGCTGTCCAGGGTGCTGAAGATACTCCCCCATTGACACCTCTTAACATTCTATACCAGTATTTCTCAACCATGGCATGTTGAAGATGTCCGGACTTCAACTCCCAGAATTCCCCAGCCAGCGAATGCTGGCTGGGGAATTCTGGGAGTTGAAGTCCGGACATCTTCAAGTTGCCAAGGTTGAGAATTGCTCTATACCTCACAGCTTTTAACTGGCTTCTGACATTTCAGAATCTCCCTACCTACTCATAATTTCTTACATCTGCAGTCCTTACCAATCAAGGCACACCCAGTACTCCAGAGTACTTCAAACATTTTTTCTCTCCAACCCTGAATATTAGATTGCTCCGTGAACTCACCTTGTACAACACGTAGATGAGCAGTGCTAACAGCAGCAGTCCAATCAGGATGGCTAAGATGATGATCCATAGAGGAACACCCTGGCTTGTCTCTGCCTTGGTCCAATGGAGTGACGTTGACACCTGTCACCAGAAAGGAAGCGTGAGTAAGAGATATCCAAAAGTTGCAATTGAAGGTGTTACATTGGTAGTATCAAAGCCCTGTTGGATCAGCATATATGGTATAAGTCATTCTTCAAAACGTTAGAGGACCTGTACCTAAAATGAAGAATTTTACCATACGTAGTATGAGTAACTAAGTATCAGAGAATGTCTTCTTGTAATGGAGAAGATAGGAGAAGGGAACACTACATACACTGCCTTGAGCTGTACAGAAGCAAAGATGGAATATACTGTAAATCAAATAAGTAAGAATAAGCTACCCTTTTAAACTCTGTAATCCCTTAAATAGGGGTAGAGTTGGGGAAACTGTATGGAACTGAGTATTTACCAGGATGCCCTACCTGATGCCATGTGGAGTTCGCAGCAGATATTTTTGCTTTGCCCCCTAAGGAGATAAACATCTGCCACTACCTGGTATTGAACTCTCAACCCTCCAAATGGGAGGTGAGAGTCTTCACCTCTAAGCCACTACACCTCTCTAATAAATAAGCAAGAATAAAGGGTGGCAGGTACGTCATTCCCATATATTTCAAACTAGGCCACTGGAAAGAGGCTGGCCTTCTTTAGTTTATCCAAGGTTTCACATCATTCAGCCTCACTAGACAATCTAGTACCTGAATTATAAGAGGAAAAATCCAACTTGTGCCCTTCTGACTATAACTTCCATTTATCCACTTTTCAAGAACGTATCCAAGCTGGACTGACCCCACCCATTCAGAGCTAAGAGCTACCTGCTTCTCTGAGTTGAACTGATCCCAATCGCTCTCTCTGTTGTGGCAAAGTGTCTCGTAATTTTACTAATGTAAATTGGAATCATCATCTTGGAAGAATTGGCATTCACAAGGGAAGAATATTCCTATTATAACCAGTAATACTGACCTTCAGGTGGGTGGTGGGGAGCTGTAGAGGCTGGATTTTGTAGGGCACCTTTTGCATATGGTAAAGGGCTTCACACTGGATAGCCTGGGGGTAGTTCTCTTTCTGCAAGTGGGGAAAGAATCGTGAGAAATGGCTCTGCACGAATGTTGGGTTGAATAGATGTACTGGAAGTGAAAGAACCTTAATAGGGAGGAATCAAGCATCCCATTCCCAAAGGCTTAATACTATGAAAGCGAACACTTATATGAAATGAATGGGACGGAGCAGGCCATTGTTTTTTTGCTGAGATTATTACATTTTTTCTGTATGTATTGTATGTACATAGATCAGAGGTGGGCAACTGCGATCTTTTAGCCTGAGTTATTCCATTCCTTCAACTTTCATTCATTTCTGTGTTACAACCAAGAAAATAACAGTAAGGAAGGTGGGGGGAAAAAAGACAGACAGACAGACACAAAATTTGTCCAAACAATTGAAGCCTGATGAACACCAAAAACATGTCTCTCTCTCTCGCAGGCGCACGCACACACACACACACTCGGTGGGTTTCAAAAATTATTAGAACCTCTTCTTTTTTATTTTATTTTTTTATTTTCGTATTTGTATCCTGCGCCCATCTCCCACCAAGGGACTCGGGGCGGCGCACAGGAGATTCAAAAACATAGAAATACAAATATACAAAATATACAAAATACAAAACCTATTAAAACTATATTAAATCCCATCCTGCGCTAAAACCTCTGTAGGTGTGGCCTGCTTTGTGGGAGTGGCTTGCCGGACATGTGACTGAGTGGGAGTGGCTTCGCAGTCATGTGACTGGGTGGGCATGGCCAACTTGTAAAATGTGGTGAAATTCACTTAACAACGCTCTTGCTTAGCAACCAAAATGTTGGCTCAGAAACGCTGGCATTTGAAGCACGCAAGTCTTAAAGCTGTCACGTTACAAGACCCTTGCACCCCTAACCCTTTAGAAAAAAAACCCCAGGGGTGTTCAAACTTGACAGCTTTAAGACTTGTGGACTTCAACTCCCAGAATTCCTCCTCTCGTTCTTCATCTTGATGATGTGCAGATGGGTGGGGGGAGGGAGATGGAACCGGTTCTAAACGGCACTGTAGATTTGTGGAACTTTTTCTATAGAAGAGCTTAGAACTGGCAGGAACCCACCCCTGACACACGCACACAATTTGTCCCAAACAGTTGAGGTCTGGTGAACACCCAAAATATAATAAGTTTACCTGTTGAAAGCTTTTGGACCAGATGCGAAAATAGAGGCGTAAGCTGACACTTTCCTGCCGTTGCTGTGCTCCCATGCGGCAGTGAAGTTGGAAACATTCATCCTCATTACACTTCTGCAGCGCAAGAACATTGAATGACCAAATGAGACATTGGATGAACATATCTCATCAACCTTCAGTTACCTCCAAGGCAGAATTTGGGCCAAGCATCTTTGTGAACCTGAATGTCCAGTCTTAATTGACCTTCTTGCAGGTTGGCTTGTATGTCAGAATTCCCAGACAATGCAACAAATAAGAATTACAGTCTAAGCCAGGGGTAGTCAACCTTTTTATACCTAAGGCCTACTTTTGTATTTCTGTTAGTAGTAAAAATTTCTAACCATCCATCAATTTCACAGTAATGGTGATTTATAAAGTAGGGAAGTCAATTAAATTTAAAAAAAGGAAAGTGCTTCAGTATCGGACAAAACCCCCACCGCCCACCATGAAAGCTGGAACGCCCACTAGTGGGCGGTAGTGACCAGGTTGACTACCATTGCTCTAAGCCCTTGATGGCGAACCTATGGCATATATGCCACAGATGGCACCCAGAGCCATATCTGAGGGCACGTGAGGCATTGCCCTATGTCAGCTCCAGTGCGCATGCACTCGCTGGCCAGCTGATTTTTGGCTTTCCGGAGAGTGAGGGAGGCCATTTTTGCCCTCTCCAGGCTTCAGGAAAGGCTCCAGAGCCTGTGGATGGTGAAAAATGGGCATGGAAATTTGGAAATGAACTTCAGGTAGGCCTGTTGGGCCTGTTTTTCGCCTCCACAGGCTCTAGAGGCTTTCCTGAAGCCTGGGGAGGACAAAAAACCTGCTCAATGGGCCTACCGGAAGTCCAGAGGCTTCAGTGAGGCCTGCACGCATGTGTGGGGAAGAGGGGAGGGGGGAGAGTCTGCGCACGTGTGCAGGGGGAGGGCACTGCATTATGGGTGTGGGCACGCGTCTTCGTGCTATCATGCATGTGCGCATCCTTTTGGCAGCTGAGCCGAAAATGGTTCGCCACCACTGGTCTAATCTCTTGAGGACGACAGAATGGGGGACTTATTAAAACCAAGGAAATGTGAGTCAGGGCATTAGACCTAAGTTTCTCTGTATTATGGATGCATCTTAATCGTGAAGACTCTGGCAAACAAAGGATAATTAGATTTGAAAATAAGCTACCGAAACGCATTTACTGCTGCTTTTTGAAAACCATCTTCCACGTGTATTTATTTAACTTATTTATTTAAATTTAAATTTATTGGACACCCAACTCCCATGGAGTCAGGGGGCGGAGGCAACGATGTTAACAAGAACAATGAAAAAACACTGTAGTGTAAGGAAATATTAGTGCACCTCTTAGGTTGGTCCTAAAAACGTCCTAAGGGTATCAAAGGTATGGAGCACAACTCTTGTGTTTTTAAGACGTTTCTTAAAATGATGACGCGAGGCTTACCAGAGGGAAAGTGCCTCCAATGCTGCCCGTGTTCCATCCTCCATCTTGCTTCTGCACATAATGTTGCTCCTGCCCAGGAAAAGGTGTTGGAGGTTGCTCCAGCTAAACAGAGGAAGGGAGGGAGAGAGAGAGAGAGAGAGAGAGAGGGAGGGAGGGAGGGAGGGAGGGGGAGGGAGGGAGGGAGGGAGAGAGAGAGAGAGAGAGAGAGAGAGAGAGAGAGAGAGAGAGAGAGAGAGAGAGAGAGAGAGAGAGAGAGAGAGAGAGAATGTGAATTTTCATAAATTAATTCTCTGTAGCTACCAGTTGTAGTCTTGTTGATTAGATTAATACAGTTCTCCATGGCCTGTTAAACAGAGGCAATCCTTGGGGTGTGATTAGCTCAAGGTATCAAAGGGTACCTTTGCGTCAAAAGTTTTTTACATTTTTTTTAACATACGTAATCCAAAGTATACCAACACATCTTAATAAAACATTTTTTGAGTATTCAATAATACCTTAATTCCTTTTGCCATTAAGCCTCTTCAATTTTTATTTTCTCTTCTGATTTCCATACACCATTTTATAGTCTATTTCATTTTCAGCTCTCATCCTCTCCTTCTCTTCTCCTTCCTACCTTCTTTCTGCCCTCTCTCTTCTCTACTTCCCCTTGCTCTCTCTCCCTCTCCTCTCTTTCCACACCTTCCCTCTCTCCTACTCTTTCTCAAAGGGTATCTTTGGAAAGTGTTGTAATACAGCAGCCAGTCAGAAAAGGCCCTTCTTTTGAATGCCAGGGCTGCTCTGGCTGACTCCAAGAATTAGTGTTCCTGTGCGTATCTGCTTCCCAATAGCAGAAAATCTCCCCTTTGTTACTACAACTCAGTCTCAGGCTTGTGCATGTTCTAACACAGGGGTCTGCAAAGTTGGCTCTTTTAAGACTGGTGGACTTCAACTCCCAGAATTCCCCAGCCAGCCTGGCTGGCTGGGGAATTCTGGGAGTTGAAGTCCACCAATCTTAAAAGAGCCGACTTTGCAGACCCCTGTCCTAACACAGAGCCTTGTGGAAACAAGCTACTTGTTGAAATGTTTATGGGGGGGGGGGGAGAAACCCTACAGGCAACCCCCCCCCCCAAGCAGGTTACCAAAAGGGAGATGATTTGAGATGAAAAACAACGCACATTTCCATTGCTGAGAAAAGAATGGCATGTATTAAAGCAACCAAATGATTTATATCCAAATTTGGAGAATTTGCCATCTGCTACAATTTATTACTCCTCCCTTCATCTTTATTTTGATTTTCTAAGCCAGTGATGGCTAACCGCTTTTGGCTCGCGTGCCAAAAGCAGGGGGAGCGTAGGGGGGGGTCGTGTGTGGACGTGCCACACCCATAATGCTATGAGCGCGACCCCTTGCTTTTGGCGTGCTTTTTTTGCCCTCCCCAGCCTCCAGAGGCTTTTGAAGAGCCTGGGGAGGGTGAAAACAGCCTCCCCTCCTCACCTCCAGAGGCTTCAGGAGCTTCCCTGAAGCCTCCAGAGGGCGAAAAATGGCTTCAAAAGAAGGCGTAAATCAGCTGGCCAGCACACTGGAACTGACAGGGCAACTCCTCGCGTGCCCTAAGAAATGGACCCACGTGCCATAGGTTCACCATCATGGTTCTAAGCCATCTTGGCCGCTGCCTTCAAGTTTCAGGGGCTGAACTCCAGTCTCAACATTTCGCGGATAGGCCAAGACGCTTCATCCTTTGTATCCCCCCACCCCCACACGGGTCCTCTTTTACCTGCAGACGTGATGGATTAATGGGGCTGCTGGAGGTACAATTTGCTGGCACGGTGTAGCGGGTGACGTACAGTACAGTTCGTCCTTGCACTCGGAGAGGGCAACTGAGGTCTAACACTCCTTCGCTGATGGCACTGGGCCCCTCATTGACAAACTACGTAAAGGAAAAGAAAAGAAATAGAGGAAATGATCCAAGGAACCGTGAAACCGCTTCATTCTAGGAAAGGCTGCTCCTTGACTTTGTCCTTCAAGGCTGAGATGCAGAGAAACCTATCATCTGCTCAATGTCCTTGCAAACCAGCGTAAATTCAGGATTTGCTATAATGCAGAACAGGCCCAGCTGAGCTAACAAGACCTCCCCCGAGACAAGCTGTCGCCATTTCATAAAGATATCTTGATATCAGCCACCAAATAAAGGGCAATGCCAATGAAGGATAGGGCCATAACAATGGTCAGCAAACCAGCCATGTTTCCATCGTTCGCCAAACATTTATTTTTGGAAAAGTCCCAGCTACAAAAAAGTAACTTCTGTATAACTTTATACAGAAGTCTATATAGAACCTTCTAAAGCTCAACCTTCACAGCAATATCAAGATAGGCAGGTATATTGCTGTGAAGGTTGAGCTTTAATTTGGCTTGTGTTAATCTAGATCTGCCTCCTATACCTTTCAGAGGTATAGGTTTGAAACTCCCATAATTCTTAGCCTGTATGACTTACACCAGGCCTGTCAAACTGATGGCCTCTGGGCCGCAGGCATCATGCACAGGCCACGCCCAACCCTGCTCTGCAAAGGCAAAAATCCCATCACGGTATGGCACATGACGCGATCAAATTTGACGCCTGTGACTTACACTCATGTTCCTTAAGAATTTTGAATGCTGAGACAGAGTCACTTGGAGGCTACCACTTTGAAAAAGACTGGTACAGAACAGTGGTGGGTTACAACTGGTACGCCCCGGTATGGGTGTACCAGTGCCTGCTGGCCCACCCAGTGTTGTGGCCCAGCCAGCTCTGGATGAGCTGCTGATGGACTCCTCTAGTGAGGAGTCCTATGAGTCTGCTCTGGAGGAGGAGGGCGACCTTGAGAGAGCAGAGAGCCTGGCTGGTCATCAGGAGGCACCTGGGTCTTGGAGTAGTGGGGAGGATCAAGGCCAGTTTGTCCCTGATGCTAGAGTGAGAAGGGCTGAAAAAAGGAGGCTTCAATTGCATCAGAAGCGAACTTGAAGGAGTTGAATTAGTCCCAGCTGCCTAATGACTGGCCCCTCCCAAGAGGGTTTAAAAGGAAGCCTTTGCTAAGAAAGTCCTTGCAGAGAACAACGTTGGATTTCTAGGTTCGTGTTTATTCGTGTTGATTTTCAGGTTCGTGTTTAGTCGAGTTAGGAAGCTTTGTATCTGTTCAGAGTCATTCAGGCAAGCAGCCAAGAAAGTTAGTGGCAGGCAGCCAGTCTTGTGTTAGTCGGAGAAAGTATTTTAGGTCTTCAGGGGTTCCGTGCATGTGCAGTGCCTGCGCAACGCTCCGCCAAGTAGCTGGAGCGTCGCGGAATGTCGCAGGCGGTAAGTACCGGTTGCAACGGGATCTGGAACCCATCACTGGTACAGAAGGACCTTTCAGAAGCTGAATTGGATCCGATCCCAGAAATAAAATAGGCTTCCCCAAGGACATTGGGAACTTCCAGCTATTCCAACGGCTTCTTCTACTCAGCAAGAAACACTCACCTCATAGACATGGCGGACCCCAGGGCCAATATCTTGTTCACGCTGCACTGATCTACCAGGGGACCAACCAGTCAGAGATACAGAGTCTGGCATGGATGCTCTGTGGAAGAGGTAGAAAAAAAGCATTTCAGACACAAAAATTATTCACTGGGGACTAGAGCAATTTAAATAACCGATACAAATCACTTCTCAATGATGTGAGGCAAAATTAAAGCAAAATCAAAACAACAGTAATCAAGTCTTAACGTCACATGAAGATCATTGTGATGCCTACTAATGTAGCAATGCCCTTTATTGGGATGTGTAAGCATGGAAATCAGAACAGGTGTGTGTTCCTCTGGCTAAACATTCAACATGTATTTCTTTTAACTGAGAAGCAAATTGCAAAACTAACATTTGGCAACAATACGATTTGCTTATTTGATATTTTTATTCCATTCTTTTATAATAGGCCCAAGGCTGTGGATTTAATCCACAATTAAGCAATGCAGTGATAATACTTATTTTTAGGTTGTATGTTTTATTTATGTAGTAAAGCAGAATAAAACAATAAAAATACAACAAGAATAAATGATTCCTAAAATATATTTTTGCTATTTCTGAAGGTTATTATGTTCTTGGGAAAAATGACACATATTTTCAATTGACTTTGAAATGAACTTGGATGTTTTTAGATGATCATATTCCTATGAACCATGTACCTATTATATGGTAATTGATGGCTGAACTATGCAAATAGTTTTTCTACATCCTTCTTGCTGCCAAGACACCAGTTCTTTTACACTGAAGAAACAAATGTATGCCTTCAATTGCTGAATTGAAGAGTGGTGTTACCTATAACTCATGAACGTTGCTTCTAGGCCCAGATATAATGAAATAGGAACTGTTATGTAAACTTCACACCCACACACATGAAAGACACACACAAACGTACTGTACACACCTCTCACTGTACAGACACATACACATAAGGCAAAGGTTCCCCTCGCACATATGTGCTAGTCGTTCCTGACTCTAGGGGGTGGTGCTCATCTCCGTTTCAAAGCCAAACAGCCAGCTCTGGCATGATGAACAGTGGCTGGCATGATTAAACGCCGAATGTACACGGAACACTGTTATCATCCCACCAAAGGTGGTTCCTATTTTTCTACTTGCATTTTTACACGCTTTCGAACTGCTAAGTTGGCAGAAGCTGGGACAAGTAATGGGATGAAATTCAAGGTGGTATACATTAGATTGCTTAATGCCTCCTCTTCTACTCTTGAATGTAACTGGGGAATTATAGGTGTTAAGACCATGGCCTGCAAATGGCCTCCTTTGGTCAACATTTGGTCTCTTCTGTTAGGAGTATAATCCTAGTGTTGGGTTGGCAATATATATAAGCCATGATTACAAATGGTCTTTGTTACTTTCAATGTTATATGTTTGAATCAAATCCTTGAGCCACTAGCCTAGCCTTATATGTTATGGCTCCGATGAACCAACCCTCCTTTATCAAGAATAGCAGGAGAAAGGTCTGTATACGTTCAAACTACCTCAGATTAAAAAACCCTGAGGTGATTTTTTCCCCATTAATGCTCCACTACTTGGTAAATTAGGAGGCATTCATTCAAAACAGTTTTATCATTTTAGCAGAAAATGTCTAGGAGGCGTAGGTACAGAAGGAAGGCGACTGCTTAGTTGTGGAGCTAATGAACCTCAAAAATTTAATCCTTGGCCTTTGAAGAAGCAAATGTTGGGGAAGTTTTCCAGCAGGCCTTGGAAATCAACTGCCAGAAGCTCTTCCGACCTGAAGCCTGTGAAAAAGACAGACTTCTTGGTGAGACGAGTAGAAAGGCACGTGCAACCGTCTGAGGCAGGATTTGGAAAGGAAGACACTTCCTAAAACCTCAGAGTTGCCTCTAGGCGTGATGGGCGGCAAACAAGCCTAATAAATAAATAAAATAAATAAATAAATGAGAAATAAGAGTCCTCAGGGCTGTAGGCTAGAGCTTCCTCATTCCTGGTTGATACGTTTTTTTTTCTTTCCCTTTTGAAATTCCATCACGCACGCACTCTTCTATGATTAAGGCGCGTTCATTTAAATTGCTACCATTAGACGAGGTGTTATTCTAAGCTACTTCTGCAAAAGCAGCGAGCCTGCCTAGAGCTGGTACAATTGCTAATTAAGAAACAGGCATTTTCTTGAGGAAACATTGGGTATACAGAAAGTTGTACTGTTGGATTCACGAGGACTCCTGGGAAAAGAAACCACGTTTGACCAATGGTTTCAAGTGCTGACTTGTGACTGGAATATAACAGACCGTACGGTGTGTGTTCAGGAGAAAGCTAAATAATCAAGAACATTTGCTAATCACTGTAATCAAATGGACTCTTTTCTCAAAATACTTGAATTAAAAGCTGATTCATACCCTCCCAAATGGGGCATAAAATCGTGTGGGAAATTATATTGTCTCTCCAGCTGCATATTCCTTGAATGTAAGCTAGCCGAGCTTTCGGTAAAATGTCTAGTTCAATGACTTGCTTGTGTTTCCTGGAGGAGATAATCCTGGATGACCCCAAAAAACAGCTCCCTTGGGGTAAATACCAGCTGCTACCATATTTTCCAGTTGAAATCTATGGCTGTGAAAGTTGGACCATAAGAAAGGCTGAGCGCCGAAGAATTGAGGCCTTTGAACTCTGGTGCTGGAGAAGACTCCTGCGAGTCCCTTGGACTGCAAGGCGATCAGCCCTGTCAGTCCTACAGGAGATCAACCTTGGCCAGATCCTGAAGATGAAACTCAAATACTTTGGCCACCTAATGAGAAGGAAGGAGTCACTGGAGAAGAGCCTAATCCTGGGAATGATTGAGGGCAAGAGAAGAAAGGGACGATAGAGAATGTGGTGGCTGGTTGGAGTCACCGAAGCAGTCGGCGTGAGCTTAAATGGACTCCAGAGGATGGTAGAGGACAGGAAGGCCTGGAGGAACGTTGTCCATGGGGTCGCGAAGGGTCGGACATGACTTCGCAACTAACAACCACCACATTGGGGAGCATTTCCCAGGGGTACTTATATTTCCGTAAGAAAATGTCCATGCAACTAGCATTCCACTGGTGTCATATAAGAAAGCGGGCGCAAATTCCAGACTGAACTCATGCAATCAGCACAGCAAAAAATTGATGGGTGGACCACGCATCCTTGGCTAAGGGGATTGCCGAGTTGACTGGCTCTACAGCACTTGAAAATATTGCAAGATGGTGGTGTTTCCTTCTGATGTACCAGTTGTCCAATCAACTAAACGTCATGTTCCTTTGCTGGATATCAACACTGTTTCCCAGTTGATCTATCCAATCTACACAAATGTGGAATACTTGGTTGCACAGAGCAGAGTCAAATATGCATATATTTGAATCCAAGCATTAAATTTAGCAGTAAGTGATTAGAGAGTTATCTTCTAAAAGCAAACCAGGTCTTCATTTAAGGGAGAAAGAGAAAGATGGTGAAGATCAAAGAAAGACCATTTCTCATGAAAGGAACTTTTCAGGAAAACAGTGTAACTTCTCTAAATGATGCACTTACCAGACATAAGTAATATTGCCCATGCTAACGAACTGAAAACTGTAAATTGACTGGGAGAAAACCAGACCCAACTTCATTCAACTCCTTTTTACATTATTGAATGAATAATTCCAACTTTTTGGTAGGGCCTCTTTAGTTCTACTTTGGGGATATTTTCTTTCTTTACAGGTAGTCCTTGCCTTACAACGGTTCGTTTAGTGACCGTCTGGAGTTACAATGGCACTGAAAAAAGTGATTTATGACCATTTATCGCACTTATAATAATAATTTAATAATAATAATAATTTTATTTGTAGACCGCCTCCTCTCCCCAAGGGGACTCGGAGCGGTGCACAGGGAAGTTAAAAAGCAAATATAAAATACATAAATA
Source organism: Rhabdophis nuchalis (assembly GCA_039707465.1). NCBI lineage: Eukaryota > Metazoa > Chordata > Lepidosauria > Squamata > Natricidae > Rhabdophis > Rhabdophis nuchalis. The sequence goes on from CM077646.1 coordinate 193,489,152, forward strand.
GTTAATATAAAAATTAAACGAATTGTCCCTGCGCTAAAACCCACTATACTAAGACTAAACTACACCCCCTAAAAAAAAAAAACCCCAATTAAAAACGGAAGACTAACCTAGGCCGGCCAAGCAGAAAAAGTGTGTTTTCAATTTTTGACGGAAGGAGCGGAGGTCCGTAGTTGTTCTAATTTTGGGGGGAAGGTCGTTCCAGAGGGCCGCCACAGAGAAGGCCCTTCCCCTGGGCGTCGCCTGCTGGCATAGCCTAGTGGACGGCACCTGGAGAAGTGCAGCATCCCCATGGTCATGTGATTTACACTCAGATGCTTGACGGCTGCAATGTCCCAGGGTTGACGGTTATGACGGTTGCAATGTCCCAGGGTTATGTGATCCCCTTTTGTGACCTTCTGACAAGCAGACAATGGGAAAGCCAGATTCGCTTAACAACAGCGTTACTAATTTAACAATTTAGGTGATTCACCACAAACGTGGCAAGAAATGTCATAAAATGGGCAACCCCCCCCCCCCATATTAACCCAATTTCTCACTTGGCAAGCTAAACGTTGGGCTCAACTGCGGTCGTAAGTCAAGGACTACCTGTATTTTCCCCACTGTTTATCTCAGGGGTCTGCAAAGTTGGCTCTTTTAAGACTGATGGACTTCCCACTCCCAGAATTCCCCAGCCAGCATGGCTGGCTGGGGAATTCTGGGTGTTGAAGTCCACCAGTCTTAAAAGAGCCAACTTTGCAGACCCCTGGTTTAGCTGATCATCCCAACAATGCATGTGGCAAAACACAACAGCAACATTCTCGGTGTCAGGGAAGTAGGAAGACTTCTATTAAAAATTGTTGGGAGGGAGGCGATTCAACTTATGAAGAGATGAAACGGCAGGTGGGTTCCTGGTCTGGCAGCTGGTCCAGCCTTCAGGGCTAAAATGATTTGCCAACACATGGCACCTTTCCTTTGTTATTAAAGGTGTGGTTTGCCCTCACCCGTTGATGATTAATTTCCAACATTTGCATGCCTTGCAGGCTACCACAGGCCTTGGACATTCTTTTAACCATTCAAACTAATTACTCCTGGTGTGATACTTACCCATGGGATGAAATTTGAAGGGAGGCCTCCACGCGCAGGACAAAAGATTCCACTTCACTGTAAGAATTGTTGGCGTTCTTGCTGCGGAAAAAACAGATAGGGCTAATGTGGAAAGGTGTAAGGCTAAAAGCACCATGCAGGAAAGAAAGAGTCCAGGAACTCAAGGACTGCTGGACTTCTCCATGAGCTCAAGGGGGGAGGGGATGGGGGGGGCACTGTTCTGATCTGAGGCTTCCCAAGAGCATGAAGCAAACTCCTTGTCCCGACAACCCCCCCCCCCTTTTATTAATTTACTGTGGATTCTGCTCATTCATATCCAGCAAAGTCTTTCAAGGGAGGATTTACAGTCACAGACCTTATCTGGCTTGGAGAGCTGACAGGCTGATATCTGCAAAATTTGGCAAGGAGTCTCGGAGCGTCACGAACCAATTAAGCGAACTAACGGTCTCCTGCAAACTCCACTCCCCTTCCCCTCCTCTTTTATTTCCGCATTGTCCACACCTTGGGCTTTACTCCCAAGTCGATCCCTGTTTTTTAGCTGTTCCCTTCATCTGGCAATTCTGTGCATGCACACACTGGGAACAGGCTCCAGCTGTTTGTCTGCCTCCCTGATGGCTGACTCTGAAGGCCCCTGATAACTGTCAGAAGGCCCTGGGCCCATCTCTGCCTCCAACACAGAGCCCTCATCAGAGCCTTCCCCAGACTCCAGGACTGGCACATGTCATTGTCCCCCCCCGCCCCCGCCCCATAAAACTCCTCACAACAGGCACTGGCAGATTATCTTGGGTGTTTTTACCTGTGAATCTGGAAATCAAACTGGATGGATGGCTTAGAACCGGTGATGCGAGGCACAGTAAAACGCAGGCCACCCCAGAGCTAAGAAGGATAAGACAAAAAAAGAAGAAGGCATTAGAATCAAGTGCTTTATTCAAATATCTTCTATCAGGGGGCGTGCATGTTGGTTTACTTGGATCTTGGTTGTTTTCTTGCAGACGCTTCATTACCCAGCTATGTAACAGAGTGGGCTGTTTTGGCTGTAATAGTTGCATGTTGATTGACCAAAGCCAATACTTTAGTACAGAGGTCCGTCCCCCCCCCCGGGGCCTTGGATAGTACTTGTCCTTGACCTGTTACAAGCTGGGCTGCGCAGCCGAAGGTGAATGGCGGGCGAGCAAGTGAAGCTTCATCTATATTTGCAATCGCTCCCCAGTTCTAGCACCATCGGGTCACCTTCACCGCAGATCATCCTGTTAGATTCTCACAGGACCGTGATGGCGAACCTATGGCATGCGTGTCACAGGTGGCACACGGAACCCTTTGTTAGTGCATGTCAGTTCCAGCATGCATGTACACGCTGGCCAGCTGACTTCGGCCTTTGTTTTCACCCGTTTTTTGCCCTCCGGAGGCTTCCCTGAAGCCTCCGGAGGGTGAAAACCAACCCAACGCGCAAACCGGAAGTTCAGGAACGGACTTCCGGTTTGCACGTTGGGCCGTTTTTCTCCCTCCAGAGGCTTCAGGGAAAAACTCCTGAAGGGGAAAAACGGCCCTACAAGCAAACCGGATGTCCATTCCTGAACCTCTGGGTTGACCATAGGGTCATTTTCGGGAGAGGTCGTTTTCGTCCTCTCCAGGCTCTTAGAAAGCCTCTGGGCCTGGGGAGGGCAAAAAATGGGTCCAGCGTGTGCCAAAAGCTGGGTGGTGGTGGTGGTGGTTGTGCACATAGAATTATGGGTGTGGACACGCCCGCGCACGACCCCTCCTGCACTCCCCCTGCTTTTGCCACGCGATGGAAAAAGATTAGCCGTCACTGTTATAGGAGGTTGAACTCTACTAGAAACTCCTCCTGCAAGGGATCTAGGTTGTGTGCTCCACCCTCCCCCGCCCCCCTCCCATTCCCAGTCTGTGGGAATAACAGTCTTCCACGAAACTAGTCCCTGATGTGAAAAAAGTTGGGGACCGCTACCTTACTACATAGCAGCAATACTCACACTGACACCTGCTTTCATCGGGTTGCCAAGGTCACAGATAACCATATTTGTGTCGTTTACAGTATCATAACGGCAACTCTGCATGGAAATGTTCTAAAGGAAAGACAAAGAAGAAGTGCGTGAAGACCACGTGTATCAAACCCGCCCCGTCATGTTGTTGTCATGTGATATTCTCCCACTTTGTGGAGCTGGGACAGGTGTGGCCTGTACATGGTGCATGTGGCCTGCGGGCCGCCAGTTTGACACCCCTGATTTAGACAAATCGGTGGGGGATTTGTGTGCTATCCTCAAAGTTAAAGGTAAGAAGCTTTGGATGCCAATGGCTGAAGAGCGAAGAGGCCTGTGCGCCATTACTGTCTTCTCCGAAGTTGTTGTAATTCTCACTGCTAGGATAGAAACCTCTTAACAAACTTTCACGCGCGAGCTTCATTCCATTTCATCTGCGACAGTTTATACGTGAGTAAAAAGGGTTCTGCTGAAATATTTATAATCACGTGTCCATAAAGCCAATAGCTCCCAGCTTAGTGAAAGCATTTCCCTTCTGTTACATGAAAAGGAAGAATGTTTTTAATTGACTTAAACCAGGGGTCTGCAAACTTGCAAACTTTAAGACGGGTGGATTTCAACTCAGCAGAGCTGGCTGGAGAATTTCTGGGAGTTGAAGTCCACCTGTCTTAAAGTGGTCAAGTTTGCAGACCCCTGACTTAAACCATTAGGTTTCTGTTCTGTACCACAGGCTGAATCACCCCCCTCCCCCAGCCTTGGCTGCTTGCCACTGCTTAATTACCAGATAAGCGAAGACTTTGGCTAAGAGCCCAGATAATTCCAAACAAGACTAGAAGACTGGAGTTGAATTGGTTGCTTCCTGCAAATGTCCCCTCCCAATGTCTCACCTAAAAGCTCTCTTGGGAGGGGCCACTCAGCAAGCACCTGGTTCTTATCATGGCCTACGAGCCTGCCTCTGATGTAACTGCTGCCTCCTTTTCTCAGCCCTGCTTAATCTAGCATCAGGGACAAACTGTCCCTGATCCTCCCCACTACTCCATGCCTCAGGCGCCTCCTGGTGGCCAACCAGCCTGTCTGCTTCCTGCTCTGAACCTGAGCACTCCACAAGGTCTCCCTCCTCCTCCAGGGCAGACTCATAGGACTCTTTGCTAGAAGAGTCCATCAGCAGCTCCTCCGGAGCTGGCTGGGCCACAACAGGTTTCTATGTTTCTGCACAATTTCATTCCTAAAAAGGCCTTTCTAATATGGTGCATACTACTCAAATTATTTATTTATTTTTATTTTATTAAATTTATATCCCGCCCTTCTCCAAACGGACCCAGGGCGGCGCACAGGAATGTTAAAATACATACAAAACATATAAAATTTAAAAAACTTATTCTAGTAAAACCTGTGCTAAAAACCGAATTAAAATCCCAAATTTAAAACTGTCTAATGGTCAATACAGGGGGTTACGCTAGGCCGGCTAGATGGAATAAATGTGTCTTCAGACACTTGCGGAAGAGGCGGAGGTCAGAGATGGTGCGGAGTTCAGGGGGTAGCTCGTTCCAGAGGGCTGGCCCAGCCACAGAGAAGGCTCTTCCCCTGGGTGTCGCCAGTCGGCATTGTCCAGCCGACGGCACCCTGAGGAGGCCCTCTCTGTGGGAGCGTATCGGTCTGAGGGATGTATGGGGCAGAAGAATTGATTCTTCAATTTTAAAAGATTTAGAGGTTTTTTTTTAAAGGGGAGAGGGCTGTGATCAATCAGGAGCAGCCAAAAATGCATTAAAAAATAGAATAAAGAACAGGGTAACTACTGTAGCCTTTTCATTCTTGTCATTCCCAGAATCTTCTGGGATGGTGGGCAAGACGCATGAATATCAGCTCGATACAGGTGGTCCTCGACTTACAACAATTCATTTAGTGACTATTCGAAGTTACAACATCCCTGAAAAAAGTGACTTATGACTGTTTCCCCCACTTACGACCACTGCACCATCCCCAGGGTCACTTGTTCAAAATTTAGATGCTTGGCAACTGGTTCGCATTTACGACGGCTGCAGTGTCCCAGAATCACTTGCCTGCCTTTTGTGACCTTCTGACAAGCGATGTCAATGAGGAAGCCAGATTCACTTAACAACCGTGCTACTAACTTAAAAACTATAGTGATTCACTTAACAACCGTGGCAGGAAAGGTTGTAAAATGGGGCAAAATTCACTTAACTGTCTCACATAGACACACACGTGTGGTCATAAGACGAGGACTGTCTGTACTGACTGGCAACTGAAATGGAGTCACCTTATGATGGCCCTACCATAAAGCAAGCTCAGAATCACAGCTCATTCCCTTTTCGATTCCCTGTGCTGAGGAGCTGAAACTGTGAAGGAGGAGGAGTATTTGTTTTGCATCCCTGTAAGATAACTCTGTGTTGGGTGAAGGACTGTTTATTATTGTTTGAGAAGTTAGTCGGAAGAAGCATTTTAGTTGCTACAAAGTAAAGACTATTTATTTATTTTTATCAGGTCCGCCTGATAGTTGCGTCCCTTTCTGGATCGTGACGCTTTACGCACTGTCACTCAAGTCCTCGTCATCTCCCGCCTGGACTATTGTAATGCTCTCTACATGGGGCTTCCCTTGAAGTCCACCCGGAGGCTCTAGCTAGTTCAGAATGCGGCCGCGCGGGGGATTCTGGGAGCGTCTAGATGCTCCCACATGACACCTCTCCTGCGTGAGCTGCACTGGCTGCCTGTGGCTTTCCGGGTGCGCTTCAAGGTATTAGTAACCACCTTTAAAGCGCTCCATGGCAAGGGACCTGGCTATCTGCAAGACCGCCTCCTGCTACCAAATACCTCCCACCGTCCAGTTCGCTCCCACAGAGAGGGCCTCCTCAGGGTGCCGTCGGCCAGGCAATGTCGGCTGGTGACCCCCAGGGGGAGAGCCTTCTCTGTGGTAGCCCCCGCCCTCTGGAATGACCTACCCCCTGACCTACGGACAATCACAGACCTACACCTCTTCCGTCGGGCTTTGAAGACCCACTTATTTCGAGCGGCCGGCCTGGCATAGTTTTTAATCTGGCATACTTTTAAACGTTTTAGTTTTATATGGTTTTAGTAGGGATTTTAATAGGTTTTGGCAGGCTACTCATTATCTAATGTATTTTAATAGGTTTTTAATTGTTTTCTATGTTTTTATTCGTGATTTTACTGCTGCCTGTACACCGCCCTGAGTCCCGGAAGGGAGAAGGGCAAGCAAAGAGTTCTTAATGGCGGGATGCCCTTCCTGTCGTCAATGCACAATTTTGTGCAGGAGATATATTCTCATTGGGCCCAGAGAGAAATATCTGCCTCTACCTAGGATCAAACTCACAGTCTCCTGATTGTGAAGTGAGAACTCCACCTCTAGGTCACTGCACCACTGGAATTCGCAACAGGCCTCCACAATTCACAATCTTTTACACTTTGTTGAAAGAACAGAAGATGTGTCTCAGGGCTTCTATCAGTCCCCATACTGTACTTCATGCTCTAGTTGAGTGGTAGTCAACCTGGTCCCTACTATCCACTAGTGGGCGTTCCAGCTCTCATGGTGGGCGGTAGGGGTTTTGTCCGATACTGAAGAGAGTGGGAGTTGGGTGTCCAATAAATTTAAATTTAAATAAACAAATTAAATAAATACACGTGGAAGATGGTTTTCAAAAAGCAGCACTAAATGCATTTCGGTAGCTTATTTTCAAATCTAATTATCCTTTGTTTGCCATAGTCTTCAAAATTAAGATGCATCCATAATACAGAGAAACTTAGGGCTAATGCCCTGACTCACATTTCCTTGCTTTTAATAACTCCCCCATTCTGTCGTCCTCAAGAGCTTACCAGGGGTCTCAAACTCAATGTACCTGGGGGCCGCTGGGGGCAGAGTCTGGGCTGCCTAAGGGATTCCTTATATTAATATTAATACCAATATTAATACTAATATTATACTTTCATATCACGGTGGGGGCCACAAGATTCCGTCCTGCGGGCTGCAATTGGCCCGCCGGCCACGAGAATGAGACCTCTGGCTTAGACCAATGGTAGTCCACCTGGTCCCTACTGCCCACTAGTGGGCATATCAGCTTTCATGGTGGGCGGTAGCGGTTTTGTCCGATACTGAAGCACTTTCCTTTTTTTAATTTAATTGACTTCTCTACTTTATGAATCACCATTACTTCTCTACTTTATGAATCACCATTACATTACCCATAACTGGTGGGCGGTTAGAAAATTTTACTACTAACAGAGATACAAAAGTGGGCAGTAGGTATAAAAAGGTTGACTACCCCTGATCTAGTTTGACAACTAATGGATGGAACATTCAGGTTCGTTAAGGAGCACCTACCCCGTAGTTGCGTTGAATTCCTGAATAGTCTGCCTCGGGTGGCATTGTCACATGGAGTTCAGCTTCATAGGCGCCACCTTCTCCACGATTCACGGCGTGGAATGAGAGGTTCAGTGAATTCTTGTTTCCCAGAAGGGCAACACTTTGTTCCCTGCGAAGGGTGAAATCCACAACAAATGAGAGTGCGCATCAACACAAAACTAAATCCGAAACAATGAGGGCAAGATCAAAGGCGGCAAAGCTACCGTATTTTTCGGAGTATAAAACACACCTTTTTCTCTCAAAAAAGAGGCTGAAAATCTGGGTGCATCTTATACACCGAATACAGCATTTTTGGCCTCTTGAAACCCCGCCCCCTTCACCCAAATGGCCGTGCAGAGCCTTTAGGAGCCTTCCAGAGTGCGCCTGGGGTCTGGGGAGGGCAGAAACGAGCACAAAATGGGCCGTTTTTTGCCCCCCCCCCCAGCCGCTAGGAGCACTCTACAAACCTCCTAAAGGCTATGCATGCCCGTTTTTTTGGGACCAAAAAATGGGCCGTTATTGGGAGGTCTGCAGAGTGCAAAAACTTCTTTTTTAAAATTTGCCTCTTCCAAATCTTGGTGCATCTTATACTTTGAAAAATACGGGTAATTATTTGGGCACCATCCAGAGAGTTCAGAGAAAGTAGCACTGTACTTTTATGTCTCTTTCAGATGACCCTAAGTCAACTAATTCTTCAGGCGTACAATTTAAATCAGTCTGAACACTGTACTCTTCTCCACAATAATAATAATAATAATAATAATAATAATAATAATAATAATAATAATAATAATAATAATAATAATAATAATAATAATAATTTTAATACTTATAAACCGCTCCCTCTCCCCATGGGGACTCGGGGCGGTGCACAGGCAGAATAAAAACAGTAAAAAATATACAAACAGTACTAAAACCAAATTAAACTTAACCCGTGCTAAAATTCCCACAAAACTAAAAGCTAAAGCTACCCAATAAAACCCCAAGACAGGGAGACTATCCCAGGCCGGCCAGACAGAAAAAGTGAGTTTTTAATTTAAGACGGAAGGAGCGGAGGTCCGTGGTCGTTCTAATATCGGGGGGAAGGTCGTTCCAGAGGGCCGGGCCCGCCACAGAGAGAGCCCTTCCCCTGGGCGTCGCCCGCTGACAAAGTCTAGTGGACGGCACCCGGAGAAGTCCCTCTCTGTGGGAGCGAATCGGCCGTGAGGATGTATGAGGCAGGATCCGATCCCGCAGATAGCTAGGTCCCAAGCCATGGAGCGCTTTAAAGATGATGATTAACACCTTGAAGCGCACCCGGAAGACGACAGGCAGCCAGTGCAGCTCGCGCAAGAGCGGTGTTACGTGGGTAGACCTTGCGGTCCCCATAATTGCTCGCGCGGCTGCATTCTGTACTAGCTGAAGTCTCTGGGTGCACCTCAAGGGAAGCCCCATGTAGAGAGAGTTGCAATAGTCCAGTCGGGATGTCACGAGCGCATGAGTGACTGTGCGAAGGGCGTCCCGATCCAATAGGGGGCGCAATTGGCGAACCAAGCGAACCTGGTAAAACGCCCTCCTGGCCACGGCTGTCACTTGATCTTCCATGGACAGCTGGGCATCCAGGAGGACACCCAAATTGCGCGCCCCATCCACAGGGGCAAGATGTTCGCCCCCTATGGCCAGCGATGGAGTCAGCTGGTTGAATCGGGCAGCCGGAAACCACAGCCACTCGGTCTTGGTCGGGTTGAGCCTGAGTCCGTTACTTCCCATCCAGATCCGTACGGCTTCCAGGCACTGGCACATCACCGCTACGGCATCGTTGGGGTGGTTTGGGGTAGATATATACAACTGAGTATCATCAGCGTATAGATGGTACTCTACCCCAAAACCACGGATGATCTCACCCAGCGGCTTCATATATGTGTTAAACAGGAGGGGCGAGAGGACCGACCCCTGAGGCACCCCACATGTGAGGGGTCTCGCAGTCGACCTCTGCCCCCCTGCCAACACAAATTGCGATCGGCCAGAGAGGTAGGAGGAGAACCACCGTAAAACGGTGCCTCCCACCCCCAACCCCCCCAGCCGATGCAATAGGATACCATGGTCGATGGTATCGAAAGCCGCCGAGAGGTCTAATAGGACCAGGATGGAGGAACAACCCCCATCTCTGGCCCTCCAGAAATCATCAACCAACGCGACCAATCAAATTCAAATCAAATTCGGATTTATTAACCGCACCCTCTCCCCACAGGGACCCGGGGCGGTGCACAGGAGAAACTAAAAACAATATACAATAAATACAAAATACATACTTTAAAACATAATTACACCAATGCCGTCTCGGTGCTATGCCCGGGCCGAAAGCCGGACTGGCGCGGATCTAGATAATCAACTTCCTCGTGGTGACGGGGAAACTGTTGTGCCACCACACTCTCAACAACCTTCGCCAAAAAGGGAAGGTTGGAGACTGGACGATAGTTGTTCAAAAGAGCTGGATCCAAAGAGGGCTTCTTAAGGAGGGGCCTCACCATCGCTTCTTTTAGGGAAGCAGGCAAGGAACCCTCACTTAAGGATGCGTTGACAACCTCTTGGAGCCAGCCTCGTGTCACCTCCCAGGATGCCAGTACAAGCCAGGAGGGACACGGGTGCAATAAACATGTGGTGGCTCGCAGTCGCCCACGTAACCTGTCCATATCCTCGGAAGTAACGGAGTCAAACTCCTCCCAAACAAGATCTGTCCCGTGGCATCCCACTGGGCCATCAATGGGGGCTAGCTCGTTCTGTATCTGAGCGATTTTCTCCTGCAGAAAAATTACAAATTCCTCTGCTCTACCCTGTAGCGGGGCTTCCCGCACCCTCTGTTGAAGGAGGGAGCGGGTCACCCTAAACAGGGCGGCAGGGCGGTTGTCTGCGGATGCTATGAGAGCAGCACAATGATGACGTTTGGCTGCTCTCAGCGCCACAATGTAAGTCCGTAAATGGGCTCTTACCTGTGTCCGGTCAGATTCAGAACGGGTAGACCTCCATCTTCCCTCTAGGCATCTCTTGCGGTGTTTCATCACCCGTAGCTCCTCGGTAAACCAAGGAGCCAGGGTGTTTCGGCGCCGCAAGAGAGGCCGCAAGGGCGCGACCCGATCCAAGGCTCCCGTGGTCGCAATATTCCATGCGGCCACGAGGTCCTCCATCGGGGCGCGGGTCAGGGGTACAGGAACTGGCCCAAGCGCCGTTTGGAACCCGTCCGGGTCCATCAGGCGCCTGGGGCGGAACTAGATTGGTGACTCAGGTTCCGCCTCCCCGCGGAGGGGAGCAGCGGTCGGAAAGTCGAGCCGGAGAAGTGAGTGGTCTGACCATGACAAGGGTGTGATGACTATATCCCCTATACCCAGATCACTCTTCCATTGGCCTGAGACAAAGATGAGATCCGGTGTATGTCCACCCTCGTGAGTGGGGCCTTGAATTAGTTGGGTCAGATCCATGGCCGTCATGGAAGCCATGAACTCCCGAGCTACCTCGGATGATTCGCCCACCGATGGCAGATTAAAGTCCCCCATGACTAAAAGTCTGGGGGTCTCAACTGCCACCGTGGCGATCACCTCCAGGAGCTCGGGTAGGGCTGCTGCTACATAGCGGGGAGCCAGGTATACAACCAGCAAGCCCAACTGCCTCCCTAGGCCCCACTTCACACAGAGGGACTCACAACCGGTAGTCTGTGGCACAATGGTCTCTCTCGGCTCAAGACCTTCCTTTACAATGACCGCTACCCCACCACCCCTACCTAGGGCCCGGGGCTGATGAAAAGCGCGGTAACCTGGTGGGCACATTTCAACGAGGGGAAGTCCACCCTCGTGGCCCAACCAGGTCTCCGCAATTCCCACCAGGTCCGGCTCCCCCTCTGACACAAGGTCATGAACGAGGGGGGCTTTGTTGACAACGGACCTGGCGTTGCAGAACATCAGCCGCAGGCCCTGGCTCTGTACTCCCTGGCCACCTAGCCTGCGGGGGTTGAGGCACTTGACCGTTTGCAGCCAACGGCTTCGCGCCCCCAACCAGGAGGATAACACTTGTCTCCCCTCGGGCCTGCCTCTCCCCACGACCTTCTGGATGGAAATGCCCTCTGTCGGAACGACTTGTGTCTCCCCCCTCCTAACGGAACCTTCCGCTTCCCTCCGTCGCCTGCTGGCCTGGCCCTCTCTTTCCTCACCCGCCTCTACCTGTCTATACCCTCCCCCCTCCCTGGTTCCCCCTAAGATAGACATAAGTTTACAAATTAAAAAAACCCTAAGACCACGCTTCTTCCACCTCTCCAGATTAATGAATCCTTCATCAATCCTTCACAAACTTGGTAGGAAGTTGTTTTATATAACCAACTAGCTGTTCCCGGCCACGCGTTGCTGTGGCCCAGTCTGGTTAAATGGCCAACCAATCTGTGTGTAGTTCTACACCTGCACACACAAACACGTACACACAAGCACCGTATAACCCCAATCCACCTATTTACTCTATTTCTCCCTTTCCCTCTCTATCCCTCTACCTACCTACCTACCTACTGTATTTCTCCCTCTCTCTATCCCTCTATCTACCTATCTACCTACCTTCCTACCGCATTTCTCCCTCTACCTCTCTATCCCTCTACCTACCTACCTACCTACCTACCTACCTACCTACCTACCTACCTACCTACCTACCTACCGTATTTCTCCCTCTCCCTCTCTATTTCTCTACCTACCTACCTACCTACCTACCTACCTACCTACCTATATTTCTCCTCTCTATCACTCTACCTATCTACCTACCTACCATATTGTATTTCTCCCTTTCTCCCTCTACCTACCTACCTAGTGTATTTCTCCCCCTCCCTCTCTATCTCTCTACCTACCTACCTAGCTACTGCATTTCTCCCTCCTTCTCTCTGTGCCTATAGCTGCCTACCTACCTACCTACTTTATTTCTCCTTAAATCTTATGGACAGAGTATTTTATGTCATAAAGGATGATATAATACCTCTGGCCCACTGCTCTCTCTGTATCCATCTACCTACCTTTTTTACAATTTTTTACATTTCCGTTGCATGTACCTGGCACAGGTGAGACATCTACACGATCTATATATATCATTGGTGCTGTACTTGAAAGGAACGTTGTGTGAAAATTTGGAAGTGATCGGTGCAGTACTTTCGGAGATTAGCGGTTTTGAACAAACTCTTGTTACATTTTTATTTATATAGATGAGCTGACAAGGCCTGGAAATTCTCAAGTATTCCCTCCACCCCTTTGTAACATATGAAATAGTTCTTCTCAAGCACCTAAAACATTGGCTCATTCCTAGGTTTTACACCCATTAATCAAAGCACTGTGCTCGGTGTCCATGTCAGATAAAGATCCTGCAGCACAGAAAAAGGATTGCGGTTTTGTGCTGGAGTAACAGTTATTACAAGGTGTAGACCTGACGGAAGTCTCCGTTTTTATCACAAGCACATTGCAAACAGAGCTACGTTGGCATTTAGAAGGTGCTTAAAACTGTGTTTCTCTTGTCAACTCCCTACCCAAGGATTCCCAATCTGGTCCCCTCCAGCTCTGGTTGGACTAGAAGCAGGGCAATTTCCTTCCCTTTCCAACTACATTTAACTGAAATCAAATACACTTAATACATTGACTCTCGCGAATACTAAAATTGTAGCACAGTAATTGTTTTTAGATAGCTCTAGGATTGCACTCAAGAAAGGGGTCAGATAGCCCAGCTATGATCGGGTTCATTCTTGTCCGCATTGATCAGCAAAGGCTTTCTGACATTTCTTCCTCAGCCAAGCGTTAAAACGAGACTTTTTGGCATGCAAAGCATGCATTCTGCAATTGCATATTTCCTCTTTCAACTAGTGTAGAGATTCAGATAGGAAGTAACTATTGGGCATGTAGTCTTTTCTGAACAAATATTTATCATTTTCCTTATTCATACAATTGATTCACAGAGCACTTTCATTTCATATTTATTTGTATTGGAAACAACATGCTAGGTCAGGGAGTCCTCAACTCCTGGCCGGCAGCCCGGTAAATCCATGCAAGCAGAGGGCAATTGGGTGAAGCTCCATTTGTATATGGTACGAGTGGATGCGCCTGCTGCTTGTGCAGAACCATCCCCCCCACCAACGGCTGCTGCCACCACTGCCGCCATCACCACCAGTCCACAGACCCAAAAAAGTTTTGCAGGTGAGAATGTAAAAAATGGATATGATTCATCCAAGTGTGCAAATGTTGATGTGTACGTCCGATTGTGTTACAAGCAACAAAAGATGTGAAACCTTTAAAAGAACCTATGAATGGATCAGTTGCAGAGGTTGCATTCAGCCGATTTGCACTCGCGAACCGGTAGCGCAAATTTTGAGTAGTTCGGAGAACCGGTAAATGCCACCTTTGGTTGGCCCGACCTGCTCCGCCCCCGCCGTTTCCTGTCCTTTATTCCCATGTTTTTTAGCTCAGCTGATTCGCGCAGCAGAGCGGATTGCCGTGCCTCAGCTGAGCTAAACAACAGCTCAGCTCACCAGCGCTGACACCGAGGGCAATCTTTGAGTGCCGCGCGCGCACACAAAGCACGCCTGCGCCAAGCGCTCGCTCATAAAACCTTTAGGAAAAGATTTGGAACCCCACTGCTGATCTGTTGATAACGAAAGGGCAAAAAGGATTGCACCGGGAAGGAATTGCAAAGCTTTCCAGTTGGAAATCTTGCATGCCTGCATTTCCGTCTCACGATGGGAAAAGATACCAAATGGTCAATGTTTAAGAAAGGGACAATTCGGATCCACAAGTCCCCAGGACTAAAAACCCGCTAAGTTATGCACACAAGTTGCATTTCAAGCTTAAGATGGGCTGCTCTGGGCTTACCAGAAGTGATTTCCAATACTGTTCTGATCATGTTAAGCACACTCCCACTAAAAAGGTAAGAGTTCACTTGCAAATCAGCAGATATTGGAAAACAACATTACTGAATGGGACATGGACCATTTCCATCGCTTGACTCCTCCAAAGTCAGACTGGTGCTCAAAATGCATAAGAGGATGCAAAATATTAGATTTAGGAAAGGGGAAAGTCTCTGGATTTCCTGAGATCAAGAAAATACAAGTACTATGCAGCTGTCCACATTTATCCTTGTTTGTGGCACAGCAGGAAAATGGCATTTGTAGAGACTTACCCAAAGACATCAAGTTGCAGGTCAGGGACACAGACATTGTCCTCTCCACAGTCCAGCTGAATCTGGGCCTAGGAAAGAATGCCAGCTAAGAGTCAGATGGAACTCTACATGTTCACATGTGTTAAAAGTACTGTACTGAATTATGTCTTTCTTTTACGAACTACTAGTCTAAGAATCCCAGAGTGGCAATACCATGGCAAAGGTATGTAGAGATTCAGAAACTGGCTTGTTCATCTCTAAATCCATCGAAGCAGCTGCTATGTCCTCCAAAATCGTGCCTAGACTACACCAAGCACTTGCACAGAAAGCTTTGTCCTCAAATTAAGGTCTCCATTTACAAGAATAAGCCAACTGAATCATACATTCTGGGGAAGGCACACAACCAGATTATCCATCATAAAATATTATTTCCTTTTCATAAATTGGCACATATCTGTCAGGGCATCCCACTCTATACCACAATGGCCTCTCCAGCATTAGAGAAAACAGGATCCACGCCCCCCCCCCCCCCGGGAGTCCTTTGGGGATTGAAAAATATGCAATCATAAATTAAGATGAGGGTGGGGTGAAAGGAATAATAGAATACATTCATTTACTTATTTCTTTCTTTCTGTGCCATGGTGGCGCAGTGGTTAGAATGCAGTACTGCAGGCTATCTCCGCTGATTGCTGGCTGCCGGCAGTTTGATTCTCAAGGTTGATTCAGTTTTCCATCCTTCCATGGTCAGTAAAATGAGGACCCAGATTGTTGGGGACAATAAGCTGATTCTAAACTACTCAGAGAGGGTTGTAAAGCACTATGAAGCAGTACATAAGTGCTATTGTTATTTCCTTGGCAGATGACTAAAGTTTTTCCACGAACAAGGGAAGTTCCTTCTAAGTCATGGGTATCCAATTCATTTGCAAGCAACACTCAGACATTCCACTGTTCTTGCCAAGCAAAGCCTTTTTTGACACCTTCAAAGGCTGCATGGATCATACCTTCTGTTCAATGTGGTTGCGTGTGTGGTAGTTAAGGATGGGCTGTAGGCCATGGGCATCGGGTGGTGCCTCTGGATCCAACGAGAAGTTCAGTGACAGGTGGATGGGGGAGAGCTTGTCCCGGAATTCTGTCTCATTCTGGAGAGACAGAGGAAGGTGTTAAGCATGGTGAGAAATAAACCATGAAGAAATGCATGCTACTGTCATGTGGGCTTGTTTGCTCTATTTTGGCTGCTCTGCAAACCAGAGCTTTATAACCAACCATATTCTGGCTGCATTGTACTTACAATGTTCCTACACTCCTAGCCCTCAATTATTATATACTAACATCAAAAACATCATCAAAAAAGCACAACAAAGAATGTTCTTTCTGCACCAACTCAGGAAGCTCAAACTGCCCAAGAAGGAATGATTGAGTCTGTCATCTGCACCTGTACAAATGTATGGTTTGGTTCTGCAATGCAACAAGTCAGACACAGACGTCAGAGGATAATTAGAACTGCAGAAAAAACAATTGCTACCACCATGCCTTCCATTGAGGACCTGTACACTATATGAGTCAAAAAGCACTGCACACCAAGAAAACTAGACACAAGAACAGTTTTTACCCAAACGCCGTCACTCTGCTAAACAACTAATTCCCTCATCACTGTCAAATTATTCACTAAGACTGCATTACCAGTACTATTAGATTTCTCATCATTCCTACCACCCATCTCCTCCCACTGTAACTTTGTTGCTTGTATCCTTACAATTTATATTGATCTTGATTGTTTCCTGATTGCTTACTATGATTAAGTGTTGTACCTTATGATTCTTGACGAATGTATCTTGTCTTTTTATGTACACCGGGAGCATCTGCACCAAAGACAAATTCCTTGTTTGTCCTATCACACTTGGCCAATAAAGAATTCTACTCTATTCTGTTCTATTATTCTGTAGTTGAAAATTGCAAGTTCCCGAAGGTCTTTTTTTGGTCTCCCTTTAAAATATTCATAAATTATGCCAGAGAACATCTGTGGCAAATAGAACTGGTTATATCTTGATTTCACTGTTCCTCAAAAGGTGGTTATGGTCATTTTACAGGATTTTCCTTCTGTGACCTCCAATTTTATTCTAACGGAGGTAGTTTGGGTGAGGTGGGATGAGGTGGTTGGGCACCGAGATGGAACCCAAGCCTCTATAGGATTAATTTGATGTTCTTCCCTATATGTTATTCTGTTTTCAGTCTTTAAATACAGCTCAACCTTAGCAGAGATTTAATGACTGAGTTGAATAGCTTTACAAGTCAGGATTTTTCCTGGTAGCCCCATTAGTGGGCAAGGTACACAGATTTACTGAAGTCCTGTATGAGCAAGTCCGCTGTCTCAATGGGGCACAAAGCAAGGGTCATTTTCTAAATACTGTCCAACCATCACAACACACAATTCTTCCATTTGTGACAGCAAGGCGAAAATGAGCATCGTCAGAGTGGCCATGGGACGTTTCTCATTCTGGAGAAGACAGTTTACAAGAAGAGGGTTCACAGAGGTAGACTCAACTCACCCTCAGGTAAATCTTCATCTCACGGCACTCTGAACTGGCTCCGTTATGGACTTGGAGAGTCTGAATGAGGTGGGATTGCTGGGAATGCAGGAAGAGGGCCCGCTTTACTGCGCCTTTGTGTTTGAGGTGGTCAAGATGCAGCTCCACCGTGAACCCTGCCCAATAAGAGAGAAAGCAGAACCAAGTGAGATATTGCGTCTTCCATGCTTGACTATAGTCGATGAAGCTCAAGGATCTATCAGAAAGAAAAGCAAATCCCTTAAGCCCGAGGCCTGCACAATCCTGCTACAGAAAGGTTTGGTTACCTACCATGCAAAAGGGATTGCAAAAGGATTTGTTTCTGCAAGTCCCTCTGGATTATGAACCACCTCAAGCTGATACACTATATTGCCAAAAGTATTTGCTCACCTGCCTTTACTCGCATATGAACCTACAGTAAGTGACATCCCATTCCTAATCCATAGGGTTCAATATGACGTCGGTCCACTGCGCACTGTTCTTGAGCTAATCTGAAGGCCACATGAAGTTTGGAGGTCTGTAGCGATTGACTCTGCAGAACGTTGGCGATCTCTTCGCACTACGCGCCTCAGCATCCACTGACCCCGCTCCGTCCGTTTACGTGGCCTACCACTTCGTGGCTGAGTTGCTGTCATTCCCCAACACTTCCACGTTCTTATAATACAGCTGACAGTTGACTGTGGAATATTTAGGAGCGAGGAAATTTCACAACTGGGTTTGTTGCACAGGTGGCATCCTATCACAGTTCCACGCTGAGTTGCGGAGAGCGACCCATTCTTTCACCAATGTTTGTAACAACAGTCTGCATGCTTGATTTTATACACCTGTGGCCATGGAAGTGATAGGAACACCTGATTGATTATTTAGATGGGTGAGCAAACACTTTTGGCAATATAGTGTATCGGATCAAATGTCCTTTTAAAAAATGCAACTTTCCCATGCATCAGTTGAGCCCTTACGCATACAGGCATCCAAGGGGGTTCATTGTAGAACCTTCAATATCCAAACAATGCGCTTTAGATGTGCTGGTAAGACCACGCTTGGAATAGATCACAGAGAAGAGCAATAAAGAGGATAAGGGGTTTGGAGGCTAAACCATACGATGAACGATGGTGGGAACTAGATATGTCTAGTCCAGTGGTAGGCAAACTCATTAGTCAAAAGAGCCAAATATCAACAAAAGCTCGATTGAAATTACTTTTGAGAGCCGGAAGGTGTGGCCTGTTTTGAGGGCGTGGCTCAGCGGTCATGTGTCCGGATGGGCGTGGCCAACTTGGAAACTGTGGTGAAACTCACTTAACAACGGTCTTGCTTAGCAACCAAAATTTTGGGCTCAATTGTGGTCATATGTTCTCTCATCTCTCTCCAACTTTCTTTTCTTTCTTCCCTTCTTTCTCTTTCTCTCTCTTTCTGTTTCTCTCTGTCTCTCTGAGTCTGTCTATCTGTCTGTCTCTCTCTGTGGCTCTTTATCTCTCCCTCTGTCCCTGTCTCTTTCTGTCATTCTCTGTGTCTATCTCTCTGTCTCTCTGCCCTCCCTTCTTCTCTGTCTGTCTCTGTGGCTCTTTGCCTCCTTCCCTCCCTCTCTCCCTCCCTCCCTGTCTCTTTCTGTCATTCTGTGTCTCTCTCTGTCTCTCTGCCCTCCCTTCTTCTCTGTCTGTCTGTCTCTGTGGCTCTTTGCTTCCTTCCCTCCCTCCCTCTCTGTCTCTTTCTGTCATTCTCTGTGTCTGTCTCTGTCTCTCTGCCCTCTCTTCTTCTCTGTCTGTCTGTCTCTGTGGCTCTTTGCCTCCTTCCCTCCCTCTCTCCCCCCTCCCTGTCTCTTTCTGTCATTCTCTGTGTCTCTCTCTGTCTCTCTGCCCTCCCTTCTTCTCTGTCTGTCTGTCTCTGTGGCTCTTTGCCTCCTTCCCTCCTTCCCTCCCTCCCTCTCTGTCTCTTTCTGTCATTCTCTGTGTCTGTCTCTGTCTCTCTGCCCTCTCTTCTTCTCTGTCTGTCTGTCTGTCTCTGTGGCTCTTTGCCTCCTTCCCTCCCTCTCTCCCCCCTCCCTGTCTCTTTCTGTCATTCTCTGTGTCTCTCTCTGTCTCTCTGCCCTCCCTTCTTCTCTGTCTGTCTGTCTCTGTGGCTCTTTGCCTCCTTCCCTCCCCCCCTCCCTGTCTCTCTCTCTGTTTCTCCCTCCCTCCTTCCCCCCCCCCTCTCTCTTTGTATCTGTCAGACCCTGATTCCCTCCGTCCGTCTCTCTCTCGCTCTGTGCCTCTCTCTGTCTGTCTGTCACTGTCCACAAAATACCGCGTGGAGGAGCGGCGGCTTCCGCTGGGGGAGGGGTGTCCCCTTCATGTTCCTCGTCTCCCCGGATGCCGCCTGGAACCATCAGCAGCCGCGCAGACCTGCCGCTTTTCCATGCCGCGCAAAAGATAGGCGCGTGCAATTATAACGCAAGTTTCCACCGCTACGAACTCTCCAAGATTGTAATTGGGCGGGGCATGCGCGCGCCTATCTTTCGCACGGCATGGAAAAGCGGCAAATCTCTGCGTGGCTACGGAGGGCTCCGGACGGCATTCGGGGAGACGAGGAACGTGAAGGGGACCTCGCGGACCTCTTTCTTTCTTTCTTTATCTCTCTCTCCCACTTTCTTTTTCTTTCTTTTTCTTTTTGTCTCTCTCTGTCAATCTCTCTCTTTATCTGTCTCTCTCTCTCCTCCCTCCACCCATCTGTCATTCTGTGTGTGTGTGTGTGTGTGTGCCTCTCTCTCTCTGATTCCCTCTCTCCCTCCCCCCCCCCCCGGAAGCAGTGGAAAGCCCGGCACGCTGGCCGGAGAGGCCACGGCCGCCTCCTCCCTCAGCGAGCGGGCGGGGAGAGCACCCGAGACCGCGGCCATCCATGCAGCTCCTGCCGTCCGAGCGCATCGGGCAGGACAGCCGGCCACGTTTCCACCAGGACCCTCTTTGGCCCCTCAGGTCCGGCTCTCCCTCTCTCCCCCCCTCCGCCCGGAGGCAGCGGAGGGCCCCGCAGCAGAGCACCCGAGGCTGCGGCTGTGCCCGAGCCGTCCGGGTGCCAGGCACCCGTCTCCCTGGGCGACGGCGCACGGACAGCTACGGCGCAGCCCCGGGCGCTCCCCCCGCCCGTTCGCTCGCTCGTTACAGGGGGAGGCAGCCGCAGTGGCTCACCTGCGCTGGGAGGACTTCCTGGGTCTCCCCCAAGGGAGGCAAGCGCGCAGCGGCCGGATGGCTCCGGCGAAGCTGCAACCCCGGGCGCTCCCCCCCCACCCGTTCGCTCGCGGGGGGGGGGTGGAGGGAGAGAGGAAGAGCCGCACCGAAGGGCCAAAGAGCCACTCGTGGCTCGCGAGCCGCGGTTTGCCGACCACTGGTCTAGTCTAAAGAAGAGAAGGACAAAGCATGAAATGATAACAGTCACCCAATATCTGAAGGGCTGTTACCGAGAAGAAAGGGTCAACCTATTCTCCATAGCATCTGAAGGCAGGTCAAGGAGTAACGGGTGAAGTTTATTAAAGAGACAGCTAACCTAGAATTAAGGAGAAATTTCCTGATAGTGAGAATTAATTAATTAATTAATTAATTAATTAATTAATTAATTAATTATTGTTGATTAACAGTGGAACAGCTTGCCTTCAAAAGTTGTGGGTGCTTCTTCACTGGAGGTTTTTAAGAAGAGACTGGACAGCCATGTCTGACATGGTATAGGGCAGCGATGGCGAACTTTTTTCGGCTCGCGTGCCATAAGCGGGTGGAGCGTAGGAGGGTCATGCGTGGGCATGCCACACCCATAATGCAATGCGCCCTCCCCCCAGCATGCATGTGTGCATAAATGGCAAGCCCCCCCATTTTTTGCATGCTTTTTTAGCCCTCCCCGGGCTTCAGAGGCTTTATAAGAGGGGAGGGCAAAAACAGTCTTCAACACCCCCTCCCCGAGGCCCTCTGGAGGCTTCAGGAGCTTCCCTCAAGCTTCTGGAGTGCAAAAAACCAGCCCTACGGGCAAACTGGAAGTTCAGGAACAGACTTCTGGTTTGCTCATAGGGCCGGTTTATACCCTCCGGAGCCTTCAGGGGCCTTCCGGAGGCTTCCCTGAAGGCTCCGGAGGAGAAAAAATGGCCCTACAAGCAAACCGGAAGTCTGCTGTTTTCACCCTCGCCAGGCTCCTATAAAGCTTTTGGAGCCTGGGGAGGGCGAAAAATGGCTTAAAAAAAGTCTGAATTCAGTTGGCAAGTGTGCGCATGCGTGCTGGACAACTGATAGGGCAACATCTCGCGTGCCCTGACAAATGGCTCCACGTGCCACCTGTGACACACGTGCCATAGGTTCACTGTCCCTGGTATAGGGTCTCCTGCTTGAGCAGGGGGTTGGACTAGAAGCTCTCCAAGGCCCCTTCCAGCTCTCTTATTTTATGCTCCATGTTCTAATGTGACTACACACAATGAAAGTATGCTCTAAAACCCGGTAATTATGGATTCTGATAAAACCTGAGATTTTATAAATCCTTATTATTAGCTTGATACTCACATTTATCATGTGGATGACGGAGGGAAAGGAAAGAAAGGAAACCAACGAAGGAAGCCCTGCAGTTACTCACCAATGGAATCAGGAACATGCTTCCCAGATGCATTCAGACAGAAGCTCAAGTTGATGCTGTTGACACGTTGGGCGGGGGGGGTGGGGGGAAATAAAAGAAGCAGTGAACCAATATAAGAAATCTGTGAGAGACGACGCACTCTGATGACAAGAGAGCTAGGCACGTGTGGCAATGCTCAGGCTGAAAAATACGGGCCTATTTCAAAAGAATGGTTGGGGCTACCCCCATTAGCGAGAAGCATTTTGTCACAACAGAAATTGATAGGCACCTGGAGGAGCAGATTGTCCAATATTGCAAGCCAAACGAAAACGGAACTCCGCCCAAGGAGAAAGGATAGAAAAAGGGGTTATTCTAGAGCAGTGATGGCGAACCTATGGCACGGGTGCCACAAGTGGCACGCGGAATCATTTCTTAGGACACACGAGGCGTTGTCCTGTCAGCTCCAGCGCGCATGTGTGCGCTGGCCAGCTGATTTAGGCCTTCTTTTGAGGCCGTTTTTCGACCTCTGGAGGCTTCAGGGAAGCTGTTTTCACCCTCCCCAGGCTCCTAGAAAGCCTCTGGTGCCTGGGGAGGGCGAAAAAAGCACGCCAAAAGCAGGAGTCACGCACATAGCATTATGGGTGTGGCACATCCATGCACAACCCCCCTGAGCTCCCCCCGCTTTTGGCAAAAAGCGAGCCAAAAAAGATTAGCCATCACTGTTCTAGAGACTTCTGTTGGTTGTTAACAGTGGGGAAAAAATAAAGTCATCACACCTGATTGGGATAAACAGGGATGGGTGGGACCCTGTCTGGCTCTCCTTCCAGCCATGTGGTCCCAGATGGGTCATGAGCTGGACAATCGCCCAATTCAAGAACATGTTTAACCAGCAGTCAGGATATCCCCATGAAGCTGAGCCTTTGGAAAAAACTCTTGTCTGTCAATAAATTCCCCCACTATCTCTGTCACAGACTGAAAACTAGGATTGTTTAGTTAGATCCAATCTGCAACACACATGGCTGGTTTCCATGTTATTTTAGCACAGAGTGACAAATTGAAAATGTTCTGCAATAATCTATCCCATTGTTCTAGATATAAAGAATGGCCTTTCTTACGCTTCTTTTAGAGTCATAGAATCATGGAAGGGGACATTAAAACCATCATCCCTCAGCTGTGTGCAAGAATCCCAATCAGGAGGTTGTGAGTTCAATGCTAGGTAGTGGCAGATGTAGGGTCTCCTGCTTGGGCAGGAGGTTGGACTAGATGACCTGCAAGGTCCCTTCCAACTTGGTTAATCTGTTAAATCCAAGTTAATACATCCCAGGCACACAGCTGCCTAGCTCTTGTTGATTACATCCCTCCACTTTTAGATGGTTCATTCCAAATGATTCCCGCTTTGAATAGAGCAGGACTGTCAAACTCCTGGCCCATGGGCCGGATGCCTCATGCACTGACCATGCCCGTGCCTGGTTTAGCGAAGGGGGAAAAGTCCCTATACATCACATGAGAATGCCATGATGTTGCGAGTTTGATACCCCTGGAATAGAGTGGGTAGAGATAAGCAAGGTAACAAGTCAGTATTCCTAATCATATATTCCTGAGATGATCAGGACTCACAGAATTCCTAGCTGGCATTTATAGCTCTGGATTCTATAAATTGTCTTGCCCAACATCTGCAGGGGGTCAGTGTGGGAAGACCAAACTACAGAATCAATTCCTGCAGGAATGCCTAGATAAGACCTTACATCAGCGTTTCTCAACCTTGGCAACTTTAAGTCCTGTAGACTTCAACTCCCAGAATTCCCCCAGCCAGCAAAGCCCCCAGCAATGCTGACTGGGGAACTCTGGGAGTTCAAGTCCACAGGACTTAAAGACACCAAGGTTGAGAAACACTGCCTTATATATTCAGGAGCCTACAGATAAATATGATAACTGTTCTGACCCCCCTTTCTTCAACTAATTACAAGGCTCTTGGCTGCTTGACTGAATGACAGAGACGAAGCTTCTTCACACGAACTCAACTCAAGACATTCGAACCTAGAAATGACACGTTGTTCTCTGCAAACTTCCTTAGCAGAGGCTTCCTTTTAAACCCTCTTGGGAGGGGCCAGTCATTAGGCAGCTGGGACTAATTCAACGCCTCCGAGTTCACCTCTGCTGCAACTGAAGCTTTCTTTTTTCAGCCCTTCTCACTCTAGCATCAGGGACAAACTGGCCCTGATCCTCCCCACTACTCCAAGACCCAGGTGCCTCCTGATGAGCAGCCGGGCTCTCTGCTCTCTCAAGGTCACTCTCCTCCTCCAGAGCAGACTTATAGGAGGAGTACATCAGCAGCTCATCCGGAGCCAGATTTGAGAACTGAGGAGAGAACATTCCAGAAATGATCTAAGAGCTGTAACAATAGAGAGCCACGAAGGGACAAGGGGAAAAGATAACTTCTGGGACCACTACTCACCATGCCACCGGGGTGCCATTTTTCTCCAGGGTGCATGCACGTTCCTCAGGATTAAACATGGTGGGGAAGATGCTGAGAGTGGCAGTAGCACGAACAATGGGGCGTCCTCTGTGGTAGGAAGCACAAGGGAAAGGGAGAGAGAGTGGAAGCCATTTTTCTCTTTGGAACGAGACATGAAAGACTGGAAACGAAATTGATGGTTTACTTAGTTATTATCAAGCTTGGCGAGACGGTCACTTTGGCTGAGGAAAGTTAGCTCAAATCTCTGTCTCGAAAAGTCCTTGGAGGCAGCTGTCCAAGATGGCAGCTGCCCCGTGGTTAGGGGGTGGGAGTTCAAGAACAGATTGGTATACATGGAGGAGGACCTTTTCCTCTGGAACGAATTGCCCCCGGAATTAAGAACTATCCCTGACTTACGCACCTTCTGCCGTGCTCTCAAAACCTTTTTTTCCCAACAAGCGGGGCTGGCATAAAAATGAATTTTAAATTACAAATTTTTATTAATTTTAATCGGGGTTTGTTTGTTTGGTTTTTTAATTTTGAGGCCAAATTGTTTAATATGTTTTTTTTAAAAACTTTAAAAACTTTTATGTATCTGTTTTACTTTGGCTGTACACCGCCCTGAGTCCTTCGGGAGTAGGGCGGTATAAAAATACTAATAAAACCTAAACCTAAACCTTTTCAGTGATTTATGAGTCACCCTAATTTGTGACTTATCTTGGCAGTTCCAGAAGAAGGGGGTGGGTCACAGCCAAGCAATATGATATGTCTGAGTGTTCAAACAAACAATAAGCAATGAGGACAGGAGGGAGGAGGAGGAGAGAGAAATATAACCTACAACGGAGTCATCTCATCTCTTTTTCCAGGGGAAATTTGCTTTGTCATTTTCTCCAATCTACTATGCCCGTGATGGTGAACCTATGGCATGGGTCCCTCAAGTGGCACGTGGAACCATTTCTTAGGGCACGCAAGGCGTTTCCCTGTCAGCACTAGCGCGCATGTGTGCGCTGGCCAGCTGATTTAGGCCTTCTTTTGAGGCAGTTTTTCGCCCTCTGGAGGCTTCAGGGAAGCTCCTGAAGCCTCTGGAGGTGGGGAGGGGAGGCTGTTTTCACCCTCCCCAGGCTCCTAGAAAGCCTCTGGAGCCTGGAGAGGGCGAAAAAAGCGCTCCAAAAGCAGGGGGTCACGCACATAGCATTATGGGAGTGGCACGCCCACACACGATCCCCCCTGCGCTCCCCCTGCTTTTGGCACGCGGGCCAAAAAAGGTTAGCCATCACTGTACTATGCATTACACATATTGCATTTCTGCTCCCACATGCTTCAGAGAGCCCAGGGCTGGGGAAAGACTGATCTTCATGGTCTCCAGCACGCTTTGCTTACCTGTAAACCATGGCTCTGTCTACTCCGAAGGCCCCCACAATTAGATCTGCGGGAGAAAGGAGGAGACGGTCGGCTGAGCACTTGGCAAGAAAACGGTGACTGCGTATCGTGATACCATTTTAGGAAGCTGTTTTTAAAGCAAAGGAGGAGAGAAACACACACACACACACACACACACACACACACACACACACACACACACACCTTGCTTGCCCAGATAGTATACTGTGAAACCTAGTAATTTCTCATTGGTTAGGGAGGGGGGAAAATCCATACAGTGGACGCTGAAAGGAATCTTACAATACAATAGCAGAGTTGGAAGGGACCTTGGAGGTCATCTAGTCCAACTCCCTGCCTAGGCAGGAACCTTATACCGTTTCAGACAAACGGCTATCCAACATCTTCTTAAAGACTTCCACTGTTGGGGCATTCACAACTTCTGGAGGCAACTTCTGTTCCACTGATTAATTGTCCTAACTGTTAGGAAATTTCTCCTCCGTTCTAAGTTGCTTCTCTCCTAGATTCGTTTCCACCCGTTGCTTCTAGTTCTACCCTCAGGTGCCTTGGAGAATAGTTTGACTCCCTCTTTTTTTTTTTTTTTTTTATTTAAATTTATACCCCGCCCTTCTCCACAGAGGACCCAGGGCGGCGCACAGGAAATTTAAAAAACATACAAAAATACAATAAATATAATTTTAAAAAACTATTAAATAACCCCATCCTGCGCTAAAACCAAATTTTAAAACCCAATTTAAAACTATCTTAAGTCCCCAAGGGAGGTTAGGCTAGGCCGGCTTGTTGAAACAGATATGTCTTAAGACATTGGCGGAAGAGGCGGAGGTCGGTGATGGTACGTAATTCAGGGGGTAGGTCATTCCAAAGGGCTGGCCCCGCCACAGAGAAGGCTCTTCCCCTGGGCGTCGCCAGTCGGCATTGTCCGGCCGACGGTACCCTGAGGAGGCCCTCTCTGTGGGAGCGGATTGGTCTGAGGGATGTATGTGGCAGGAGGCGGTCTCGCATATAACTAGGTCCCGAGCCATGGAGCGCTTTAAAGATGGTAGTCAAAACCTTGAAGCGCACTCGAAAGGCCACAGGAAGCCAATGCAGCTCGCGCAGGATCGGTGTTATGTGGGAGCATCTAGTGGCTCCCATAATCACCCGCGCGGCTGCGTTTTGGACTAGCTGTAGCTTTCGAGTGCACCTCAAGGGAAGCCCCATGTAGAGAGTATTACAGTAGTCGAGTCGGGACGTCACGAGTGCTTGAGTGACTGTGCGTAGGGCAGCCCGGTCCAGTAAGGGGCGCAGTTGGCGCATCAGGCGAACCTGATGGAACGCCCCCCTGGCCACGGCTGCCACATGGTCCTCCATGGACAGCCGGGAATCCAGGAGGACACCCAAATTGCGCGCCCTCTCCACGGGGGCCAGTGTTTCGCCCCCAATGGCCAGAGTTGGAGTGATCTGGCTGAACCGGGGTGCCGGAAACCACAGCCACTCAGTCTTGGCAGGGTTGAGTTTGAGTTTGTTACCACCCATCCAGATCCGTACGGCTTCCAGACACCGGGACAGCACTTCGGCGGCATCGTTGGGGTGGTTTGGGGTGGATATGTACAACTGAGTGTCATCAGCGTACAGATGGTATTCCACCCCAAAACCACGGATGATCTCACCCAGCGGCTTCATATATGTGTTGAAAAGGAGGGGCGAGAGGACCGACCCCTGAGGAACCCCACATAGGAGAGGCCTCGAGGTCGACCTCTGCCCTCCCGTCAACACATATTGCGACCGACCAGAGAGGTAGGATGAGAACCACCGCAGAACGGTGCCTCCCAGCCCCAACCCCCCCAGTCGGTGCAATAGGATACCATGGTCGATGGTATCAAAAGCCGCCGAGAGATCTAATAGGACTAGGATAGAGGAATACCCTCTATCCCGCGCCCTCCAGAGATCATCAACCAACGCGACCAATGCCGTCTCAGTACTGTGACCGGGCCGGAAGCCGGACTGGCGCGGGTCTAGATAATCAACTTCCTCCAGGTGTCGCGGAAACTGTTGGGCCACCACACTCTCGACAACCTTCACTAAAAAGTGAAGGTTGGAGACCGGACGATAGTTCTCTAGTAAAGCTGGGTCCAGGGACGGCTTCTTGAGGAGGGGCCTCACTACCGCCTCTTTCAAGACGGCAGGTAAGGACCCCTCACTCAAAGATGCGTTGACAATGCCCTGGAGCCAGCCTCGTGTCGTCTCCCAGGATGCCAGTACAAGCCAGGAGGGACACGGGTCCAATATCTCAGGGGTTGCCTTCTTTGTGGCAACCCCTGAGATATTGGAACACTGCTATCATGTCTCCCCTGGTCCTTCTTTTCATTAAACTAGACATACCCAGTTCCTGCAACCGTTCTTCAAAAAAAATATATGCTAAAAAAACTTTTTAAAAAGTTCCGACGATCGGCTGTGCCGCGTGATTGTCTGAACTTTTTTTTTTAAAAAAACTTTTTAAAGCATTTTTTAACTACCGGTTCTCTCGAACTGGTAGTTAAAAATGCTTTAAACAGTCAGGAGGCCCTGCACATGTGCGGAGGTGGCGCGCATGCTCACATTGCTACCGAACCGGTCGCAGAGGTAAGTGGATTTCACCCCTGGCACAGGATGAGAACCACCGGTCTGGAGGGAATATCGTCTGCAGACACACTCAAAATTTGTGGAAAGGGCCTCCAAGCAATTACAGAGAACTTTCAAGAGATACGGCTGCCTCGATGTTCCCAATTGCATGATTTGGAGGAGTCCTCCCTGCATGCTTGATGTAGCTTATAGGTCAGTGATGGCAAACCATTTTTGGCTTGCATGCCAAAAGCGGGGGGAGTGCAGGGGGGGTCATGCGCTGGCGTGCCACACCCATAATGCTTTGCGCATGATACCAGTGTACATGCATGCATGACCAGCGTTCCCCCCCTCCCATTTTTGGCATGCTTTTTTCACCCTCCCCAGCCTCCAGAGCCTGGGGAGGGTAAAAACAGTGTCCCTGCCCCAGCCTCCGGAGTGCAAAAAACCAGCCCTACGGGCAAACTGGAAGTTCAAGAACGGACTTCTAGTTTACTCGTAGGGCTGTTTTTAGCCCTCCGGGGCCTTCAGGATGACCTCAAAAGGTTGAAATCAGCTGACAGGGCAACGCCTCGCGTGCCCTGACCAATGGCTCCGCATGCCATCTGTGGCACGTGCGCCATAGGTTCGCCATCACGGTTATAGGATATGAAT
The DNA here is from genome assembly GCA_039707465.1 of Rhabdophis nuchalis. Classification (NCBI taxonomy): domain Eukaryota; kingdom Metazoa; phylum Chordata; class Lepidosauria; order Squamata; family Natricidae; genus Rhabdophis; species Rhabdophis nuchalis. The sequence continues at coordinate 193,517,949 of CM077646.1, forward strand.
CTAAGATTGGAAGGTCTCATGAACATGCAAGAGCGACCATTTCTTGAGAGTTTAAGCCATTTTGGTTATTGCCAACTTCAAGTACTTATTTCGGAAAATTGCTGACAGAAGCTCTTTGAAAGAGACTGTCTGGAATAATAATAATAATAATAATAATAATAATAATAATAAAACTGAATTTATTAACCGCTCCCTCTCCCCACAGGGACTCGGGGCGGTGCACAGGGAGAATAAAAACCATAAATATACAAAAATACATACAATTTAAAACAGATTAAACAAACTCCTGTGCTAAAATCCCATTAACTAAAAATCCCCACTCAATATAAATAAACAATTAAAAAACCCATAGAGAGAGAGACTACCCTAGGCCGGCCAGGCGGAAAAGATGTGTCTTTAGTTTCAGGCGGAAGGAGCGGAGGTCCGTGGTCGTTCTAATATCGGGGGGAAGGTCGTTCCAGAGGGCCGGGCCCGCCACAGAGAGAGCCCTTCCCCTGGGCGTCGCCCGCTGACAGAGTCTAGTGGACGGCACCCGGAGAAGTCCCTCTCTGTGGGAGCGAATCGGCCGTGAGGATGTGTGAGGCAGGATCCGATCCCGCAGGTAGCTAGGGAATGAGTTAGGTGCAATGAAGTTTACAATACTACCCTTTGAAGACCTTCCTCTGTGTGACTTTTGAAAGATCACAGAGAAGTTGCCTCACTCCTGCTAAATAATTAAGCTGTGGAAACTAAACCAGGGCATTCAATCAGCCATCCATTTAAGACCTATCAAGAATATAGTGATGTATTTCCAAGGTTTGGAATGCCAAAATGGCACTTCCCACCAGTAGGCATGAGGGCATCTGAAAATATTGAAAAGTATAAGAAATCGTCAGGAAAAAAAAAACACCCTCCCAAATTAACCCAAAGGGACTAAATATGACCAGTGACACCCCCCTCTCCCAAATGTTCAGTAACTATTAACGGTATGTGGGAACAACCTTGAGGAATGGGGAGTGGGGAAGAGATGTTGCCTGGGGAATGGTCAGATAAGAGAAGGCATAGCCTCTCGATGTATAATGGTTGGAGGAAAAAGACTCTAAAGGAAATAGCAGGAGATTTGTATTTTTAGTCTTGCAAAATGTGCAATTTGATGACGTTTCCTGTCCGGTGTACCTGGGAAGGGCAACATCACCTGTACAAGTCTGAAAATACAAATCTCCCACCATCTCTTTTGCAATCTGAGGACTTGGGAGAGGGCTTATCCCTTCTGAGCCTCCTTCTCCAACCGATGCAGCTCTGAGTTATGACCTCTCTTATATCAGAGGTCTCCAACTTTTGCAACTTTAAGTCTGAAGGACTTCAGCTCCCAGAATTCTCCAGCCAGCTGGGAGTTGAAGTCCTTCAGACTTAAAGTTGCAAAGGTTGGAGACCCCTGTTTTATATGATTATTCCCCATGCAGCTGCTCCCACCCTCAACATCTCCCACCTTCATTCCAACATACTGGGTGCAACAACTGGAGGGGGGGAAAATAGACCTCTAGATGAGAAGGGAAATGGAATTTGTTAAGAGGAAGACATATTTACTGAACAGTGGAGTATTTCATATCATGCTTATTTTGGTTAAATGCTGCAATGGAAGTATGGGGTTTTATTAAAGCAGCGATGTTACCCCCCATATTTAATGCTCCTATATAAGAGCTCACCAGATGACAAGCATCATATCTGCAGCCTCAGACCTGCCAAATACGCACTCTCCCAAGTTCAGGTGTGGCTCTGTTACTTCTTCACAGGTCATCCTCACCTGGGTAACCGTTTCCATCCAGGTCTTTGGCCCCACGCAAAGTAAACCCATAGAAGTCTGGGGCTTGACCAGATGACCAGTAGCCTTGCAATACTTGAGACGGCTTGTGATGCAGCCCGTTCTGTTGGCCATTATACACGTAGACCACTCCTTGTTTTGCCGTGCTGCCAAACGGCACTCCGATGGCCACATCTGTGGGAACAAACGCCTGTGTCAGCAGCATTGTTTGTGGGATTAATGCAGGGAACAAAAGGCAAGGTGATATATATATATATATATCCGAAAGACAGAAAAGGAAAGCAGTATGCTTCTTCCCTTAATTGGGGCTTAACAGGATGTTGTGACACAAGCATATACTTATCCTCCTGTCTCAGCTGATCAGGATAGAACCAGTTGGTCTAGTGCAGTGGTCGGCAAACCGCGGCTCGCGAGCCAGGACTGGCTCTTTGGCCCCTCGAGTGCGGCTCTTCCTTCAACTAGCCAGGGGCAGACTCCGGGAGCCGCACGCCCACCTCCCTCCTCCCGCAGCGAGCGGCCGTGCGGTCGTGCGGGGGGAGGACCCAAAGCTGCGGCTATCTAAACACCGCGGATGCCGTCCGGGTGCCGCACGCCGACCTCCCTCCCCTTCCGTGCGGCGGGCAGCCCTGGAAAATGCCCCTCGAACAGCAGGCGGCTGTTGTTGCTGCTGCTGCTGCTGTTCCCGAGCCCTGCGACCATCGGGCAGGACGAAAGGGGAGGAGTCCCGCGGGCGCCGACGAGCCGAGGCTCCCAACGGAGAGAGCCGAAGCGAAGCCGAAAACCCAGCAGCGGCCAAGGAAAAAGCCGCCCGCAATAGCTTGCCAGCTCGCCTGGGCCACTCCGGACCTTTGGAGCATTGCGGGTGGGCGTGGGAGGGAGGGGGGGGGGAAGAATGAGGAGAACCCCTCTTTTTTCCTTCCCTCCTTCCTTTCTCTCTCTCTCTCTCCCCCTCTCCCTCTCCTTCTCTCTCTCTGCCTTCTTTTGCAACAGTTTTGGCTTGGGGGGGACGGGGGACAATAAAAAGCAAAACACAAAAAAATCCAAATTGTTGCAAGGAGCGCCTTTCCTTCCCGACGCAGCGAGCACGCCAAAGCTATGGGAGAGCGGGGGGAAGGAGGGAGGGAAATAACCCGGGGGTGGGAGGGGGGAGAAGAGGAGGAGGAGGCGGCAGGGGGGGGGAAAGAGGAGGTGGGCGCCCGCTGGCAAAGAAAGAGAGAGAAAGAGAAAGAAGAAGAAAGAGAGCAACGAAGAGATAAATTGGGGAGGGGGAGGCAGAAGGAAGTTTCTCCGTTGTCTCAAAGCGTAAATCTTCCCCCCTCGATTCGGATGGGCTCCCTTCCCTGAGTGGGAGGGAATGAGGAGGGGCTGGGAAGGCAGACTTTTCTTCTGTTGCTTTCTGGAAGAGGGGGGGGGAGGAGGGAAGAATGTGGAGAGAAAGTGCGGAGAGAAGAGGAAGGAGGGAGGGAGGGGAAGAGAGAGAGAGGAAGGGGGAGAAGAAGAGGGAGGAGGAGGAGGAGGAAGAAGTGGAAGGAAAAGCGGAAAGAGGGAAGAATGTGGAGAGAATGCCAAGAGAGGAAGACGAAGGGAGGAGGAGAGGAAGAGGTGGAAGGGGAAAAACGGAGGAGGAAGGAATGCAGACAGAGAGCGCCAAGAAGAAAGAAGAAGAGGGGTGGAGGCAGAGAATGAAGGAGGAGGAGGAGAAGAAAGAAGGAAAAATGAAGAAAAGGAGAGCCACCAAGAGGAAGAGGAGGAAAAAGTAGGGACAAGGAATAAGAGGATGATGAATAATAATAATAATAATAATAATAATAATAATAATAATAATAATAATAATAATAATAATAATAATAATAATAACTTTGAATTTATTAAGAAGAAAAGCAAGAGGAAGGAAGAGTGAAGAAAGGATGGAGAGAAAGACAAACCACTCAGGGGCTACAAGAACATCGATTTACCTATTTTTATTTTACGGATGTATTTGTGTTCCACCTTAATAACTCCAGGCACTAAAACAGACTTGCAAGCCCTTCCTCTTTTTCCCTCTAACAACCCTGTGAGGTGGGCTGGGAGAGAATTAAATTCCCATGTTCAACAACCTTCGGTGGCTAATGTTGAGCAGGGGACTCTGCAATCCTCATACATGCAGACCAGTTGCCCAGCTCCCAAATTTTGATCGGATTCAAAGCGTAAAAGCAGTGAGATAATAATAATAATAATAATAATAATAATAATAATAATAATAATAATAATAATAATAATAATAATAATAATAATAATAATAATAATAATTTAATACTTATAAACCGCTCCCTCTCCCGATAGGGACTCGGGGCGGTGCACAGGTAGAATAAAAACAATAAATACATACAAACATTCCTTAAAAACAAATTAAACCTAACCTGCGCTAAAATTTCCCATTAAAACTGAACTATACTAAAACTACCCAGTAAAAACCCCAAAGACAGAGAGACTATCCTAGGCCGGCCAGACAGAAAAGATGAGTTTTTAATTTAAGACGGAAGGAGCGGAGGTCCGTGGTCGTCCTAATATCGGGGGGAAGGTCGTTCCAGAGGGCTGGGCCCGCCACAGAGATAGCCCTTCCCCTGGGTGTCGCCCGCTGACAGTGTCTAGTGGACGGCATCCGGAGAAGTCCCTCTCTGTGGGAGCGAATCGGCCGTGAGGATGTATGAGGCAGGATCCGATCCCGCAGGTAGCTAGGTCCCGAGCCATGGAGCGCTTTAAAGATGATAATTAACACCTTGAAGCGCACCCGAAAGACGACAGGTAGCCAGTGCAGCTCGCGCAAGAGCGGTGTTACATGGGTAAACCTGGCGGTTCCCATAATTGCTCGCGCGGCTGCGTTCTGGACTAGCTGAAGCCTTCGGGTGCACCTCAAGGGGAGCCCCATGTAGAGAGAGTTACAATAATCCAGTCGGGATGTCACGAGCGCATGAGTGACTGTGCGAAGGGCATCCCGATCCAATAGGGGGCGCAATTGGCGAACCAGGCGAACCTGGTAAAAAGCCCTCCTGGCCACGGCTGTCACTTGATCTTCCATGGACAACCGGGCATCCAGGAGGACACCCAAATTGCGCGCCTCATCCACAGGGGCAAGATGTTCGTCCCCTATGGCCAGCGATGGAGTGAGCTGGTTGAATCGGGCAGCCGGAAACCACAGCCACTCGGTCTTGGTCGGGTTGAGCCTGAGTCCGTTCCTTCCCATCCAGATCCGCACGGCTTCCAGGCACTGGCACATCACCGCTACGGCATCGTTGGGGTGGTTTGGGGTAGATATATACAACTGAGTGTCGTCAGCGTATAGATGGTACTCTACCCCAAAACCACGGATGATCTCACCCAGCGGCTTCATATATGTGTTAAACAGGAGAGGCGAGAGGACCGACCCCTGAGGCACCGCACATGTGAGTGGTCTCGAGGTCGACCTCTGCCCCCCTGCCAACACAAATTGCGATCGGCCAGAGAGGTAGGAGGAGAACCACCGTAAAACGGTGCCTCCCACCCCCAACCCCCCCAGCCAATGCAATAGGATGCCATGGTCGATGGTATCGAAAGCCGGCGAGAGGTCTAATAGGACCAGGATGGAGGAACAATCCCCATCTCTGGCCCTCCAGAGATCATCTACCAATGCGACCAATGCCGTCTCGGTGCTATGCCCGGGCCGAAAGCCGGACTGGCGCGGATCTAGATACTCAACTTCCTCCAGGTGACGGGGAAACTGTTGTGCCACCACACTCTCTACAACCTTCGCCAAAAAGGGAAGGTTGGAGACTGGACGGTAGTTGTTTAAAAGAGCTGGATCCAAGGAGGGCTTCTTAAGGAGGGGCCTCACCATAGCTTCTTTTAGGGAAGCAGGCAAGGAACCCTCACTTAAGGATGCGTTGACAACCTCCTGGAGCCAGCCTCGTGTCACCTCCCAGGATGCCAGTACAAGCCAGGAGAGGCATGGGTCCAATAAACATGTGGTGGCTCGCAGTCGCCCGCGTAACCTGTCCATACCTTCGGAAGTAACGGTGTCAAACTCCTCCCAAACAAGATCTGTCTCGTGGCATCTCACTGGGCCATCAATGGAGGGTAGCCCGTTCTGTATCTGAGCAGTTTTCTCCTGCAGAAAAATCACAAATTCCTCTGCTCTACCCTGTAGCGGGGCTTCCCGCACCCTTTGTTGAAGCAGGGAGCGGGTCACCCTAAACAGGGCGGCAGGGCGGTTTTCTGCGGATGCTATGAGAGTAGCACAATGATGGCGTTTGGCCACTCTCAGCGCCACAATGTAAGTCCGTAAATGGGCTCTTACCTGTGTCCGGTCAGATTCAGATCGGGAAGACCTCCATCTTCTCTCTAGGCATCTTTTGCGGCGTTTCATCACCCGCAGCTCCTCGGTAAACCAAGGAGCCAGGGTGGTTCGCCGCCGCAAGAGAGGCCGCAAGGGCGCGACCCGATCCAAGGCTCCCACGGCCGCACTATTCCATGCGGCCGTGAGGTCCTCCATCGGGGCACGGGTCAGGGGTACAGGAAATGGCCCAAGCGCCGTCTGGAACCCATCCGGGTCCATCAGGCGTCTGGGGCGGTACCAGATTGGAGACTCTGGTTCCGCCTCCCCGCGGAGGGGAGCAGCGGTCGGAAAGTCGAGCCGGAGAAGTGAGTGGTCAGACCATGACAAGGGCGTGATGACTATATCCCCTATACCCAGATCACTCTTCCATTGGCCTGAGACAAAGATGAGATCCGGCGTATGTCCACCCTCGTGAGTGGGGCCTTGAATTAGTTGGGTCAGGTCCATGGCCGTCATGGAAGCCATGAACTCCCGAGCTACCTCGGATGATTCGCCCAACGATGGCAGATTAAAGTCCCCCATGACTAAAAGTCTGGGGGTCTCCACTGCCACCGTAGCGATCACCTCCAGGAGCTCGGGCAGGGCTGCTGCTACATAGCGGGGAGCCAGGTATACAACCAGCAAGCCCAACTGCCTCCCTAGGCCCCACTTCACGCAGAGGGACTCACAGCCGGTAGTCTGTGGCACAATGGTCTCTCTCGGCTCAAGACCTTCCTTAACAAGGACCGCTACCCCACCGCCCCTACCAAGGGCCCGGGGCTGATGAAAAGCGCGGTAGCCTGGTGGGCACATTTCAACGAGGGGGAGTCCTCCCTCGTGGCCCAACCAGGTCTCCGCGATTCCAGCCAGGTCCGGCTCCCCCTCTGACACTAAGTCACTAATGAGGGGGGCTTTGTTGACAACGGACCTGGATACCAAATAGGTGAATTTTATGATGCATATATTTATTTCCCCTGTCTCAGCTGATCAGGAGGAGAACCTGGTGGCTTAGTGGCTGAAACATCTGCCTAACATGTAATACTTCCCTGGTTCGAATCCCAGTAAGGGTATGGCTAGCTGATGAGAGCTAAATAGCTCGAAATAGATCTATCCTATCTCCCTTGCGTATTTATTGATCATCTCAAAACCTCTCTCTCTCTCTCTCTCTCTCTCTCTCTCTCTCTCTCTCTCTCTCTCTCTCTCTCTCTCTCTCTCTCACACACACACACACACACACACACACACACACACACACACACACACTGGATAAAATGAAATGGAAGGATAGGTTAGCCAACATATACGGTAAAATCCTGTTATGGAAACATGAAGTGAGACTTCCAGGTGATCTCTTGAAAGACTGCCTTGAAACTACACCATGACTTGCATCAGCAGGTAGTCAGTAGACAAATCATTTCTTATCTGGTTACATTTCAGTCAGAGCAAAACTGAACTGCATTAGCTTATATGCATTCTCGGGGGCCCAAAATGGTACAATGGAGCATTGTCAGAGTACAGGAGTTCATTCCACCCTACGTTTGAACTAATCTTCCTTAGAAGGATCAGATCTCAGGAGATCAGGTCCTCATTAGTTTCTCAAAAGAAAACATTTCTCAACACACCTTGTCCTGATTGGGCCCAGAAGTGCCAGGGAATCTTCTCAGAACAGCTTCAAGGTGAGACGGATTGCTTCCTCAGATTCACACGGGACAGAGGTGCAGTCTTTAATTAGCAGAGGCCCAAGAGGATCTGCTGCTAAGGCAGCTGAAGTAAACAATACAATTTTTTCGTCTTCTGTGCTTTACAGGGGAAGTCTCCTTATCCCCCACCCTACTTTGAGAGAATCGGCAGAGCAACACAGTTCAAATTGGCCCTGGGGCCTCCCTAGCACCTATCTACCCTATTTTTCAGAGAATAAGACGCACCAAGATTTTGAAGAGGCAAAAAAAAAAAAAAAAAAAAAAAAAAGGTTTTGCACTCTGCAGACCTCCCAAAATTGGCCCGGTTTTTTTTTGTCAAAAAAAGGGCAGGCATAGCCTTTAGGAGGCTTGTAGAGTGCTCCTGAGGGCTGGAGGGGGCAAAAATGGACCCATTTTTTGGTCAAAGAAAGGGCAGGCAAAGCCTTTAGGAGGCTTATGGAGTGCTCCTGGGGCTGGGGGAGGGGACACAACAACAAAAACGAGTAAAAACAGCCCAGTTTTTGCTCGTTTTTGCCCTTCCCAGTCCCCAGGAGCACCCTGGAAGCCTCCTAAAGGCTATGCATGGCTATTTCTGCAAAGGGGATGGGATTTCAGGAGGCAAAAATGCTGTATTCAGTGTGTAAGACGCACCCAGATTTTCAGCCTCTTTTTTGAAGCAAAATGTGCGTCTTATACTCCAAAAAATACGGTATAGGCCAGCGATGCTGAACCTTTTTTGGCTTGCATGCCATAAGTGGGAAGAGCGCGGGGGGGTCATGCATGGGTGTGTTGCACCCATAATGCAATAGGTGACACACACACACCCAGTGCACATGCACGCACTACAAGCGCTAACCCCTCGATTTTTTGCATGCTTTTTTTGCCCTCCCCAGGTTCCAGGGGCTTTATAGGAGTCTGGGGATGCCAAAAACAGCCTCCCCCACCCACCCGGAGGCCCTCTGGAGGCTTCAGGGACCTTCAGGAGGCTTCCAAAAAAGACCCTATGAGCAAACCGGAAGTGAGCATGCCATAGGTCAGTGATGGCAAATCTTTTTCGTCTTGGGTGCCGAAAGCACACACACTCACGCTATTGTGTACGCTCATGTGCCCTCCCCCATAATTTAATGCCTCCCATGCCGTGCCCCCTGAGCAAGCACATGTGGCACTCCCTGCTGCCCCACACATGTGTGCATGGCTTTTTTGGAACCTGGGGAGGGCAAAAATGACCTCCCCTACAGCTCCAGAGGCCGGAAACAGCCCGTTTTCTGACTTCCAGTGGGCCCGGTAAGTCCATTTTTTGCCCTCTCGAGGCTCCGGAGGCTTTCTAGGAGCCTGGGGAGGGTGAAAAAAGGCCCAGCACACAAACTGGAAGTTCAGGAATAGATTTCCAGGTTGCCCGTTGGGCCATTTTTCTCCCTCTGGAGGCTTCAGGAGGGCAAACAGTGGCTGAAAATCAAGGCCAAAAATCAGCTGGCTAGCACACTCATGCATGCTGGAGCTGACAGGGCAATGCCTCGCGTGCTGTCAGAAATGGCTTCGTGTGCCGCCTGTGGCACCCGTGCCATAGGTTCGCCATCATGACCATAGGTTCACCATCCCGGGTATAGACTGATGCCAAAGGTACCTCAGCATGTAGCCCTCCAAGGATTCTCTTAAAACAGGGGTGTCAAACTGGCAGCCATGGGCCGGATGAGTCATACATAGGCCACGGCTACCCCAGCCCCGCAAAGTGAAAAAAAATCACGAAACATCACATGATGGCAATATGACGGGTTTGACACCCGTGTCTTAGAACAATACATATTAGAGCCAATAGACTGGCTGGCTGCAGCAATCAATTGAGAGTCTGGCATGGGGCCATAAGGGCCATTTTGCAGGAAGGATCTTGTCCTCACCCTGTAGATGCTGCTGATTGCCACTCTAGGGGAAACCATGGCCCTTTTATGACTTGTGGACTACAACTCCCACAATTCCAGAGCCAGCATGCCTGGCTCAGGAATTCTGGAAATTGAAGTCCACAATTCACAAATGGGCCACGGTTCTCCCACTGCTGCTCTAAGCAGTAGACTAGAGGGGTAATCAGCAGCAGCCATAGCAGGGAGGTCAAACTCACGTCATCATCATGTGACCGTATTGGGACTTTTTTTGCCTTTGCTAAACCGGGCAGGGGCGGGGCCAGCATGTGGCACATCCGGCCCACGGGCTGCAATTTTGACATCTCTGATCCACAGAGTGAAGACAAGAGGGGAGGTGGGGGAGGAAAAGTAGCCCCACACAGTCAGGATGTAACCCACTGCCCTTTTGCATCCATGCTCTGCTGCTTTCATTCCTTTGACAGTAGCAGAAGGCTTCTGGAGCAGGGGTCTCCAACCTTTGCAACTTTAAGTCTGAAGGACTTCAGCTCCCAGACTTCTCCAGCCAGCAAAGCTGGCCGGAGAATTCTGAGAGCTGAAGTCCTTCAGACTTAAAGTTACAAAGGTTGGAGACCCCTGTTCTGGAGAATAGCCCATAGTTGTCTTGGTTGGCCCTTATCCCCATCTGCCTACCTGTTGTGTTCTGCCATCCAAAGCATCTAGATGGACTGTGCATTTTAATTAGCTTAATTCAGTGGTAGTCCACCTGGTCCCTACCGCCCACTAGTGGGCGTTCCAGCTTTCATGCTGGGCGGTAGGGGTTTTGTCCGATAATGAAGCACTTTCCTTTTTTAAATTTAATTGACTTCCCTACTTTATAAATCACCGTCCCTGTGGGACCGGTGGGCGGTTAGAATATTTTGCTACTAACAGAGATATAAAAGTGGGCGGTAGGTATAAAAAGGTTGACTACCCCTGGCTTAATTGATGGTGTGACGTTGGGTTTTTTGGGGGGGGGGTTGTTTAGAAAAAAAGAAATCTGATGGGAGCTGCATTATAAAGTTCCCACAGCAGATGGCAGCAGAGGAACGCGCAGCAACTCCCTCTACTGTCACAGAGACCGGCTGAGGGGTCCATTAAAAAGAGCTGGCCCCTCAACATGAAAGAGGAGGAGAAGAAAAGAAGGAGAGGAAGAAAGTAGAGAAGAGGGGAGGGGAGAAGAAAAGGAGAGGAGAGAAGTAAAGTTGTTGTAAAACAAGATGGATGTACAGGATGGCAGGAAAGCAATCTCTGATTATACTATTAAATTTCTAGGGGAAGAATTGAATTAGAAATGTTAAACGATAACACCTAATACTGACAATATTTATGAGGATGCATATTTGTAAATGTATGTAGGAGAAACAAAAATAAACTTTAAAAAAAAAAAAACCCATGAAGGAGGAGGAAGAGAATACAGCAGGGCTGTGTAAAAGGATAATGAATCCATGTTATCTTGAATAGGCATGCAGCCCCCTTTTACGACCTGTCTCGCCACGCTTGTCAAGCAACTCACTTATATTTATGTCAGTAACCCAGACCTTAAAAGACTTTGACTTTGCTTGTCAGAAGGTCGCAAAAGATGACCACGTGAACCCGGGACAATGCAGCCGTCATAAATATGAGTCAGTTGCCAAGCATCTGAATTGTGGTCACGTGACCATGGGGATGCTGCAAGGGTTGTCAGTGTGAGAAATTGTCATAAGTCCCTTTTTTTCAGTGCTGTTGTAAACTTTGAACGGACACTATGTTGTAAGTCAAGGACAACCTACTCGTACTATGGACAGGGTGGTTAGTCTTCAGTCCCCTCTTTCTACTTGGATCAGGGGTGTCAAACTCAAGACCCGTAGGCTGGATCCTGCCTGCAGGGTGCTTAGATTTGTTCCACAGGGCTGCACAGGAAGCAGCAAATGACTGGCCCACGGTGTCTCTGCCAGTTGAAAATGGAAGTCGGGAGAGATACATGAGGCCCTCTTGCACTCTTTTTTTCACTGGCAGAGGACTCTGGTCACCACAGGCGACCCCGACATGAGTGATGTCCAGCTGGCCATACCGCCCTCCTGTCAACCCCCCCGAGGCCAAACACCACCCTGATGCGGCCCTCAATGAAATCAAATTTGCCACCTCTGATTTAGACCAGGGGTCCCCAACCCCTGGGCCGCGGACTGGTGCCAGTCCATGGCTTGATACTAACCGGGCCGGAGTGAGCGGCGGAGAGAGTAGCGCAACTCTTAGGAAAGTGTAGCAAACGCTCCGCTATCCTGGCGGCTGGCCAGGGCACTCCCCAGGGGCAGGACGGGGGCAATGGCCTGCATTGGGGGGGGGTTTCAGGGCACCACCTGTTTCTGCGTGGGGGGAAGGGGCTGCCAGGCCCTCCTGCCTGGGACGCAGCCCATCCTTCCCTGCCCCAGCCGAGGATCCTTCACCAGGGACCCCTGGCAGCTTTCCCGCCCGGTTGCACGTGACCGCCGAACGCACGCACGGCTCATGTGCTCACCCGCTGGAGGCTCCTACTGATCCGTGGAATTTTTTTTACATGAAACCGGTCCCTGGTGCCAAAAAGGTTGGGGACCCCTGATTTAGACCATGGCTGCTAAATTTGCTGCGGTGCATTGATGTTACGTGATGCATCGCAACATTTTTTGCCTCCATGGGGTTGGGGAGGGCATGGTCTGCATGTAACTCATCCAGTTCAGTTAGACCCTCCTGACTTCGATGATTCCTACCCATGCTCCTTTTGTACCACTTTAAATCTACCTCCACCTGGACTAAGTCCGGACCAGGCCTCAACTGTACAGATTGATACAACAGAATTACAGAGAGGCTGCAGAAAGAATTGCAATTAAGAAACTGAACTCTACAAAGTGCCACCTTTTCACACCTAGAGCCCAATTACCTGTAACAGGGGAACCAAGGACAGAGAATTTCTGGAAGTACAATTTTACAAGATGCTGGCTTGAAAAATGCTAGATGCTAGATTCTGCTAGATGTCCTCAGCAGCCCAACAATCAAGGTTATCCAAGTTCCTCCTTTGAAAGCTGGCTATTACTCTGAATTTTGTTGTTGTTGTTGCTGATGCAACAGATTGTGATGCGGTGGCTCAGTGGCTAAGACCAGTCAATGGCTAAGATCAGAAAGGCCAGCAGTTTGAATCCCTAGCACTGCGTAACAGAGTGAGCTCCTGTACTTGTCCCAGCTTCTGCCAACCTAGCAGTTCAAAAGCATATAAAAATGCAAGTAGAAAAATAGGAACCACCTTTGGTGGGAAGATAATAGCGTTCCGTGTCCTTCGGCATTGAGTCATGCTGGCCACATGAACATGGAGACGTCTTTGGACAGCACTGGCTCTTCGGGTTTGAAACAGAGATGACCACCGCCCCCTAGAGTTGGGAACGCCTAGCACGTATGTGCAAGGGGAACCTTTACCTTTAATAGAATGTGTGGCTAGAGGGCATCCATGTGATGAATGAAACGAATTAAAGATTCCAAAAATCCAACTAGAAGCCTAGATTTTTTCTCAACATCTTCTGACTAGTGTTGAGACCACATTCTCAGACTTTGGCCAGCAAGATACCAGGAACTTAATTTAGGATTTTCTTTGCCTGCAAACCATATGCTCTTATCGCTTAGGGTTATCCCTGCCCCCCTCCAATAAAACATAAATAGATGGCTCCCTCTAGCCCACAATGGCTTTTCCAACTGGCAAAATTTCAGGTGGATATCCTGCTATTTAAGATTCCTTTAGGCAGGAAATGGAAAGAATAACATCTGGGAATTTTTTATCTGCGAGACCCAAGCTACAATCCGTTTTGAAAATGTCTGCAGAGAAAGTTGCTTGCTGTCTCTCCTGGCAGTTAAGCCTGCCTTTCTCCAGATGTCTCTGCCAGAGATTAGATAGTTTTGTTGTGTCTTTGCATTGAACGCGATGGATTTAGTCATCCTCCATGCAAATAAAGCAAAGTTGCCAGATAAATGAGCTCTCAGCTGCTTCCTTCCAATGCAGGCATATTCAGAACAGGAAAAGCATGCAGATAACTTTTGTCTCGGTGGGACTATGACTGAAATGGTCTTCCATTTTTAAGGCATACACCAGGAGAGAGGAACCTGTAACTCTCTGGATCAGGGGTCTCCAACCTTTGCAACTTTAAGTCTGAAGGACTTCAGCTTCCAGAATTCTCCAGCCAGCTTTGCTGGCTGGAGAAGTCTGGAAACTGAAGTCCTTCAGACTTAAAGTTGCAAAGGTTGGAGACCCCTGCTCTGGATAATGTAGGGTCTCCAACACCCATTAGCCACCGGAAAGAAGACCAATGGTCAAGGATGATGGAAAATACCTAGATTCCCATCTCCTATCCAACACCAAAATAATATGTCTCTGTCTCAATTATGAGTTGTTTGGAAAATATCCAATAACATGCCTCAGTCTCAATTATGAGTATCCCTTTAATTGGAACATACATCTTGCATTGGTTTCTTGTTTGATTGTGGAATAAGATAAGGTGAGAATTAATGAGTTGTTCCACAAACCCGGAGGGAAAGGAAAGCATTTAGTAAGAAATTGGAACCCTAGTAATGGAAATCTTTCATTTGCAAATACACTGCTGGAGATTCCCTTCTCCTTTCTCTGTGTGAAAAGATACATTGACAATTCATCTTGGTCAAGGAGGCAACTCCAATTTGGAGAAACTCCTGTTCTTTTCCCCATGCCATGTCCCTCCGATCCGACTTTCCTACCATTGTAGCCATCCTGGTTGAGGTCTCCCAATGAGGCTATAGCGCTGCCAAAGCGGCCAAACTCTTGGTGACCGGTCAGTACAGCTGAGGCACCGGGCTCCATGCCGTATGTCTTTTGCAGGTAGATATAGACCCTGCCGACCTCCTGAACACGGCCATCTTCTGTTTTTTCCATAAACAAGGGAGCACCGATCAGCAAGTCATCCAGCCTGCATGGCAGAAGAGAGGGGAGAAATGAAGCAATCATTGCAGAAATGAACATTGCAGAGTTGCCCGCAATAGGGAGGGAAACGGGATCTAGTTTTGCTTTTCTCAGCTCTTCCAGAATTCTCAGCCAGAGCCTCTTCTCCATCATGCCCTGAACTGCTTCTCTCTATAATACAGTCTTCTCTGCAGATGGACATTTCACTTTTCAGGCAATTTCTGCATGCTGCGCATCAGGGGTAGGTTCCAGCAGGCAGTACTGCCAGTCAGCTTGTGGTCACGCTGTGCGCGTTGTAATAAAAATTGTTCTGCGCATGCTCAGAAGTGAAAACAAGATGGTGTTGCTATAGGCGCCACCCGGAAAATCGGTTCGGGGACCGTGGCAGATCAGGGTCGCGGCCGGTTCCAACGACCCAGGCTGCCAAACCACTACCTATTCAGCCGAACTGGTCTGAACTGGTAGGAACCCTGACCTACACATCTCCTTCCCCATACATCCCTAAGACCGATACGCTCCCACAGAGAGGGCCTTCTCAGGGTACCGTCGGCCGGACAATGCCGACTGGCGACACCCAGGGGGAGAGCCTTCTCTGTGGCGGGCCCAGCCCTTTGGAACGACTTACCCCCTGAACTTCGCACCATCTCCGACCTCCGCCTCTTCCGCAAGTGTTTAAAGACACATTTGTTCCATCTAGCCGGCCTAGCGTAACCCCAAAATGACTCTTAGATTTCGGGAATTTTAATTTGGTTTTAGCGCAGGGTTTTTATCGAATAAGTTTTTAAAATTTTTTATGTATTTTGGATGTATTTTAGTATTCCTGTGCGCCGCCCTGGGTCCGTTTGGAGAAGGGCGGGGTATAAATTTAATAAAATAAAATAAATAAATACACACCTTCCACCGTGCTCTTAAAACTTTTATTTTTCAACATGCCCAGCTGGCAATATGAATGTTATTATTTATTAATTTTAATTGGGTTTGTTGGTTTTTAATCTTATCATGGGCCAAATTGAGTTTTGAGTTTTGAGTTTTATTTGATTTATATCCCACCCTTCTCCAAAAGGACCCAGGGCGGCGCACAGGAATTTAAAATAACATATAAATATACAAAATACAAAATTTAAAAAGCTATTAAATATTCAGACCTGCGCTAAAACCAATTAAAATCCCCATTTTAAAACTATCTAATACTAGTCACAGCGGAGGCTATGTTAGGCCGGCTTGATGAAACAGGTGTGTTTTTAAACACTTAAAAAAAATTATTTCATATGTTTTTCAACTGTTTTTAACTTTTATATATCTGTGTTTTATTTTGGCTGTACACTGCCCTGAATCCTTTAGGAGTAGGGCGGTATAAAAAATTAAATAAATCTAAATCTAAACCCACCACTGGTGTGTATCAAGACCTCACTTAAATCTATTATCACATCCAATTTCCCCTGGAGCTGGGAAGAGCTGCTTCCACCCCACTCTAAGCTTACTATTGACTCAGCAGCCCCTCCCCAATACTCACCCATCACCGTTGATATCCATGGCAGCCACAGCATACCCAAAATAGGCAGCCATCTGTTGAGACAAATGACAGGGATCAAGACATTTTGAGATCACAGAAGACTGGAGCTGTCCGTTTCCCTGACACACTCCTACCACTTCCTCATACCTGACCTTACTGCAGCATTTGCCCACCTCCATGATGGAAGATAGGAACAAATATTCTCCAAAAGGCTGGTTGTTAGGCTTTACAAGACAAGGATAGACACTGTGCTCTCCCAGGTGATGTCAAACTGCACTTCCCAACAGCTCTGGCCAACATGGTCAATAGTGACCAATGATGGGAGTTATGAAGGCCACGGTTTCCTCACGTCTCCTCAGCTTCCATGACTCAAACTAGTCAGTTGCCTTAATGCACTACACTCAAATTCATTTTAGCTGGAAGCCCCCTCGCCCTCTTGGGAAGTACAGGCCTCTGAGGTTTTACAGTGAATTACGGCCAAGAGTTGTCAGTAACCAATGGTACAATAAATCTCAGATAAATAAGAAGAATATAAACAAAGAAATAAACAAAGGCAAGAAAAAAGGTTAAAATCCTGCAGAAAATACTTCAAAACCTGCATCAGGAAACAATTACAGTGTAAAAGCCCATTTCTCATAAGCTTATACTACATGCCATAAAAGTTGGAACTGTGCCATAGAAGTTGGGCTTAGACGGGCATTCCCCAATTATTGTAAAAGCTGGCCATCCCCACTTCCAGTTCCTGATATATGAACAGGCCCTGTGTTTTGAATATATCTTCACTGACATAAGGGCTAGAAGCTTGTGACAATGATGGAAGAACAATGAAATCCTCCTAGCAGCAGAACAAATTATGAGAATGTCAGAATTTGCTGAAATGGAAAAAGAGAAAGCTTTTCTAAAAGACTGGAAACCTTGTGTGAACTTTTTACTGAACGATGAAAAAAAGATACGATGATTTATAGGTTTATGGATTAAAGAAAGATGTGGACTAAATGAAGGGATCTGTATAACATTTAAGAGAGAGGGAAGATTATAAGATTATAAGAGTAATTATTTGTAGAATAGTATAGCACAGGGGTCTGCAAAGTTGGCTCTTTTAAGACGGGTGGACTTCAACTCCCAGAATTCCCCAGCCAGCATAGCTGGCTGGGGAATTCTGGGAGTTGAAGTCCACCCGTCTTAAAAGAGCCAACTTTGCAGACCCCTGGTATAGCATAGCATAACATAGACTAGAATAGAACAGAACAGAATAGAATAGAATTCTTTACTGGCGCTATTTTGTGGCTATGTCGATGAATGTGAATTATTAGAGAGAAAAGCACGTTTAAATAAATGTGGTTAAAGGAGAACCTTGTATGGGGATATTAAGATATACAATGAATATTTGATTCAATGTGTGTAATTTAATATGAATAATGATGGTGGAAGAAATGCACGAGAGCTGTATGTAACCAATCGACATGCTTTCTATAGGATGTAATGAAGGATGAATTTTTTTTCTTTTTCTTTCGTTTAATTTAAAAAAATATTACAAAAAAAAAGAATTCTTTACTGGCCAAGTGTGAATGGACACACAAGGAATTTGTTTTTGGTGCATGTGCTCTCAGTGTACATAAGGAGAATAAAATACATTCATCAAGAATGAAAAGATACAACATTTAGTGATAGTCAAAGTTACTAATAAGCTATCAAATCATGCTAGTAAACAAATAAAACAATATAAATTGAAAGATGCAAACAATATGGTTACAGAAAAGTTTGGAAGTCATTATATTCCACCTTTTGTCGTCCCCCGCTTTTTCTTGAACCTTTTTCTTTCTTTCTCGCCTTTCTTTAGTTTTGTCTTTTATTTCACATAAAATTCTTAATAAATATAAATAAATAAGATACTTGTGACATTGAAATGGAAGCTTGGAGTTTTGGAAAACCGAATTCACCATCCAAACACACCTTTTTTTTTTTTTGTAGTTTTGCTATCAACCTCAAGTTGTGGAGAAGGTAAGAAGGGATACAGGTGCTCCACAAGGAAAGTTTACCATACCTGTGTGTCTTTCTCTCCTAACCAAATCATTCAGCCACCGTTCAAGGTTACAACGGCACTGAATGAATGGTGATTATGAACCTGGGAGTTCCAGCTGTCCCAGCATACCCTTCCCCCCCAATCACATGATCACGATGCTTGGCAATCCTTTCACACCAACAACCGACTGCCAAGTGCTCCATAATCACATGAATGTCAGTTTGTATCCTTGCCTGCAGGCTTCCCCAGAAAGTCAAAGGAAAGCCGGTAGGAATTGCAAGTCACCAGGATACGTTTGCTTCACCTGCGCACCTTCTCCCATCCCCTCTGGGTTTGCATTATGCCAGCCACTTGCTCACCTGTACACACCTCTCTACCTGTCCCAAAGGTGCTTTTTTCAAAGGCAACTGCACTTTCTTGGGGGGGGGGGTTTGGGGGGAGGGGGGGAAAGACATTTCTCTTCTCATTCAAGAAGCTTCTTCATCTCTGACCGGTCAGAGCTGAAGAAGCTTCTGGAGTGAGAAGCAAAATGTCTTCGAAGAAAGTCCGGTTGCCTCTTGAGAAAGCACCTTTGGGAGAACCGTAACCTGGATGGCTGAGAATCTCCACAGATACCCTCTCAACCTGTGACCCACCCCACACACACACTCCTTGATCCACACCACATCCCTGTGCATCCCCATAGTTTGCATGGCACCTCGTGTCCAACCCAAGCACCCTTCCTTACCCCTATGGCACCTCCCCCACACTCTCCAGACCTGACCCGCCCCCCATACATTCCCTGCCAGCCTTGTTCCCTCCCTTATCTGCCTGCAGGCTTGGGACTTGCAACATGGCTCCATGGCTCGGGACCTAGCTATCTGCGGGATCGGATCCTGCCTCATACATCCTCACGGCCGATTCGCTCCCACAGAGAGGGGCTTCTCCGGGTGCCGTCCACTAGACTTTGTCAGCGGACGACTTTGTCAGCGGGCGATGCCCAGGGGAAGGGCGCTCTCTGTGGCGGGCCCAGCCCTCTGGAACGACCTTCCCCCCGACATTAGAACAACTACGGACCTCCGCTCCTTCCGCCTGAAACTAAAGACACATCTTTTCCGCCTGGCCGGCCTTGGATAGTCTCTCTGCTATAGGGTTTTATTTATTATTGGGTATTTTAGTTATAATTGGGATTTTAGCACAGGAATTGATTTAATTCGTTTTTATGTAATGCTGTATATTTATTGTTTTATTTTCCCTGTGCACCGCCCCGAGTCCCTGTGGGGAGAGGGAGCGGTTTTACAAATTAAATTAAATAAATAATTAAATTAAATAAATAAATCCTCTCAGGTTCCTCAGTGACTTTTGCTATGGGAAGCTGTCAGGAAGGGGCCTTGCCTAACGATTGTGGGATTCAGTGAACAACTTGGGACTGCAGAGATTGCTGTTGCTAAACAGGGCAGTTGCGCTTTACAACTGCATCGTTTAGCGACGGAAATCCTGATCCCAATTGCCGCCCTAAGTCAAGGACGATCTATAAGCCTCAGTTAGCAGTTCACCGTGGGTGTGCTAGGAGCAAACCATATCATCTTGTAAGGGAGAGCAAATTATTCTGATTTTAAGAGGCTTTTTCAATAGCTGGGCCCAAATCACTTCAGGGTAACAAATGGATCTCTTCACCTGTTCTCCAGAAAAGTTGTATAACGGTCGAATGTCACTTCCATTTAGAATTGTTACCTGGTGGGGAGGGGAGGGAAAAAGAGAGGAAAAACAGATGTAACATCAAACATTATCTCTCCACAGAAATTTATCAAACACTTGTAGTGTTGTGAAGAGGAATCTAAATGGTTCCTCTTGACACAAATGCCATTTTCTCATTGCTTCTTCTAGCTTCTTTTTATCCCCCTCCAAAAATGAATTAAGGAGGTGAAACAGTCACAATATTTTCCATTTGGGTTGGTCCAGCTGAGAGCAATCTTACCTAGAAGCACACCTGGACACCAAGCTACAGCTGTAGCTTTTAAAAAGAGACATACAGGTAAGTCCTCGACTTGCAACAGTTTGTTTAGTGACCATTTGAAGTTACAAGGGCACTGACAAAAGTGACTTATGGCTGCTTTTGACACTTACGACCACTGCAACCTCCCCAGGGTTGCGCGATCAAAATTCAGATGCTTGGCAGCTGACTCATATTTATGACGATTGCAGTGTCCCGGCATCATGCGTTCATCTTTTGTGACCTTCTGACCAGCAAATCAACGGGGAAGCCAGACTCACTTAATGACCGTGGTACTAACTTAAGAACTTCAGTCTTACACTTATGCCAAGAAAAGTCCTAAAATGGCGCAAAATTCATTTAATAGCTGTCTCACTTAGCAACAGAAATTTGGGGCTCAATTGTGGTTGTTGGTTCAGGACTACTTGCATTTCATTCAAATGACCATAACATACCCTTCTTCCAGCGGTGAGTTCTAGCCCACGTTATTGCTGGTTTGCTTGTGGGCGCATTTCGTGCCGCTGTGTGTGCGCATGGGCTGGATGCTGCTATGCGCACATGCACAGTTCAATAGAAATTGTTCTGCGCATGCGCAAAACTCAAAAACAAGATGGCGGTGGCGACTGCAACCACCGGGGAACTGCTTCAGAGGCGTGGCCAGCTGGGGTCGCTGCCGGTTCTGCGACCCAGGCCGGTATGACACTACCGGTTTGGCCAAACTGGGCTGAACTGGTAGGAACCCACCACTGCCCTCTTCTCATATTAACATTTTTTTGCCTATTTTTTTTTTGCCCTTTCCCCAACTAGAGTGTTAGTAGAGGAAATTGGGAGATGGTAGTCTTGAGGTAAGCATTCTTTGTTTGAATTTAGAGATCAATTCTGATTTTTTTTTAAAGAAGTGTCACTTCTAGGTCACAAAACCACAGAGGAAGCACATCTGGGTTGTGTAACCCTTGAGAAGAAGAAGCTGTTAATACAAGCGCTCTGTCATCCAGGATTTGGTAGCTGAGGTTCTTGTCAAATGTGCTATTTGAACAAATGAACAGCGAAGTTACAGTATTTGGGAGAAGGGAGCGTCAAGAGAGGAGGAGGAGGATAGGGAGGCAGGTCACAAGTTGAAGGCAGTCAAAGAAAAAACCCAACATGACTTCCACATCATGGGTCTGTGCTCATCCATAATCAAAGCGCCTTAGGAAAATCAGATTTCTTTATTTTGGGGCCTCAACATTCCCCTCCTCCTTAGAAATACATCGGTTGCTATAGCAGCCACGGGGATCCACAACAAACAAGCAGTTGTATGAAATGGAAGATGGGAAGGAGGAACCAACCCCACATAGCCACAAGGCAATGACTTGTTTCGCGGGTGACCAGGTTAATTCACTTAGCTTTTATCATATCTGGACACAGTACAACTGGCGACTAAGGGCCATGGAAAGGGCTGATGTTTCTATAAGAACATCTGCCCTTGTTGCAAGCAAGCCCAGCATAAAAAGACCATGCCCTACTCCAGCAACGCACCAGCTGATTCCATGGCAGCAAAAGCCCAACCAGGGAACTCTATACAATACAATACAATAGCAGAGTTGGAAGGGACCTTGTAGGTCTTCTAGTCCAACCCCCTGCATGGGCAGGAACCTTATACCATTTCAGACAAATGGCTGTCTAACATCTTTTTAAAGACTTCCAGGGTTGGGGCATTCACAACTGCTGGAGGCAAGCTGTTCCAGAGGTTAATTGTTCTTACTGTCAGGAAATTTCTCCTTAATTCTAAGTTGCTTCTCTCCTTGGTTAGTTTCCACCCATTACTTCTTGTCCTGCCCCCAGGTGCCTTGGAGAATAGTTTGACTCCCTCTTCTTTGTGGCACCCTCTGAGATATCGGAACACTGCTATCATGTCTCCCCTGGTCCTTCTCTTCATCAAACTAGACATACCCAGCTCCTGCAGCCGTTCTTCATATGTCTTAGTCTCCAGTCCTCTAATCATCTTGGTTGCTCTTCTCTGCACTCTTTCCAGAGTCTCCACATCTTTTCTACATCGTGGCGACCAAAACTGTATGCAGTATTCCAAGTGTGGCCTTACCAAGGCACTATACAGTGGCATTAACACTTCACGTGATCTAGATTCTATCCCTCTGTTGATGCAGCCTAGAACTGTGTTGGCTTTTTTGGCAGCTGCTGCACACTGCTGGCTCATATTTAAATGGTTGTCCACTAGGATTCCAAGATCCCTCTCACAGTTGCTACTATTGAGCAATCTGTGCGATTGCATGCTGGCTAGCTGGATGCTATCAGACATAACACCTATGGGACTTTCGCCTTTGCAATGTACATCGCCCTCCTTCCAGACCTTGCAACCCCTGTTAAAATAACGCTACTCAAGTATTAGGGAAGTGAATAGTTGCCTTTTTTTTTTTTTTTTGGCAACGCTACCAAATCCTGGATGATCAGGCGGTTATACTTTTGAAGAAAAGAGTGCTGTTACAGAAAGCTCCCAAAAAGGGGCCACATTAAGATTTGAATGAGGCATTTACAACTTTAAAAACTCTGCTTCCAAGCAGTATGGAAATAATATACTTCTGGAGAGAAAGGGACAAGGCTTCAATCTGGCTTGGGGCCAAATTTGGGAGAAGGAGGGGATTCCCCGTTTATGGCTCAGGCATTCAAAAGGCCTTATTGTGCTCCTTGGGCAGATACTTTGGATAGCAGGGGACGTTAAATGAATGCTTTGACTGAATAGAACGGAAGATAGGAAGTGGTTTTCAAGACTTAAAGACACATAGTGATCTGGGAGAAGGCTGGCATTAAATTACACCTGGAGAAAACCTTGCGCTTGGGTGCATTCTCAGCAATATGTGAGCAGCCATTGCCCCCTCCAAGTAGCTTTCAGTGGAATTATAGGACCAAATCTTGCAGCTCTAGTAGGGGGGCAGGGAGTGAATGTCACACACAGTTTAAGAACAGTGGGGGCGGGGGGGCGGGCAGGGAAAGAAAGAAAGAATAGAAATGACAAGGGTATGGCTCTTACGTATCCATAGGTGAGATTTCCTTTGGGAACACCAGCCACGAAATCTGCAAGAAGCAAAGTGATACAAGATATAGAATATGGCATTACAGCATGGGTTCTTGTACTTAGCAACCATTCGAAGTTACGACAGATCCCCTCCTCAAATCTACTTATGACTCAATTCTGAAGTTCCTATGGCCCCTCCCACTTACTGTAGTCACGTGACAGGATTTGGGGCGCTCAGCAACCAGCCCACACTTAAAGGCGTATGTAGCATCCCACAGCCATGTGGCTCAGAGGTGGTATTCAGCAGGTTCTGACCAGTTCTGGAGAACCGGTAGCGGAAATTTTGAGTAGTTCGGAGAACCAGTAAATACCGCCTCTGACTGGCCCCGCCCCCATCTATTCTCTGCCTCCTGAGTCCCAGCTGATCGGGAGGGAATGGGGATTTTGCAGTATCCTTCCCCTGGAGTGGGGAGGGAATGGAGATTTTACAGTATCTTTCCTCTGCCACACCCACCAAGCCACACCCACCAAGCCATGCCACACCCATAAAACCGGTAGTAAAAAATGCCGAATCCCACCACTGATGTGATTGTAATTTATGATGTTTCTGCCAGAACTTGGTATTTACTTCTGGTTTTAGGCAAAACCGGCTCTTAGCAAACAAGGAGTTCATTTAACAACTGCGGCATTTGCTTAACAGCCACAGCACGCGCTTTATGGTTGCTGTGTTCACTTAACAACCATCTCAACAAGGTCATAGAATCAGCCGTAGTCACATGTGGACCTGTTTACAACCATCATGACTTAATGGCCGTAATTGCCAGGTTCAATTATGGTCATACGTTGAAGACTATTTTATTTTATTTTATTTCATTTCATTATTTCATTTCATTTCATTTCATTTCATTTCATTATTTCATTTCATTTCATTTCATTTCAATTCAATTCAATTCAATTCAATTCAATTCAATTTATTTATTTATTTATTTATTTATACTACCCTGTAACATTAAGTAAGCTTCTACTCCTCATGGAGGAAAAGGTAATCTTATGTTATTTATCGTAACATTTGCTCTCCAAAGTACATGCAGCCTCCTTTTTTGGTGATCAAAACAAAGCAGCCAACAACTGAATTATGTAGACAATCTAAAAATATTTTACTTTTATAAAAGGGTTAATTGGCAAATTTAGTCAGCATTTCATTCGGAAGGCAATATAAATTCTGTACTATTGGTGTATATACAGTCCCAGCTTTTTATTCCGCTTAAAAGCATATCTCCCATAACAATGAATGTGATAATCTTCCCTCAAGCCTCATAGTACCTTCAGTTGCATCGCCGCTGAATTCACCTACAGCCACAGAATAGCCTAGGAACAAAACACAAGGAATAATGCAATGGATGACAAACAATTGGTCACTAATAGCTACCAAGACCATTGGAGGGTCCCATTATCATTGCAGAACAACAGAGTATCCCAAATCACAAAATAATTGTGGTTTAGCCTGCTTTAGCCAGGAATGCAACCTAATCCTTGTTTAGCCAGGAATGCAACCCCTACTCAATATCACCTAAGCAGCCTCATCACAGTTGAGTTCAGAATGGTCAGTCCCTGTGCTTTCCCTAAGGATAAGCATATGTCATCATTTGTAGAGAACAAAAAAACCAATCACTAGATAAAAAAAGTTTGCATTTGGCATCAAAGAAAGATCATCTCATAGAATAGGTAAAGGTAAAGGTTCCACCGCACATGCGTACTAGTAGTTCCCAACTCTAGGGGGCAGTGCTCATCTCCTGTTTCTAAGCTGAAGAGCCAGCGCTGTCCAAAGACGTCTCTGTGGTCATGTGGCCGGCATGACTAAATGCCAAAGGCACACGGAACACTGTTACCTTCCCACCAAAGGTGTCTCCTATTTTTCTACTTGCATTTTTTTACGTGCTTTTGAACTTCTAAATTGGCAGAAGTTGGGACAAGTAGCGGGAGCTCACTCCATTATGCGGCACTAGGGATTCGAACTGCTGACCTGCCAACCTTCTGATCGGCAAGCTTAGCATCTTAGCCACCGCGTCCCTCCTTCATAGAATAGAGCTCATTTCAATTCCAGTGTGAACTCTCATTGATTTGTTACCCTGAAAAGACAGCCAATCAGAGACAAAAGAAGTCCGTAGTATTTAGAATGTTCTAGAACAGTCTTTTTCAGCCTTGAAGAACTTGAAGAGGTATGGTTTATAACTCCTAGAATTCCCCAGCCAGTTATGCTTCCCCTGTTGGTTAGGGAATTTTGTGAGTTAGAAGCCCACACATCTCCAAGTGGCCAAGACTGAAAAAGATTGTTCTAGGACAACTGTGGTGATTTATTTATGAACTTTACTCTTAGGGAGTGACACACACCAGAGGCGACACTTCCCCTCAGAAATGAAGAACCACAGGTCATATTGTCTGGTTGCGGTTTAGAGTGACCTCCGAGTCACCCTACAAGCCCGTGGGCTTGATTTGCAACGCATTAACTAGCCTTACACGCTGAACTTAAGAGTGTGTAAAGAAAGAGGCTGAGCTGTAGCCTAGGAGAATCAGGCAAGCCAAGAACTCTGTCACCCTCTCTGCCCAGTATGAACCGTAGCCAGTGCTTTCATGCAGCCTGGCCTTTTGTGTGAACAGCACCTCAGGGGCTCGGCACTGGCTCCGTTGATGTTCTTCGTAGCCTACCGGCTTGAAGAAGCAAGCAAAAAGCCTGATTCAGAAGGGATTCATGAACCTCCCGTCTGAGTTTTCTGTTGGGGAGAGAGCTGGCATTTTTGGGGAAGACAGTCGAATCGTATGTATGTGTGTTGAGCTTCTTGGAATCAGGGACAATAAGGCAGGATGCTTTAAGGATCCGACTTCTGGGAGTCCAGCAGCTTAATCCTGGTATAAACAGATGACAGCCAGTTTGGTCTAGTGGTTAAAGCACCAGGTTAGAAATCAGGAGACAGTGAATTCTAGTTCGATATCTAATAAATATATATTGGCTACCCAAAGGGGAGAATGCTAGGAGTATACTCCTAGTGTTGGGTAGGCAATATATGTGAACCATGATGACAAATGGTCTTTGTTGCTTTAAATGTTTGAATGTAATCAGCAGCTGTAATTATCTCCACAATAAGAGGAAGTCAGGAGAGCTCTCTCTCTCTCTCTGCTTGATCGTTCTCTGCTTGCTTGCTGACTGACATTGACTGACTGATTGATTGAAGAAGGAAGAATCATGAATTGTGACTGTAAGCAATTGTTTGTTTGTTAAGGACTTTGTTTGATTCGATATCTACTATCACTGCTTGTGAAGCATGAGTTTAGTTTTACACACCAGTAAAGCTACTTGTTTTTACTAACAGTGTCTGAGACTCTATTCCTGTGTATACTAGCAACAGAGTTTCTCTAGCTGCACATTCCACTGCACAACTTTCTGTCTCCCAAAGGCGATATCCTCAGCAGACCCTAGGCATGAAAGCCCACTGGTGACCTTGGGCCAGTCCCTCTTTCTCAGCCCAATTCGCCTCACGGGGTTATTGTGAAAAAAAATAGGAGAAGGAAGGAATATTAGGTAAGAAAATCATCTTGAGTTATTTAATAACAACAACAACAATAATGATAATCATGGTTGTGGCAGTGCCTGGAGACATCAGAATAAAAAAAGAACTGGAGAAAACACAAAATACAAAAACCTACATACAAATAGAAATAAAACAACTGTGGCAAAAGCAAGCAAGGGTAGTATCAATAATAATAAAAGGCACTTTTGGTGCAATCCCAAAAGAACTAGCGCATCACTTGAACACCATTGGCATTGGCAAATTCGTCATTGGTCAATTGCTTTACTTGGAACAGCTTCCATCATGCGACAATATCTGTAACACCATCAAACATCCCGATCTACCTATCCCAGGTCCCTAGTAAGGACTCGATAGGCAGGCAAAAATGCTAAACCCAGCCTGAACATCTGGCTGACTGTGCGATGATGATGATGATGAAGAATGATGATAATCATAATAATAAAAAATCAGGATAAAAATAAATAAATGAGTCAAACGACTGAGAAAAATCAGTCACGTGAAACCGGCTCCATAACCGAGGATTCCTATCCATGCTACACAAAATTAACAAAAGCAGGTAGCTGCCAGGAGGGGAAAAACCTGTCAACGTCAAAGCTGCTTCTCCATCATCTGTCTTCTCTGTCAAACTCACCTAGGTAACTGTCATCCACTTTGATGTGAGCCTGAGGTGTCTTGAGCTCTTTTTTAACCACAACGATTAAATACTCCGGGTCATAGGATTCTTCAATGGCCTCTTGAGTTGCTGAGAACACTTGGCCTAAGGGGTAAACAGGGTGCAACAATTAGCGCTTTGGACTAAGATCAGAAAGACGGAGGTTCAAATCCCCACTTATGCTGGAAATGTGAATCAATACATGGAACATATTACCACCTATGGTGGACCTGTAAGGAGACTAACATTTTTTGGAAAAGGATCAAAAATTGGCTGGAGGCAATAACAGGAGTTAAAATAGAATGGAAACCTGAATTCCTCCTATATTAGGAATAGTGTCTGGGAAATATAAAAAAGAAATCCAGTATTTAATAATACATATAATTACGACGGCAAGGATTGCTTTTGCCCAGAAATGGAAAAATAAACTAATTCCAAGCGAAGATGAAATAATAAGAAAGGTTATGGACTGTGCTGAAATGGACAAATTAACTAAAGAAATCCAGGGAAAAGAAGAATCTGAATTCTATCAGATATGGGATAAATGGTATAGGTGGATGGAGGAAAGAAACAAGAACTAATGAAGGAATACAGCAAAACTTAAAAACAGTAGTTATGAGTAAAATAAGAGGGTTAAGAATGGTGAAATCCAAATGAAATATAACAGAAGGGGAAACAATATAAGATGAGCAGCTTTGATTAACAATTGCTATTAGAAAGAACAGGAAGTTCCATGTTCGTATTGTATGGTGTAAATGTAGTGTATGTCTAAGTTTTGTGTGAGTGTATTTTATATGTATTTTATATGTTTGTAAATAAAATTTATTTTTAAAATAAAAAAAAAAGATAAGGAAAACTATTAATGTCTTGCAGCTCAAGTTATTTCACAGAATTGCTATGGAGAAGTAAGTGAGAGAGGGGGGTGTCTTATGTTTCCTGGGGGGGTGAGATAGGCAAGAAATAACATCATGACGTTTGAGAGATGTCGGAGAAAGATTGTGGGAGGCAATGCTCAGATATGTGAGGCAGCTGGTGCTTATGGTTATCAGACAAGTCACACGGAACTTGCAAACAAAATACATATTTTGAATAATGCTGTTTGTGAATCTTAGCTACCCCTTTCCTGTTCAAACTAAGGAAAGGAATTCCAAACACCATGGATGAGAAGGTATGCTCGAATATAAGACAAAGAATAATAAGATTTATCTGATCAGGCACATAAACATTGTTGGATAATGAATACATAAAACACAATGTATTTCAAGTAACAAAAACAATGGGAAATATGCTTTGGAAAGAATCCAGTCCCTTCCTAGCCCTCTAAAAGGGATTCTTTTCGATCCCATGGAGGGCTCCTTTTCTCTATATCAAATTGATATAAGAGTTCTGAATCAAAATCACTTATTTTATGTGAGGGCTCTTGATGTGAGGTTCTCAGACACCATGCAGAGGGGAATGGGGAGGGCAAAAAAGGACACATGGAAGCAGAGGAAAAGAGACAGGTAGTCCTAGATTTACATCAGTTTTATTTAGGGATTGTTTTAAGTGACTCACAACCGCTTTTCACCCTTACGACTGTTACTGCAGCATCCCTACGGTCACAGGATGAAAATTCAGATGCTTGGCAACCGACTCATATTTATGATTGCAGTCTCCCAGGGTCATGTGGTCACCTTCTGACCAGCGTAGTCAATGGGGAAGTCAGATTCCCTTAACGACCATATTACTAACTTAACAACTGTTGTGATTCACTTTACAACTGCGGCAAGAAAAACGGTAAAACGGTGGGGTAAAACTCGCCCGACAACCGTCTTGCTTAGCAGCGTAAATTTGGGGCTCCGTTGTGATTGTAAATCGAGGACTACCTGCATTTCCATTAGATCAGCTTTGCAAGCGTTGCAAAAAAACAGATTCCCCTATGGCACAAACAGCCACTTTGACAACATGGCAACATCCATCTCTCTCCAGGCATACGAACATCATCATTGTTACCTCAAATTCCCAGTATTTTTTTAAAATATACTTTCCTAGTCTTTACTTCTGCTGCCTTTTCTCTTCCTTCATGCCCAATTAAAATTCCTCACATTTCCCATTGTAACCTGGGTTGAAGGTGAAAGAGATAAAACAACCTATGTCGTGCAATTGTGGGTAGATGTAGCTGACAACTGACCTTGCCAGAAGTAGCTTCCAGGGCCACCAAGAAGAACCCGTCCTGCCTGCTGAGAGAAAGACATTTTTTTTTAAAAAAACCCGCAAAATTCTTATTTACCTTCACATGTTGGAGATGTCCCCCTTAAATGTCCAAACCTAATGTGCGTTGTCCTTACATTGTCCCATACTCAAGAAGGAAGGAAACTGACCTTCGTGAATTCAGCACTGAAGCCACTTTGACAATAGCCTTGTCCAGCAGGTGAATTTAGATCTGGCAGGAGAGGGAGAAAGACAGGTAGGGGGAGAAGAGAATTGAGAAATTCAGAGAAGCTGAACAAGAAATGAGCGGCATGAAATCATGGTGCAACAACCGTTTATGTGGGTAATGTAAGAAACCATTGATATTGCAGCTTGAATTTTTTTTAAATGAGATGTCTTTCCATCGTGTTTCCTGCACATGGAGGCACACATGTATCGGAGGAGGTTCAGGATAAAACTCCCACTTAAAAGCATCAAGAAGTAGGAATCCAGGATCATCTCTTCTGCTCCCTATCCCTCAAATTAAACCCATCATTTCGTCCGATATAAACTGAGCAAGAGCTTCATCATCATAATGACTGAGCATGGGGAACATGTGGTGTTCATTAACAATCAGGAGGGCCACAGGTTTTCCATCCTGCAGTGCGGAGCTTAAAAAAAAAAAAAGAAGGCCATAACATGAATTGCTTATTTTAATAACATAGTGGGATGTATTTCTTTAAACACTTCATTAATGCTTCCTGAATGATAAAAGTGGGTTATGAGCAGGGATGTGCCAAGTTCTTCAATTTGGGAATGGAACATTCTGCTTCTCCCTTGGATTAGCCAATCTCCTTTAGACCGTGCCATTCCAGGGGTGGTCTGGTGGTTCTCAGAAGTAAATCATCTAAACTGGAAGCAGTTTGAGGCATCCTGGGTGTGGTCTGGGCATGAAACAGGCCTGTTTCATCCAGAAATGCCATGTCTAGGATACCTCAAACTGTTTCCGATTCAGAGATTTTACTTTCAGAAACAACCATGCTGTCCCGGAGTGGCATGGCCCAGAGGGGAATAGAATGTTCTTTAGTTCAAAGGAATTTTCATTCCCCAAGTCGATTCCCACATCCCTAGTCATGACCGAAAGAGATTTCTTCCGGCAAGCATTTAAAACAATATTTTAATCGGGTGCCATCTGGAAAGAGGCACTGGCTGTGCCTTGCCTTCCAAAAGGCACAGGCGTGGAACAACACTCGCTTAGTCTCATGTTTACATGCGTGTTTTGGGATTATGGCTTAGAATTCACATTTTATATTTATTAATCAAATTCACAGAGCCACCCATCTCGCCGAAGGCAACTCTGAGCGGCACTCAACAAATATTTGGGAATCATCATTGAGAATATCTACACCTCTCTTTATGTTTGTTTTCTGTCTCCCTATATCAATCATCTTTATTATTTTTATAAATAACTCAAGGTGGCCAATATCCTTAATACTCCTTCCTCTTTTCCTTACAATACCAACTCTATTAGGTGGGCTGAGCTGAGAGTGAGTGACTGGCCCATAATCACCCAGCTGGCTTTCATGCCTAAGGCAGGACTAGAACTCAAAGTCTCCTGGTTTCTAGGCCAGCACCTCAGCTACTCCTCCAAACTGTGCCATGCTCCAAAATATGCCTCCAGCCTGGGAATCTAGCATTGCCAGTGTGCTATAGACACCTCAGGTGATATTTACTTGTCCCTGCTCCACCTGACGTTTTACATCTCAGTTCTGGATCATCTGCTCAGAGAAAAGTCGAAAATAACAAGGGATAATAATGATCGTTTTCTCTGAGGAGAGCCTAAAGGGGGTAGAGATAGGGACCACAGCTGCCATTCTGTAAATGAGAAAGCTATCCTACTGCAGCCATTTTCTAAGAGGGCCCACAGCATGCTCTCAATGTTTCAAATTGTCCAATAGACTTCAAAGGTTGGAGATCCAGCCCAGATGTCTTGAGGCCCCCCTCCCCATTGACTATTCATTAGTTTAGAGGACGAAGTTATTCAGTAATATTTTCCCTTCTCTCATAGACTGCATATTACCTGAGCGGCAAGGAGCGTATTCCACAAATTTGGTAAAGTTGTTGATTGACAGGTAGCATGTGCCCACAACTTCACGTTGAGGTTCATCCTTAGTTGTCCGCCAGCTGTACAAGGGGGCACAGGCCTGGTAGGGGAAAAAAATCAGCCTAGTAAGCAAAGGCAGAGAGCTCAAGGGTCAATGTATGATATTAGACCTGCAGTCAACCTTTCCATTGTTGTCATTAGATCAACCAGGACAGGCCCTACCAGAGGGGAAACCCCACCTTCAGAAAAATTCCTGTTCTATAGCTTCTCCCACAACCAACTTCCTTTCCAACACTTTCATTCACAAGCAAATGAGTTCTTATCCCATCCTGAACATCAGTTCCTATGAAGGTTAGCCTTCCCCTCAAGCAGCCAACTCAGGCAGCAGATGTTAAGAGGTGGAAGACAGATGTTGAAATCCATGTGGCCTGCATGCTCATACATACACACACACACACCCTTGCTATCTCTCTGTCTTAAGTTGCAATGGAAAATCTAGCTCCGTTGCGGATGTTGACAAAAGTCTGGTTACTTCCATGGAACATGGCTGATAACCGCTTCTTCATCTGAAGCATCCAGATGTCTTGATTCAGTCTTGCCTAGAAAAATAAAGCCGCTAGCTCAGTGGTGCAATTCAATTTTTTTACTACTGGTTCTTTGGGTGTGGCTTGGTGGGCGTGGCAGGGGAAGGATGCTGCAAAATCTCCATTCCCACCCCACTCTGGGGACAGCCAGAGGTGACATTTGCTGGTTCTCCGAACTACTCAAAATTTCCGCTACCGGTTCTCCAGAACCTGTCTGAACCTGCTGGATTTCACCCCTGCGCTAGGCTCATCACTGGCAGCAATTTGTTTAAAGCAGGATGAGTTTGACAGTACTTGTAAGGTGTGTCTGATTAAGGTGTCTTCTGATTTGTTAAGCAATCTGAGTTCCTGTTTTGGATATAAGTTATTGAAACGTATAAATACTCTGCGAAAGCTGACAAGTTTTAGAATTGGCCTACAAGCCTCACCGTTGGCAAAAACCCAGCTTGTGCTTTTTCCTGGGTCTGTTTCTACTTTTTGCTCTCTTACAGGAACAATCTGTATTTCAGATTTGTGAGCATTTGAATTTTGCAAAGCAGACTGAAATCAAAATTGAGGAAAAATAATTTACCTACCCATCTTTCTCTTTACCTTTATAGTTCAAGCATCAGATCATAAACTAAAATGTGTCTCTAATATAATTTGGGGGAGGAACCCAACTACACCAGAAGAGAAAGGAATTCCTTTCCTTGTACAATGGTGCCAAACCCCAAACCCACATGCTTAAAGAGCCAGAGGCTCTTCTTCTGCCTCCCCCCTCCCCCGAAATTGCCTTTTTAGCTACACCCCTCTATCTCTTGACTTTAGGGTCTTGGAGAGCTGAAGCAGCAATCTGCAGTATAGCCAAGTGACGACTGAAGTAGGGGGAAAAAGTGCAATGGCATTCTTGACCCATGAACCCTTGCAATCAGTGGCATCTAAAACTAAATGCAGATGTTGATAAATGAAAATCTTTTCTAAGGTTTTTTTTTTTAAAGACATATAGTAATCAGAATCTATTGAATGAAAACCTCAAACGTCCCTTTGAAGTGGCCAGGAAAATATTCTTCATTCCAAATGTCTGCTAGAGGCTTCCTGGAATGAATTGGCATGACCTACAGTCTTCAGACCACTAGGATATTCATACCAGCGGCGGGATTCAAATTATTTTACTACCGGGTTCGGTAGGCGTGGCGTTGTGGGCGTGGCAGGGGAAGGACACTGCAAAATCTTCATTCCCTCCCCACCCGATTAGCTTACTTTCCAGCTCCTTTCTCCTGTTTAGGGCAACAAAAGAAGATCGGCTGGGAGGCAGTGCGGGCGGGGCCAGCCTATTTGCCGGTTCTCCGACCTACTCAAAATTTCCCCTAGTGGTTCTCCAGAACATGTCAGAACTGGCTGAATACCACCTCTGATTCACACCAACCCTCAAGATAACAGAATAACATAGTTGGAAGGGAAGTTGGAGAACTTCTAGTCCAACTCTTTGCTTGGGCAGAAATGATATTAATTTTTTCGTGTTAAACTTTATAGAACAAATTTGTTTTAAAAAAAAAAACCAAAACCAAAATCAAAAACCTAGAAAGTGGTGTTAGAATGACGACAATCCCCAAAGGCACTCCTTTGTCTCTTCTTCCCTTTGGGGATTTGGATTAAACAGCCTCTCTGCTCACTGCTAGTGGGGACAGGATTTTAAACTACAAGCTTTGTAACCTTTGTGAGTAGACAGATTTTGTTCCAAACGTTGGGATCAATAGATTTAGAACAGGGTTCTCCAACCTTGACAACTTTAAGAATTTTGGACTTCAACTCCCTGAATTCCTCAGCCAGCTTGTGGACCTCTTGGCTTTGCTTGGCTAGCGGAGGAATTCTGTGAGTTGAGGTCCACAAGTCTTAAAGTTGCGAAGGTTGGGGACCCCTGATTTAGAAAACAAATGTGTGTGAAGGTTGGAGGGGGGGGGGAGGAAAGAGGGGAGGAGGGAATCTGAGCAGGGTTCTCCACAGTCCAAAATGTCAGGGTTCGGATTTCATCGCCGTTGAATAGCACAAGCAGAACAATGAGTGAAATGTATACACTTCACGGCGTTCTTTCTTTTTAAGAAAACACCACAAGCAGAGAGAATAAACAATGGGCATTATAAAGCCATTTTATGCACACGCAGGCATTTGCAACAACTTAGATCCTTCCTTATATTGTTGATTGGAAGGCTGGCAGCCTCTCCTTTTTTTGTTGAAAAGCCCTGCCACAAAGCAGACAGGCTGTGTGTAATGTAACAAGCAGGTCTTGATAGCTATCTTTAAATACTCAGCTGCTTCAAAGAGAACCTAAGATAACTCTCGTCTCTTATCACAAACAACTGGAAATGGCAGGAAGGCTGACTAGAGCAGGGGTCACCAATCTTTCGGACCTCAGGGACTACTCAATTCATAATTTTAAATTCCAGACCACCAATATGAATTTTTGAAAAAGATAAATAGTATTTGGTGCAATATAAAAAATGCAAATAATTTTTCTGCGGACCACCAAATTTTTCTCGTGGACCAACTGGTGGTCCACGAGAAAAATTATTTGCATTTTTTATATTGCACCAAATACTATTTATCTTTTTTAAAAATTCACTGGACTCAAGGGTAGCATTAAGGGCAGAAGAACAAATATGAAAAAGGGAAAGGGGCCATCCAGAAGCTACCTAGGCCATCTTGGATACTGAACTGACTTTATAGAGAAGCTTTTCTTGATTGATTGATTGGATTTATATGCCACCCTTCTCCCAAAGGACTCAGGGCGGCGTACAACATAAGAAACACATAGTACAAAAGTTAAAAAGAGATTAAATAAAGAATCTCCGGGGGCAGCTCATTCCAAAGGGAAGGCGCTCTCACCGAGAAGGCTCTCCCCCTGGGGTCGCCAGCCGACACTGTCTGGCCGATGGTACCCTTCTTAACCCTAATGATCTCCAGATGTGTGGACTTCAATTCCCAGAATTCCCCAGCCAGCTTGGCCATTGCTGAGAAACCTGAGCAATTGGGATCATGCCAAAACTGGAAGTCAATGCAATTTGGGGACAGCAGTCTGTGACGGTAATAAAAGGCTGATTGATTGATTGATTGATTGGGAGATCAGAGAATCACAAGGGGCTTTTGGAGGCTGTAAAACCACTTGCACTTTGGGGCACTTGTATGCAGCTTTCAAATTCAGGCTGCACACTGGAGTAACCCGCCTGTATTGAGAGAGGGAAAAAAACCAAAATGATAGGGACATCCCCAATGGCCTGATTTTATTTTTGGCTTGTTATCCCACCTCCCCCCTTCCTTCCTTCTTTCCTTCAGGAGCTCAAGGTGACATACGGAGCACTCCCGCCTCAATTTTTAGCTCAAACAACCATCCTTTGAGGTAGGCAATTTCCTGAAGTCATCAAAAAGGAACTTCCATGACTGAGAGTGGGCATAAACCTGCATCTCTCCAGCAGAAGTGGGTTCCTACCAGTACAGACCAGTTCGGCTGAATAGGTAGTAATTTGGGGGAAGACACGTGACTGTGGCGGTTCTATCCTGGGCGCAGCCATCTTTATTTTCTGTTCTGCACATGTGCAGAACAATCTGCATTGAAAAGATGTGATTTCCCCCCTTTTTAAATGGTGTGCACATGCCCAGACCTTTTCAAGTGCAAATGTGCACGTGCGCAGTGCATGCAAAAACTTTTGGGCACCAAAATAGATAGATAGATAGATAGATAGATAGATAGATAGATAGATAGATAGATAGATAGATAGATAGATAGATAGATAGATAGATTTTATTTTCTATACCGCGTCCTCTCCCCAGGGGGACTCGGAGCGGTGCACAGGGAAAATTAAAACAACGTAAAACATATACATAAATAAATACAATAAAAACAGATTAAATCAACTGTCCCTGCACTAAAATCCCCATTTTTAAAATTAACATTCCCTAACCCCTGAGGTAGAGACTAACCTAGGCCGGCCAAGCAGAAAAAGAGAGTTTTTAATTTCTGACGGAAGGAGCGGAGGTCCGTAGTTGTTCTAATGTCGGGGGGAAGGTCGTTCCAGAGGGCTGGGCCCGCCACAGAGAAGGCCCTTCCCCTGGGCGTCGCCCGCTGACAAAGTCTAGTGGACGGCACCCGGAGAAGTCCCTCTCTGTGGGAGCGAATCGGCCGGGAAGATGTATGGGGCAGAATCCGATCCCGCAGTTAGCTAGGTCCCGAGCCATGGAGCGCTTTAAAGATGAGAACTAGCACCTTGAAATGGTAGTAATGCCGGCAGGAACCCACCCTTGCTCTCCAGCACCTTTAACCATGACATCACACTGGCTCCTGTCACTCAGAGCTCAGAAACAGACCATCCCTTGATGGAAGTAAGTTCACAAACAAGGACTCATCTTGACATGAGGTTCAGCGTGGCACATTCCTGTTGCTCCCTAAACAGGCCATGATCCAGTTCCTGAAGTGCTTAGAGACATCACATGGGACAGTTTAAAAGAGAGAGCAAGCAGTAAGGGGTAATCTGTTTCTACCCTAAAATCACAAGGCAAGAGAGAATTCTAATGGCAGGGCTGGTTGTTGCACCCTGTATTTTTCCTATCTTTGCAGTCTAAACTACGAAGGATAACTCAGCCTGTGCAGGCTCCTCTCACCAGTAGATGTGGTTAAAAAGAAATCAGCACATACTGGACAACCCCACCCCCCGCCCACAGTAAGATTTGCAGCTAAGGTTACCGACATGCTGCATCTAGATACGATCAAATTTACAAACCTGCCAGATCCACAGGATTTGAAAATGTATACTTAATGGACATAATTTAGTCTGCTCTCTTAAAAGCAGGATGTATTAAAAGCCTGCTCTTGCAATGGGATGAGCTCCTGTTCCTTGCCCTAGTTCCTGCCCACCTAGCAGTTCAAAAGCATGCAAATGCAAGTAGATTAATAGGTACCACTTGGGTGGAAGGTAATAGTGCTCGTTATGCCTTTGGTGTATAGCATGCTTCCCTTTCAGCACTCACCGAGTGCCGAAAAAGGAGCGGGAGCATGGGCGGCACCAATTGCCGAAAAGGGAGCACTTCGCGCTCATCTGGTTTACGCCAAGAAGAGGAGCTTCCCAGGGAACATGTGGATGCCGGAAAATGAACTTCTGGTTTCCGGAGCGAAAATGTCAGCAAGTCTTCTGGTTATTGCTGTGCATGTCCACGTGCCGATCAGCAGGCTGGCGTACGTGCCACCGCCGGAAAACAGAAGACCAGCTCTTCCGGTTTCCAGCACTGCTGCATGCAACAGAGCCAGCTGATAGGTTCACCATCATGGGTGTATAGCCAAGCTGGCCATATCAGCCTGGAAAATGTCTTCAGACAAGGCTGGGCTGTCTTGGCCAAGAAACAGAGATGAGCACTGCACCCTAGATCAGACACACAATTGGACAGGGAAAGCTTTATCTTTACACACACACACACACACACACACACACACACACACACACACACACACACACTTTTTAAAAATGAAGACATCCAATCCTGAATTCCTTGTTTCCAAGGGAGTTATCTAAAACAGGGGTCCCCAACCTTTTTGGCACCAGGAACCGGTTTCATGTTAAAAAAATTCTGCGGCCTGGTGGCCATGGCTCGGCCGGCATAGAGGGGGAGCGGGGAGGGAGGGGTAAAGGTGGTGCATGCGCGCACGGGGGGGGGTGTGAGTCAGCTCATTCGCCCCTCTCGGGCCCCCAACGGCACAAGCAGCTGCGCCTGCGCTCTCCCGCCCCTGGTGCACGCTCTGCCCAGGGGGCTGCCCCCTCCTCCCTCCTCCTCTCC
Source organism: Rhabdophis nuchalis (assembly GCA_039707465.1). NCBI lineage: Eukaryota > Metazoa > Chordata > Lepidosauria > Squamata > Natricidae > Rhabdophis > Rhabdophis nuchalis. The sequence goes on from CM077646.1 coordinate 193,555,997, forward strand.
AGCCCTTTCTAAGAGTTGCGCTGCTCGCTGTGGCCCGGTTCCTATCAAGCCACGGACCGTCACCGTTCCGCGGCCCGGGGATTGGGGACCCCTGATCTAAAAGTTTGGAAGTTGATTTTTTTTTAAACGAAAACATGAAGCAATCTAAGCAACTGGGAAATAAGTACGGGTATTCTTCAGCCTACGACCATAATGGAGCCCAAGATTTCTGTTGCTAAGAGAGACGGTTCTGAAGTGAATTTTGCTCCATTTTATGACCTTTCCTGCCACAGTTGTTAAGTGAACCACTGCAGTTGCTAAGTTAGTAACACGGCTATGAAGTTGAGTCTGGCTTCCCCATTGACTTTACTTGTCAGAAGGTCGCAAAAGGGGATCATGTGACCCCGGGACACTGCATCCGTCATAACTACGAGTCAGTGACCAAGCACCTGAATTTTAATCATGCGACCGTGGATATGTGGTGATGGTCGTAAGTGTGAAAAACAGTAATAGGCCACTTTTTTTCAATGATATTGTAACTTGGAAACAGTCGCTAAAGAACTGTGGCAAGTTTTACCTGCAGCATGTTTATCAATAGAAAAACTAGCCTAGGAGTTGACTAAGCCAGAGTTTCCATTTTCCTTTACTGATCGTGCCTTTAAAAAAGGTTTTTGCAACTTAGCATAAGAATAATCTCTGTACAGGTAGTCCCCGACTTACAACAGTTCATTTAGTGGCCGTTCAAAGTTACAATGGCACTGAAAACGGTGACTTGTAATCCTTTGTTAAACGACTGTTGCACGATCCCGGGGGTCATGTGATCAAAATTCAGATGCAACGGGTTCCTATTTATGATGGTTGCAGTGTCCCTGGGGTCACATGATCCCCTTTTGCGACCTTCTGACAAGCAAAAGTCAATGGGGAAGACAGATTCCCTTAACCGTGTCGCTAACTGAAGCACCGCAGGGATTCACTTAACAACTGTGGGAAGGGAGGTCGAAAAACAGGGCAATCTCACGTCACTTATCAACATAAATTTTTGGCTCACTTGGGGTCGTAAGTCAAGGACTACCTGCACTTGGCGGCCTAAGCTGGTGGCCACCCATACAGGTTTGACCATACCCAGCCGGAGTAGCAGAACTGGCTGGACTTCCGGGAGCTGGTACAACAGGGGAGACACCAGATTGGAGAAGGTTGCTTGCTCTGCAGCCATTCCTAAAAATATATTTCACAACATTTTATAATATGATGCGACCATAGACATCATGTAGCAATTGTAGCCTGAATAACAATGATTGAAAGTAAGACGCCTGGCCCTCTAATGTGAACATGAATTAAACATTAAAGTGGTCAGGGGAGAAGGAGAGAGACAGTGGAGTTAGCAGTATCTTGTGCTTGTTTACGAAGTCCAGCTTTGGTCAAGGAGCTTTGCTCCAAGATAAGGGCATGTATAATTGCAGAGTTATAAACTTGCTGTGACCCTGTGGATGAAAAGACTACTATTTCCACACAGTGGGTGAGAAGGGCAAGGGTCTCCAGGAATCAATGCAGCAGCACCCTATTTTTTGTTTCTCAAGACACAGGAAGAAATACTTTATTTTTGGATATCATCACTCCCAGATTTCAGCTGATTGCACAACAGCCAACAAGTTTCAACAACAGTTGATTGCACAACAGCCAACAATTTTCAACAACAACAACGGGGCCTAGTTATATGCGAGACCGTCTCCTGCCCCATACATCCCTTCGGCCAATCCGCTCCCACAGAGAGGGCCTTCTCAGGGTGCCGTCGGCCAGGCAATGCCGACTGGCGACACCCAGGGGAAGAGCCTTCTCTGTGGCGGGCCCTGCCCTTTGGAACAACCTACCCCCTGAATTGCGTACAATCTCGGACCTCCGCCTTCTCTTTCAGCAAGCCGGCCTAGCCTAACCTCCCGTCGGGGCTATTTTAGATAGTTTTAAACTGGGGATTTTAATTTGGATTTTAGCATAGGATTGTAATTTAATATGTTTTTAAATTCTGTATTTATTGTTTTGTATGTTTTTAAGTTCCTGTGCGCCGCCCTGGGTCCTTTGTGGAGAAGGGCGGGATATAAATGTGATTAAAATAAAATATAAATAAATAAACAAGGTGGTTGTGGCCACTTCAATCCTCCTGGAGCATCTCACTTGGAATGAGAGATTCTTGTGCTCCCACATCTACCATCCAAAGCATCTCCACCAAGCAAGCAAACAAAGAATCTATGGCTGAGCTCCAGTCGTTTGCCCAACACTTGATATAATAGCAGACACGATGGCAGTTTTCCAATATCTCAGGAGTTGCCACAAAGAAGAGGCATGGGGAACTCTGGGAGTTGAAGTCCACCAGTCTTTAAAGAGCCGACTTTGCAGACCCCTGGTATAGGGCTTCCTGCCTAGGCAGAGAGTTGGACTAGATGACTTCCAAGGTCCCTTCCAACTATTCTATTCTATTCTATTCTATTCTAAACCTCCTGCTCAATTATCCATTCTGGCAGCCAACACTTACCAAGATGGATTTGTCGTGTGATCGCACTGTGGCTCCAAACCATTGGAGAGATTTAAATTCCATTTGTTCTAGCGTCCCATTGAGCTCTTCCAAACGGGATCCTGCAACACAAAGTACAAACGTGGCCTAAATATGCATTTTTAAATATTTCAGTATTCGAGGCACAATTTTTGTCTCTGGTGAAAAAAAAAAACCCGTGTTAGTCTCAAGACAAGAAAAAGTTGTTAGGGTTTAAATACTGCACTAGGTTTTCCTTAGCGAAGGTTAATAAACAAACCAAATTAGCTAAGTTTACACAACACAGGGTTGGAAAACATTTGAGCTACAGTTTCTGCTGTGGCTTTTGTTAAATACGTATATGGTATCTGAGGCCTGAGATCCTGCAAATATTGCACTCAAGCCACCTTCCATCCCAAGAAAATTGCTGGCTTGAAAAAGAATCAATAAAATAATCCGAACCAAAGCAACCAGCCTTTCCTCCCTAGGATCTATGATAGACTTCTGCATGAGTTACTAATTTGGCTTTGCTTCCTTAGCTTAACTAGGGATCATTAGTTTTAAATATGGGGATTTTAGTGCAGGGACAATTAAATTTAATTTGTTTTTACTTATTGTATCTATTTTTGTATATTTTTATGTGTTTTAATTCTTCCCTGTACACCGCTCCGAGTTCCCTTGGGGCGAGGATGCGGTATATAAAAATAAAATATTATTATTATTATTATTATTATTTTGAGAAATTCTGCCACATCTGGGTATACTAAACTGTTCTGTGCCGAACAGTACAGAAATACCCAGAGGTTTTCTGTTGTCTTCCTGCATGCTTTAAGGCTTCTTTCAAAAACTAAATATTGTACGTTCTGATCAGCAACTCATACAGAAGTTCTATTAATAAGCACTTTCTAAAAGTTCCATTTTTCTAGAAGGCATGTGTCCAATTTTAATTTAGCACTGGGGTGGAGGTGGGGATTGAAGAGGTACCACAGCTGTCAGAAATTCCAAAAACCTTGGCCTAGAAATTTTAAACAATGACCTCGATTTTCCTGATAATTGGTGCCGTTGGTTTCCATCCAGGCCTGAAAAGGCATCCCCCTGGCTCTGAATCAGAGAAGTTCACTAATATTCCCACTGCTCAGCGCCAAGGCAACAATCCAGAAGAACACAGCAATGCATCCTGGGGTCTTGGAATAAGACACCAAGTTGTCTTTTTTCCTCTCTCCCAAAATCCCACTGGAGAGTGAATCCAGTGCATTGCTGCAGGCCAGGTGCAAGCCATCGCAAAGGGTTATTAGTTATTTTTGGTTTGGAAAGGCCTTTCCCTTTTTCTTCCTCCCCTGCCAAAATTTCTGTTTCATTCTATATAATTCTCTCCACTTCCACCCTCCTGCTTTATTCCATTCACACTGTTGCCTGAAAAGTTTTTTTTTTTTAAAGAACAAGCAAAACCCTTTCATTGTTTATGATTATAAAAAATCCCACAATGCTGCTCTGAACAGGACTCCAGAAATTCCTTCACAGAGAGGGAGAGAGAGAGAGAAAATGTCCTAATACCATATTGTTTTCCATCTCCCCCACCCCCCACCCCAATTTCCCATTGTTTCCCTTTGGCAGGAGAAGGGAGGACTCAAAAGAGGGGAAAGAATGGCAGAGGAAGTTCTTGCGTCTCAAAAATGCAGACAACCTTCTGCATATCCCCACCCCACCCCCACAATCTTCCTGTTAGAGGTATATCTCCCTTGGGAGACAGAAAAGTTGTGCAGCGGAATGTGCAGCTAGAGAAACGTTGCTAGTAAACCCACAAATAGTAAACCAGACACTGTTAGTAAAAACAAAATAGCTTTACTGGTGTTGTAAAACTAAACTACTGCTTCACAAGCAGTGATGGTAAAGTGCGTCAAACAACGTCCTTAACAAACTAACAATTGCTTACAGTCAGCAAACCACAATTCTTCCTTCTTCAAAAACAGTCAGTCACGGCAAACAAACAAGCAGTTAGCAATCAGTAGAGATATCAGCAAAGTGAGGATCTCGCAGAGAGAGCAATTAGCAGAGAGAGGCTGCGCTCTGCTTACTTCCTCTTATTGGGAAGATAATTACAGTCTCTAATTGCATTCCAACATTCCAACATCCTTTAAGCAACACTGACCATTTGTCATCATGGTATTATATATTGCCTACCCAACTCTAGGAGTCTACTGCGAACACTTCCCGAACTGTCTCACATCTACCATTGCTGTAATTCTCCATCGTGTGCTCCAAAGAACCCCAAGGCCTCTTGAAACCTTTTCGAGACTCCTGCATGAAAAGATGAATTCTTTCCCTACCTCGTGCAGGAGAACAGAGGATGGGCTATGACCTAATCCAGTGATGGCGAACCTTTTCGGTACCGAGTGCCAACCCAAACACGCATGCGTGCCTGTTTTTTGGCCATTTTGTGCCATTTTTCAGGCCATTTTCAGGCTGTTTGGGGGGCATTTTCAGGTCATTTTGGGGTCCATTTTTGGGCAGTTTTTCGGGCCATTTTCAGGCTGTTTTCTGGCGCTCCGGTGCCTGCAATAACCAGCTGGCCAGTGCGCATGTGTACACCAGAAACCAGAAGAGCAGCTGGCAATGGCACACATGCTCACAGAGAAGACTCTATGTGCCAGCTCTGCCATAGGTTCGCCGTCACAGACCTAATCTAACATTCGCATCCTGCATCTCTGGAAAAGCTACCAAGACCGAGTAGGGGCCCTTTCACACCTGCCCAGTGCCCCCCCCCTTTACAAAAACCCAGCCAGATTCACTTAATAGATGTGTTGTTAACTACACAACAGCAGTGATTCACTTAACAACTGTGGCAAGGAAGGACGTAAAATGGGACAAAACTCACTTAACAGATGTCTCACTTAACAACATAAATTTGGGCCTCAATTGTGGTCATTTTGAGCCATTGCAGCATCCCCACGGTCATGTGATCAAAATTCATATGTTTGACAACTGGCAGGTGTTTAGGATGGTTGCAGGATCCTGAGGTCATGTGATCGTCTTTTGCCAACCTCCCAGATAGTTTCCAACACGCAAAGTTAATGGAGGAAACTGGATTCACTTAACAAATGCACTGATTCACTTAACAACCATGGGAAAAAGATCTAAATTGGGCATGATTCATGTTTTTAAAAAGTCTTGTTTAGCAATGGAAATTCTGGTCCAACTGTGGTCATAACTTGAGGATTATCTCTGTAGTGGGCCAGTAAGATGCAGCCTGCTTGTTTATTTGCTGTTTATACACAATCCCCTTCAAGATCTCGCTCAATCAAGTCAGTTCGCTTACGTAAAGAGACGACGGAATAAAAAATTAGCAACTTTTTCAGCAGAAAAATGCAAAAACTGTCATTATGAAAAATGAGATCAAAACCTCTATGCTAAGAGCATTTATGTTAGGCCATTATTCCATGGCCTTATTGGACTGTTGGGAATTTTGGTGTAATTTGTCAGCCTAGGCTCAGTTGACATCACACTTTTGTTACTCTGGGGATGCCCAAACAATCCAGTGAATATTGAATTCAACATTGATTAGACCTTTTCCCTTCACCTAACAAGTTTTCTGTCTGTCCGCTTTGCCTGAACACATGTGGCCGATTTGAATTATTTGTTTGTTTAATAAATGTGTAAGCTTATATGATTAGGTCAGGTTTTCTACTATTAATCAGTTATGGGAGGCTCAATTAACAGAGTTGGAAGGGACCTTGGAGTCTTCTATTCAACCCCCTGCTCAGGCAGGAAACCCGATACCATTTCAGACAAATGGTTGTCAAATCTCTTCTTAAAAGCCGTCCAGTGTTGGAGCATTCACAACTTCTGAAGGCAAGCTGTTCCACTGATTAATTGTTCTAACTGTCAGGAAATTTCTCCTTGGTTCTAGGTTGCTTCTCTCCTTGATTAGTTTCCATTCTTTGCTTCTTGTCCTGTCTTCAGGTGCTTTGGAGAATAACTTGACCCCAGTGCTGAAATGCAATTTTTTTTTACTACCGGGTCCGGGTGTGTGGATTGGTGGGCGTGGCAGGGAAAGGATCCTGCAAAATCCCCATTCCTGGGGGAAGGATATTGCAAAATCCCCATTTCCACCCCACTCTGGGGCCAGCCAGAGGTGGTATTTGCCAGTTCTCCAAACTACTCAAAATTTCCTCTACCGGTTCTCCAGAACCTGTCAGAACCTGCTGGATTTCACTCCTGCTTGACCTCTTCTTTATGGTAACCCCTGAGATGTTAGAAGAATGTTATCAGGTTACCTCTAAGAAGGATATTTTCATTAAGCTAGACATACCCAATTCCAGCAAGCGTTCTTTATAGGTTTTAGCCTCCAGTCCCCTAATCCAGGGGTCCCCAACCTTTTTTGCACCAGGGACCGGTTTCATTTTAAAAAAAATTCTGCGGACCAGCTGGCCTAGAGGAAGGGGGGGGACAGGCAGTGCATGTGCACGCAGGGGGGGGGGGAGTCAGCTCACTTGGCCCTCTAGGGCAGTGGTGGGCATACTTATTAGTCAATAGAGCCAAATATCAACAGTACCACTACTGAAATTTCTTTTGAGAGCCAAAAGGTGTGGCCTGTTTTGTGGGAGTGGTTCAGTTGTCATGTGACCCACTGGGCGTGGCCAACTTGGAAAATGTGGTGAAACTCACTTAACGGTCTTGCTTAGCAACCAAAATTTTGGGCTCAATTGTGGTCATAAGTTTGTTCTTTCTTTCTTTCCGTCCGGGCGCCACACGGGGCTGGAAGGGAGGTGGGCGTGCGGCGCCCGGATGCCTTCGGTGGCGCTTAAGGTAGCTACAATTCGGGTCCTCCGCCCGCCTGCCTGTTCGCTCGCTGCGGGATAACCTCCCCAGCTGACATGCCAGCCCCTCCGGGTAGCCCCGGAAAGTGTGCTGCGGTGGCCGTTGGAAGCAGCTGGTGGAGGCGCGCTCGGCCATCCTCTGCCTAGGGGGCTGCTCCCTCCTCCTCCTTTCCAGCCCTGCAGCCTGGTTCCTATGAAGCCGTGGACCGGCACCGGTCCGTGGACCGGGGGTTGGGAACCCCTGCCCTAATCAACTTTGTTGCTTTTCTCTGCACTCTTTGCAGAGTCTCCATATCTTTTTTACATCGTGGTGGCCCAAAATTGGATGCAGTGTTCCAAGTGTGGCCTTACCAAGGCATTATAAAGTGGTATGAACACTTCCCGTGATCTGTTAGATTAATAGAGGAGGTTTAATTGAGAGAGGAGATTTAAATGCCCATTCATTCTCGGGATTTTATTTATTTAAACAGTCAATATGGCCAGTTAACAATACGTTAAAGTTCACAAAGAAACCAGCAAACAAATATACAGTTTGCGAATGTGCCAGAACCCACTAAAGGTCATGTTTATTATTCAAACCACACAGGTCCTGCTCACCTAATATCCTGCCCACAGTGGTTGGGGGAACAGCCAAGGCTTTCCGAAAGGGTAACAAGGTTGGACTCTTCCTAATTTTAAGTGCTCTTCCAAACACTGCCAACACTAGTTTTGTTTTCCAAACTTATTGTACTGATATTTACCCATTCCAGAATCCAGTTATTCAGTTCCTTCTGGTTCCCCTCCCGCCTGCTTTGAGTGGTTCTGCCACACAATTACATCAGTCTACATAAATAAAAGGCCTGCTTCCAACACTGTGAACATTAGTTGATATATAATACAATGGAGGGTTGCTTCCAAGGTAGAGGGGTGCCTAGATGTGATCAGCTAACCAGTTCCCCCAAATCAGATTCCATTGCTTCCCAAGGTAGCGATCTGTTCTGCAGTCTGGCTGAAATCGGGAAGGGAATATACGGTTTTCGGCGGCCATGTAAGCTCGTCAGTGGATAAAATATTCCTGCGTTTTGCTTCAGGAGATAATATTTTGAGGAACTCGCTGGGATTAGACCGGAGGTTAAAGCTTCGATATGGTAAATAATTATTTTGTTTTGTATGAAGAAGAGTATTTGATTCCGCCTAATTGAGAGAATGGAAATGTCGTGCAAATTTGTCTCTTGTACGGAAAAAGCACTTGCTTCATTCCACCCCCCACCCCCCCGGTCAATGGTGTCCCGCTTTACCAATGTTAAAATCTGGTCAGCTTATCCTTACGACACCCCAGTAAGGTGGGCCTGAAAGAAAAGGATGAGCCTAATTATCTCAACAATGGGAAGGAGCTGTGATTCCGCAGCTATTTGAACTCCCAGTTCAGTCTTTGGCTTCCAGAGGCAGAGCTATAATATCTTGGAAGTCTATGCCAGTCAGCGGTATCAAGCAAAATGGGATTTGGCACAAATAGGACAGCTGGACCTATTGGCGGGCAAGAAGAACTTTTATGAATATGACTTTTCAAGCTCAATATTACACTGCACTATAAACGGCCTTTCCAGAGATTGCTGGTTTGTGCTATCCTTGGTCCTAAAAATGACCTGACGTCCATTAGGAAAGGTTTTCTTAATCTCAACCAACTTTGTGGATGTGTGGGACTTTAGCTTCCAGAATTCCCCAGCCGGCATGAATTCTGGGAGTTGAAGTTCATGCGTGTTAAAGTGCCTGAGGATGAGAAAAGCTTCATTTGGGAGCCAATATGGTGTAGAGCAGGGATCTCCAACCTTTGCAACTTTAAGTCTGAAGGACTTCAGCTCCCAGAATTCTCCAGCCAGCAAACTCTGGGAGCTGAAGTCCTTCAGACTTAAGGTTGCAAAGGTTGGAGACCCCTGGTGTAGAGATCTAAGTAATGGGCTAATATTAGGGAGGCCCAGGTTCAATTTTATCCTGAGCCACAGAAACATCCTGGGCTTTGGACCAGTCATTCTCTCAGTCCAACCTACCTCAAGAGAGGAGTTGTTGTGAGGAATGTGGAAAGAGAAGTTATAAGATTTGACACCTTGAACTTCTGAAGGAAAGGCAGGATATATACATTTATAGCATGGGTGTCAAACTCGATTATGTCACGTGACATATCATGACGTTTTGTGGAGTTGGGGTGGGCGTGGCCTGTGCACGCATGTGGCCCATGGGCTTCATGTTTTACAGGCCTGATTTATAGATTCAGACTATAAATCTATAGGTTTATAGATTATATGTCTATTTTTTTATATAAATAAAAATGTAACAAAAGTTTGTTCAAAACCACTAATCTCTGAAAGTACTGCACTGATCGCTTCCAAATTTTCACACAACGTTCCTTTGAAATACAGCACCAATGATATATATAGATTGTGCAGATGTCACACCTGTGCCAGGTACACACAACAAGAATGTAAAAAATTGTAATAAAGGTAGGTAGATGGATACAGAGAGAGCAGTGGGCTACAGGTATTATGTTAACCTTTATGACATAAAATACTCTGTCCATAGAGATAGAGAGAGGGAGGGAGAAATACAGTAGGTAGGTAGGTAGGTAGGTAGAGGGATAGAGAGGGAAAGGGAGAAACACGGTAGGTAGGTAGGTAGGTAGGTGGGTAGATAGAGGGAGAGAAGGAGAAATACAGTAGGTAGGTAGGTAGGGGGTTATATGGTGGTTGTGTGTACGTGTTTGTGTGTGCAAGTGCAGATCTACACACAGATTGGTTGGCCATTTAACCAGACTGAGCCATAGCAACGCGTGGCCAGAACAGCTAGTAAATGTATTCATGTATATCTATAAACCAGTCTATACATCTACAGGTTTGTAGATTATGCATCTATAAGTTTACAGAATTCAATTTGTAAACCAATCTATATATCTAAAAGTACACCTAAATCTCATTTTGCAACTGCCTTGTTTAGTGACTATTCACAGATAGTATGGCGATGAAACAGTAACCTTAGGATACATTTTTATATTTACGTCTGTAAAGGAAAGCTGAAGTAATATGGTAAGCCCAGTCAGTTTCACATAGTGACTAGTTCACTTAATGATCGAATTGTGGGTCCCAGTTGTAATTGCTAAACAAGGATGACCTTTATAAATATGTATATATTTCGGTCTACAAACCAATCTCTACAACTGCTTAAAGTTTATAAAGTTAGTCTATATCTATGCATTGATAAACGTAAGATTATAAATCAGATTTGAGTTAATCCTTTATGACAGAAATGCTGAAATTTCAGACCCCTAAAATAATTTCTTCCCATCCCAAAGAAATATTTGAAGAATCAAAGGCATCCTGGCCAAAAGGTATATAGATAATCCTCAAATTATGACCACAATTTGGACCAGAATTTCCACTGTAACTTAATATGGTCATAAGATGAATCATCATGTGATTGTCCCCAATTTTACAACCATTTTATTGTTGTTGTTAAGTGAATCCTGGTGATCATTAAACAAATCACCTGGTTGTTAAATGAATCTGGCTTCCCCAACTGATTTTGCTTGCAGAAAGCTGGTAGGGAAAGTTACAAATCGCAATCACAATAGCAATATCGCTTAGACTTATATACCGCTGTGCAGCCCTCTCTAAGTGGTTTACAGAATCAGCATATGGCCCCCAACAATCTGGGTCCTCAGAAAGATGGAAGGCTAAGTCAACCTTGAGTCAGTGACAATCGAACTTCAGACAGTGAGCTAGCCCTGCAGTACTGCATTCTAACCACTGTGCCACCATCACAGCTCAATCACACGACCACAAGATGTTGCAACCATTGTAAACACAAGCCCGTTGCCAATGCCCAAATTGCAATCACATGATCGCAAGGGTGATGCGACGGTTGTAACGTTGAACCATCATTTTTCTAAGGCGACTGTAACTTTGAACCATCATTAAACGAACCATCGTAAGTTGAAGGCCACCTGTATCCTTTTGTGTTTTTGATATCAGCACAAACAAGGAGAATATCCACAAGTACCATTTTTTCCTACAAGATGATGGGAGAAACACCATATATGAAAACACTCTGATTTTATTCCTTGCTTTTGAACCATAAGAGGGATCCTTATGTAAAAATATGAATCTGATCCCCCTCCTTGACAGTTTCATCCCATTCATCTCTCGCATAAGGCAGTAGAATCAGTGCAGGGGTCTGCAAAGTTGGCTCTTTTAAGACTGGTGGACTTCACCTCCCAGAATTCCCCAGCCAGCTTGGCTGGCTGGGGAATTCTGGGAGTTGAAGTCCACCAGTCTTAAAAGAGCCAACTTTGCAGACCCCTGAGTTAGGGCAAAAAAAATCAGGATCCTGACATTCAACAATACTTCACCCCCATTTCTGAGTTCAACAGGGCCAATCAGTAGCTATTGTTGTTTTTATTACATTAAGCTACCTAGGAAGGAAAAGGGCAGACCTTTGCTGCTAAGCAACCACAGATGGGCAAGAAGAATGGTAGCACACTGAGCTTCCTGTTTGCAACCGTTAGTTCAGTCAGCTGAGACAGAAAATGAATTGAGAGAATTATCTATATAAATAAAAATGTAACTATGAGTTTGTTCAAAACTGCTAATCTCCAAAAGTACTGCACCGATAGCTTCCAAATTTTCACACAAAGTTCCTTACAAATACGGCACCAATGATATATATAGATTGTGTAGATGTCACACCTGTGCCAGGTACACAAAACGGAAACGTAAAAAATGTAACAAAAAATGTAGACAGAGGGAGCAGTGAGCCACAGGAATTATTGTATATTTTGTACTATGTCATAAAATCCTTTATGACATAAATACTGTCCATAAGATTCAAGGAGAAATACAGTAGGTAGGTAGGTAGGCAGCTACAGGGATAGAGAGAGGGAGGGAGAAATGCAGTAGGTAGGTAGATAAGTAGGTAGGTAGGTAGGTAGGTAGAGGGAGAGAGAGAGGGAGAAATACAGTAGGTAGGTAGGTAGGTAGGTAGGTAGGTAGGTAGAGGGATAGAGAGAGAGAGAGAAATACGGTAGGTAGGTAGGTAGGTAGAGGGATAGAGAGAGAGAGGGAGAAATACAGTAGGTAGGTAGGTAGAGGGATAGAGAGAGTGAGAAATACAGTAGGTAGGTAGGTAGGTAGAGGGATAGAGAGAGAGGGAGAAATACGGTAGGTAGGTAGGTAGGTAGGTAGGTAGAGGGATAGAGAGCGAGGGAGAAATACAGTAGGTAGGTAGGTAGGTAGAGGGATAGAGAGAGAGAGGGAGAAATACAGTAGGTAGGTAGGTAGGTAGGTAGGTAGGTAGGTAGGTAGGTAGAGGGATAGAGAGAGAGAGGGAGAAATACGGTAGGTAGGTAGGTAGGTAGGTAGAGGGATAGAGAGGGAGAGGGAGAAATGCAGTAGGTAGGTAGGTTGGGGGTTATACGGTGGTTGTGTGTACATGTTTGTGTGTGCAGGTGTAGATCTATACACAGACTGGTTGGCCATTTAACCAGACTGGGCCACAGCAACACGTGGCCGGGAACGGCTAGTACTATTATGTAAAAGTAAAAAAGCTGAGGTTTGATGTGACTGTCTTATTCTACTGCATCAAAGGGAGTTGGAAGCCAATGCCTTTTCTTTCTCCCCCCCCCCTTCTGTTCTACACTTTTCCCTCCCTTATTTTCCCCATTATCTGTTTTTGTATTTTTATATTACAAACCAATAAAAAGGACCATTCGGAGAAAAAAGAATTGAGAGCAGCCACCAATGGCTTGTTGCCTTCCAAAGGCAACAACCTAGAATTGTAGCTGAAGATGCTGGGAGCTGCGTTCAAATACATCAGAAGAGGCATCAAATTGGGATGGGGATTTTCATTTTATGCTTACTTAGAAAATCTGGCATTAGACTCTGAAGCGGCATATCAGTTGTAGCTGAACATCCAAAATTTCACTGAGGTCTTAACCACAGACCAAACTTCTTGCACACCTTCTCCCAGCTAGAAATGCCTAGGAAAGGAGTCCTAGGCTAATGCAGAACGATTAATAGGCAAGCATTTGTCTCAAATGGTATATGGCCGTGATGGCGAACCTAAGACACGCGTGCCACAGGTGGCATGCGGAGCCATTTGTCAGGGCACGTGAGGTGCTGCCCTGTGAGCCGTCCAGTGTGCATGCGCGCGCTGGCCAGCTGACTTTGGCCTTCTTTTGAGGCCATTTTTCGTGCTCCGGGGGCTTTAAGAGCTTCCCTGAAGCCTCCGGAGCGCGAAAAACCGGCCCTACGAGCAAACTGGAAGTCCGTTCCCGAACTTCTAAAGCCTCTGGAGCCTGGGGAGGGAGAAAAAAGCACGCTAAAAATGGGGGGGAGTGCTGGTCATGTGTTCAGGCACGCTGGGGTCATGCATGTAGCATTATGGGTGTGGCACATCCGCCCACGCCCTCCCCCCCGTGCTCTCCCCAGTTTTGGCATGCAAGCCAAAAAAGGTTCACCCTCATTGGTATATGGTTTCCTGCCTAAGCAGAGGGTTGGACCAGAAAATCTTGAAAGTCCCTTCCAACACTGTTATTCTATTGTATTCTGTTTTGTTCCGTTCCGTTCCGTTCCATTCTAATGCTTGCACTATCAAATTGAATACAGATCTTACTCAGATAGTCAATAATAGAGAAATAGTGTTTGCATCTTATAAATGACAATGAGTGCTGAGTGCTGCATCAACGTAATAAGTTTGGCAGTCAACATTGGCATCCAATTATATTTTAAGTCTATGTTGCTGACAGACTTGCTAGGGGCTTCATTCCGGATTAGAGATAGTAGCAGCAAAAGCTGGCTAGAGATGACAGATTTCCAAACATTTGCTTGGTTTTCCCAACAATCCTATACAGCCAAGCTTTGCCAGGCTATTCCCCTTGAAATACACAAAAGTGCTCTGAAGTTAAGACTGTGGGTGTGTGTAGCAGGGGTGGGTTCCTGCCAGTTCTAACCTCTTCTATAGAAGAGGCTCCACAAATCTACAGTGCCGTTGAGAACCAGTTCCAGCTCCCTCCCCCGCCCATCCGCACATCATCAAGATGAATATCGAGAGGAGGAATTCTGGGAGTTGAAGTCCACAAGTCTTAAAGCTGACAAATTTGAACACCTCTAGGTGTGTGTGTGTGTTTCTAAAGGGTTAGGGGTGCGAGGGTCTTGTAACTTGACAGATTTATTTATTTATTTATTTAATTTTTATACCGCCCTTCTCCCTTCCGGGACTCAGGGCGGTGTACAGGCAGCAATAAAAATCAGTGGTATAAAATATAAAATACATAAAATACGTTTAAAAATATATTAAATGGTAGGCCTGTTCTAAAACCTTAATAAAACCCTACTAAAAACCATTTAAAAATTACGCCAGGCCAGCCGCACGAAATAAATAGGTTTTCAAGGCCCGACGGAAGAGGCGCAGGTCCGTGGTCGTGCGTAGGTCATTCCAGAGGGCAGGAGCCGCCATAGAGAAGGCTCTCCCCCTAGGGGTTGCCAGCCAACATTGCCTGGCCGACGGCACCCTGAGGAGGCCCACTCTGTGGGAGCGAACTGGTCGGTGGGAGGTATTTGGTAGCAGGAAGCAGTCTTGCAGGTAACCAGGTCCCTTGCCATGGAGCGCTTTAAAGGTAGTTACTAGTACCTTGAAGCGCACCCAGAAAGCCACAGGCAGCCAGTGCAGCTCACGCAGGAGAGGTGTCACATGGGAGCATCTAGGAGCTCCCAGGATCCCCCGCGTGGCCGCATTCTGAACTAACTGGAGCCTCCGGGTGCACTTCAAGGGAAGTCCCATGTAGAGAGCGTTGCAGTAGTCCAGGCGGGAGATGACGAGGGCTTGAGCGACCCTTGAGCTTTAAGACTTGCGTGCTTCAAATGCCAGAGTTTCTGAGCCAACATTTTGGTTGCTAAGCAAGAGCGTTTCACCACATTTTACAAGTTGGCCATGCCCACCCAATCACATTGCTGGCAAGCCACTCCCACAAAGCAGGCCCACCTTCAGAAGAGGTTCTTAAAAATTTGAAAAATTTGTGTGTGTGTGTGTGTGTGTGTGTTTGTTAAACTACAATTCCTGGCATTCCTCACTATTGACTCAGGATGCCTGAATTTATAGTTCAGCAAAATCTGTTGATGTAGGAAAACCACGCTGATAAATAAGATCTAAAACAGTAAAAAGAAGAAAATGAGTCTGGGTGGAATGTGAGTTACATCACGGTCTGGGAGAGGGGTCTCAAACTTGACTTCATTGGGGACTGCATTAGGGTTGTGTTTGACCTGGAGTGGGTGTGGCTAGGGTGGGCGTGACCTCCTCCATTTTCACTTGCTCCATTTTCACTTGAAGAGGCCCCGCGGGCCGGTCCTTCGCTGTTCCAGGGTGGCCCCACGGGCCAGATCTAAGCACTCTGCTGGCCAGATGCGGCCTGCAGGCCTTGAGTTTGACACCCTGGTCTAGGATATTGAACTGCAAACTTAGAAGGAAGAACAGGCAGGTAGCTAGCCTTCCCCCCGAGATCAACCCGACTTACCTTTGGTGCTATCAAATTCAATGGTGGTGCAGGTGTTGTTGCCAAGATGCCAGGGGCAATAGAAAACCGCGCCTTCTTGCGTAATTTCTGGCTGGCCTGTCTCAGCCTTGGGTGCCCCGACAAGGATGCTGCCACTGAAAGGAAAAAGAGACAGGAATAAGTAGGGGAGGCCAGTCCAGAAACTCACTACAGTAAGGCAAAGCAAACCTCTTCTGTATCTTTTTTTCATTGCAAGATTATTACCAAGAGATTCATCTCCTACTGACAGTGTGGCTCTTCTGTGTATGCTAGTGCAGGGTACCAAGGACCACAGACTGAGTGGTGCCAACTATGGCCAGCCCAACCATTAGGCAAAACTGAACTAGTAGCTGCAGAGGCTGAGCAACATGGAGAAAAGAGTAGAAGGTATCTTTTGGTGCACACCTTTCCTGGAGAATACAACAGAAAATCCTTTTAATCCCTTCCTCCTTAAAGCAAAAGATTTATTTTGCTTTGAGGAAGAAGCAAAAGAGTCAAAACACATCATACCTCTTTGTTTCTCAATAGCTTTCTTTAGCATCCTATTTATATGGGTCCTCCCCCCACCCCGGAATCATTATTAGGGAAAAAGTGACAACTGAAATCTCTGTCTGAGATGGCTTAGTCCCATGATGGCGAACCTATGGCATGCGTGCCACAGGTGGCACGTGGAGCCATTTGTCATGGCACATGAGGTGTTGCCCTGTCAGCTGGCCAGTGTGCATGTGAGTGCTGGTCAGTTGACTTCAGCCTTGTTTTGAGGCCATTTTCACCCTCTGGAAGCTTCTCTGAAGCCTCCAGAGCACAAAAAGTGGCCCTAAGGGCAAACTGGAAGTTCGGGAACAGACTTCCGGTTTGCTCGTAAGGCCGGGTTTAGCCCTGTGGAGCCTTCAAGAGCCTTCACTCCCTGAACTTCTGGTTTCCCCGTAGGGCTGGTTTTTTGTGCCCCAGAGGCTTCAAGGAAGCTCCTGAAGCCTCCAGAGGGCCTCCAGGGGGGCAGGGGAGGCTGTTTCACCCTCCCCGTGTTCCTATAAAGCTTCTGGAGCCTGGGGAGGGTGAAAAAAGAATGCCAAAAATGGGGGGGGGAGCGTTGTGGTCGTGCGCATAGCATTATGGGTGTGGCACGCGCGCACACGGACCCCTCTGCGTTCTCCCCGCTTTTGGCATGCAAGCCAAAAAAGGTTTGTCATCACTGGCTTAGTCTCTGGAAACAGATATTGTGGAGGTAAGACACCTCTAAAACCCCTCAGGAGGTGTGTTCTGTTAAAATACAGCCTGTTGTGCCTTAAAATGGCTTCTACTGTACTGCTGTAAAATGGCTTCTACTGTACAGCACAGTAGAGTTGCCATCTTAACAGCTTCACAATACTCCACAAGGGGGTTCTCTCTCTGGTAAAGTGGAAAAATCCAACTTTAGAAATTACGTTTGGCCCGGACATTTCCCCCCCTATAAATAAATACCCGGGCAACGCTGTGTTATCAGCAAGTAAGTGAATACACATAAATGTGAGAGCGATATATTTTAAAACTGCAGGATTTGGCTGCTCACAAAAAATACAACCAAAACTAAGAAAAGCAATTTGGTCTTTAATCAGGAGACCCTTGTCCTTCAGAGAACTACAATGAGGTAAATAAGTGTTAGTGGTTTATTTGTGGTAAATATTGTGGTATTATGGTTTTCACCTAAATAGGCAGAAAAGGTTTCTAATCCACCTGATGACAAACCTGGGTTTAAAAGGTAGAAAAGTAACGTATTCTGATTAACGTGTAACCTTCTTCCAAGCTTTGCAAACTCAGAAGCCGTTATGAACAAAAATGGTCCAACTTGCTAAGTTCACTTGGAACTAAGAGCATATAGTAGTTTTGAACTGGAATGAACATTTTTTTTAATGGGGGGTTGAACCATGGAACCTTGGAAATCGGATTAGGACAAGGTGCCTCCTACAACCACTTGGTCAGGATCCGGCCTGAACATTTGCGGGACAAGATAGAGGAATGAAGGCAAGCAGCCCTGCATTTCCCATCCCTTGGCAATTTGATATCCACGCCCTCTTGTACCATCTGATCAATATCCCTCATTCTATGATCTCTCCCTGCCCCCTTTTTTCCCGAACAAGGGATAAAAATCTGTTGTTGTTGTTAGTTGGAAAGTTGTGTCCGATCCATCGCGACCCTATGACAACGTTCCTCCAGACCTTCCTGTCCTCTATCCTCCCCTGGAGTCCATTTAAGCTCACACCTACTGCTTCGGTGACTCCATCCAACCACCCCATTCTCTGTCGTCCCCTTCTTCTTTTGCTCTCAATCTTTCCCAGCATTAGGCTCTTCTCCAGTGAGTCCTTCCTTCTCATTAGGTGACCAAAGTATTTGAGTTGGTCAAAGTATTTGATAAAAATCTGAGGAATAAATAAATAGAAACATAGCTCTTTGTGAGTCATCCTTGAGAAGGTCAAGATGGGAATTCTGGACATCATCTAATGAGACAACAAGCTGGGAACCAGTGGCTGAGATCTCATTCATCAGGAGGCAATTTAAGGCAGACCAGACTAAGTCCTTTCTCTCTATACCTTTACTGACTCCTACCTAATTGCTTACAAATAGGGACGTAATCAAAGTAGGTTGGATTATGGGCCAAAGTGGCTTACCTTCCAGTTTAATCATAACTCCTGAGTGAAGCCACATCTCTAACCCTCCACTCAAACTGAACTAAAGCCACCCTAAGCACCAGATCCTCTGCCAAGGAATTGTTTTGGTGCGATTGTATTATGATCTCTGCTCTGGTTTGCTAAAAAGAGGCCCCAAGAGCCCTCTGGACCAGTGGGGCAATTTAGCTGGTTCTATCCAGTTCGGGCTAAATGGTAGCGGTGATGGCAGGAGGCTCCGCCCACCCACCCGGATGTCATCACATTCCGTTTTTGACGCTCTGCACATGCGCAGAAGGTCCTACATGCACTCACATTTGCAAACCGGTAGCGAAGGTAAGTTGATTTCACCCCTGCTCTGGATTATTAAATCCGTAGTGTTATCTGCATAGAGCTCCACAGAGAGATTTCTTGGCCTCCCTCTTAGTACATCTTGCAATGCATTTCCGCTAGGTGAGAACTGACAGGTCCCTTTCTTTTAGAATACCTGCAGATTGGTTAGTATCTTTGGATTGTGTGGGAACACGTTGTGTGAAATACTTACAAATACTTACAATAGCAGAGTTGGAAGGGACCTTGGAGGTCTTCTAGTTCAACCCCCTGCCTAGGCAGGAACCTTACACCATTTCAGACAAATGGCTATCCAACAACCTCTTAAACACTTCCAGTTTTTGGGGCATTCACAACTTCTGGAGGCAAGCTGTTCCACTGACTAATTGTTCTAACTGTCAAGAAATTTCTCCTCAGTTCTAAGTTGCTTCTCTCCTTGATTAGTTTCCACCCATTGTTTATTGTCCTGCCCTCAGGTGCCTTGAATAGCTGGACTCCCTCTTCTTTGTGGCAACCCCTGAGATATTGGAACACTGCTATCATGTCTCCCCTGATCCTTCTTTTCACTAAACTAGACATACCCAGTTCCTTCTTCATATGTTTTAGCCTCCAGTCCCCTAATCATCTTTATTGCTCTTTTTTACACTCTTTCTAGAGTCTCCACATCTTTTCTACGTCGTGGCGACCAAAACTGGATGCAGTATTCCAAGTGTGGCCTACCAAGGCATTATAAAGTGGTATTAACACTTCACGTGATCTTGATTCTATCCCTCTGTTTATGCAGCCTAGAACTGAGTTGGGCTTTTTTTGGCAGCTGCTTCACAGGGTTGACTCATATTTAAATGGTTGTCCACTAGGACTCCAAGATCCCGTTCACAGTTACTACTATTGAGCAAGGTACCACCTATACCAGGGGTCTGCAAAGTTGGCTCTTTGAAGACTGGCTGGGGAATTCTGGGAGTTGAAGTCCACCAGTCTTCAAAGAGCCAACTTTGCAGACCCCTGACCTATACTGTACCTGTGCATTTCATTTTTCTTGCCTAAATGTAGAACCTTACTCTTTTCACCATTTAATTGCATTTTCATCATTGAATTTCATTTTTGTTAGATGGTGTCCAATGTTCAAGTTTCATGGAGGCACATTTCACTCGGCTCCTTTTCCTGCTCGGCTCCCCAACTCCTGACTACCTCTCTATTTCCCTTCAAACTACTCTCTCTCTCTCTCTCTCTCTCTCTCTCTCTCTCTCTCTCTCTCTCTCTCTCTCTCTCCCCCTCCCTCTCTCTCTCTCTCTCTCTCTCTCTCTCTCTCTCACACACACACACACACACACACACACACAGAATTCCCTGGTGCAGGACAAAGGATCCTTGTGCAGGCAGTCAGGTGTACGGTTCAGCAGCTGCAAGTAGTCAGTGAATCCACCCCTCTTGGGGCCCACAAGCCTGGGAAAGAGCTTTAAATACTCCATAGTGGCAGAGGAAGTCCCATGGTAGGAAAGCAGAGAGGACAGGCAGGATAGTAAGGAGAATCTCTGCCTCGGCAGCCTCCTTCCTGTAAACCTACCAGATGCATTGGATGCTGCAGTTATCTGTGGGAGCTCAAACCATCTCCCGTTTCAATCTCTGCGGGGAGCCGGCAGCCAAATGCAAACCAAAGCATATGTTTATTGAGAGAAATGTGCAAAGATTCCCAGCCTGTCTTCAAACTTTGACAGAAAACCTGTCAAACCTCTGAGAACATTAGGAATGATAAATCTGGGAGGAAGAGAAACTGGAATGAGAAGCGGAAATCGAAAAATAGGAGCAAATTCCCCCTTCAAAAACACTTTCACATCCTTGATGTCATGTATAAATTACATCAAGCGTAGCTTTACCCACAGAGCAAGTCAAATCTCAGAATAACAGAGTTGGAAGGGACCTCAGAGGTCTTCTAGTCCAACCCCCTCCCCAGGCAGGAAGCCCTATACCAGTGATGGCTAACCTTTTTTGGCTCGCGTGCCAAAAGCGGGGGGGGGGGGGGGAGCGCAGATGGGTCATGCATGGGCGTGCCACACCCATAATGCTATGTGTGCGACCCCCTGCTTTTGGCATGCTTTTTTCACCCTCCCCAGGCTCCAGAGGCTTTCTAGGAGCCTGGGGAGGGTGAAAACAGCCTCCCCCCAACCTAAGAGGCTTCAGGAGCTTCCCTGAAGCCTCCAGAGGGTGAAAAACAGCCTCAAAAGAAGGCCTAAATCAGTTGGCCAGCGCATGCATGCACACTGGATCTGACAGGGCAACGCCTCGTGTGCGCTAAGAAATGGTTTCACGTGCCACCTGTGGCACCTGTGCCATAGGTTCGCCATCCCGGCCGTATAC
This sequence comes from Rhabdophis nuchalis, assembly GCA_039707465.1. Lineage (NCBI taxonomy): Eukaryota > Metazoa > Chordata > Lepidosauria > Squamata > Natricidae > Rhabdophis > Rhabdophis nuchalis. The sequence continues at coordinate 193,577,198 of CM077646.1, forward strand.
CATTTCAGACAAATCGTTATCCAGCATCTTCTTAAAGACTGTGTTGGAGCATTCATACCTTCTGGACGCCAGTCGTTCCACCGATTAATTGTTCTACCTATCAGGAAATTTCTCCTCAGTTCTAGGTTGCTTCTCTCTCCTTGATTAGTTTCCATCCATTGCCATGTATCCCCATGTAATACACACACTCTCCAACTCAAAATCCACATACCAGGATACACGGAAATGAACAAAGGGACTCGGGTGCAAACGTTCTGCAGGATTCCTAAATGGAATTTGATTTCTTCTGCAGTTGTGGTCTGGCTTGCAAACATTAACACCTAGAGAAGTCCTACAGAGCCTGACTCTTGGGCAGAACCACCAGACTGGACCAGATCTCAGAAATCAAGACCTTCCGCCATTGAACGGCACAATCAGTAGCTGTGACCGTGGAAATGTTCGCAATCTGAACTGAACTTGGGTAAAGAATTTCTCACTCACCGTGAAGAATGTAGCAGGAATGCCATCTCCCAAAGTTTCCTCCTCCAACAATGTTAAAGATAAGACAACAACAAAGGAATCCTTTTCCACAGAGTGCAAAATTACTTTTTATCAATCCATTAATAATGGATAAGAATGTCGCTAAAGGCTGTGGTCCTAACATAACTCACTTTTCAGGAAACCTTTCTTAATAAAGGATTACAGTAATACGGAACATCATGTTGGGACTTGCAATCTGTGTTAATAATTAAAGTACAAGATCTAGGGGAAGTGAGATAATGAAGCATGCTCTTCTGGATAAGATATCTCACCTCTGAGCTCTCGCAGGTATCAAAGTAGGAATTAAGATTTAAACTTTCCTACTTTGGAAAAAGTTCAGAGAAGAGCAACTAAGATGATCAAAGGCCTGGCGACTAAAACATGAAGAATGGCTGCAGGATTGGGGTTTGGCTAGTCTGAAGAAAAAAATAATTAGGGGTGATATGATAGCAGCATTTCAGTACTTGAGGGTCTGCCACAAAGAAAAGGGGTTAAAATTGTTCTCCAAAGCACCAGAGGGTAGGACAATGGCTGGAAACTAATTAAAGAGAGAAGCAACCTGGAATTAAGGAGAAACTTCCTAACAGTGAGGACAATTAACCAGTGGAACAGCTTGCCTCCAGAAATTGTGGGTGTTCCTTCATTGGATGTTTTCAAGAAGAGTCTAGAGACAGATAGGGATGCAGTAGCTCAGTGGCTAAGATGCTGAGCTTGTCGATCAGAAAGGTCAGCAGTTCAGCGGTTTGAATCCCTAGTGCTGTGTAATAGAATGAGCTCCCATTACTTGTCCCAGTTTCTGCCAACCTAGCAGTTCGAAAGCATGTAAAAATGCAAGTAGAAAAATAGGGACCACCTTTGGTGGGAAGGTAACAGCATTCCGGGCACCTTTGGCGTTTAGTCATGCCAGCCACATGACCACAGAGACGTCTTTGGACAGTGCTGGCTCTTTGAAACGGAAATGAGCACTGCCCCCTAGAGTCAGGAACTACTAGCACATATGTGCAACGGGAACCTTTACCATAGAGACAGTCACTTATCTAAATTGGTATAGGTTCTCCTGCTTGAGCAGGGGGCTGGACTAGAAGATCTCCAAGGTCCCTTCCAGTTTATTTTATACTCCTAATTCAGCACTGGTACCAGTGTACCAGTTTGACCATACTTCAAAGCATTGAGAATGGGATCCAAAGGTAGGCTTGATTTTTCCCTTCTCCAACTCATCAACCAGACAATGTTAACCTTCCTATAAGTAAACAGTACAACCTGTCATGTCTGAGGTCTTTATCTACTCTCTGTTTGCTGAGCCCGATTCCTGCTCCAGCTAATCTTCTTGGCACCAAGACAGGCAGTGGAGACATGAGAATTCATCACTCTCCCACTCTGGTTCCAAATGGGCATTCAGGTGTACACTACACAGAACAGCTGAGGGTCAAAAGGTAACATCAGCACTGAGGAACAAAGGTCTTCCTTCCTATAAACTACTCTGTTATGACAGAAGGTAAACATCCAAGAGATACTGTATGCACACAACAGAAAGTCAACCATGCATCTCACTAAACTGGATACAAGGGAAGATGTTATGGATATAATCACAATGTAGGAAAAGCAGCTGGCTTCCTTAGGAGATGTCACTCTTCTGGATTATAGCATTTACACTGGTCCTCCCTAGAGGGATGGCTCTTAAAATAGAGGAACAATATTCCAAATTCCCAACTAGCAATGTTACTTTCCAAGACTTCTAATCCAACACATCTGGGGAGCAGCAAATTAGAGATGGTTATTACTCCTCATATCATTTTTGATGGAGTGGAGAGATCATACTCATAGCTCTTCCCCTTTGGGATCTGATTTCTCACTCACCTGTAGCATTAAATGCTCACTTAACTTCATGAACAGCTTGTTGCAATATGATGGCTAAGAACCATACCTCTCAGTACCTGTTTCTGGCTTCAGGTTAATGATAGCTGAAAAGGGCAGCACCTGAAGGCTTCCCACAGACATCTGCTTATACCAGGGGTGTCAAACTCAAGGCCCGTGAGCCGGGCCGCCCTGGAAACAGTGAAGGACTGGCCTGTGGTGCCTCTGCCAGGGATAATGCAGCCTTGAGGGGGGGCTGCTTGGGCCACATAAGTTCCCCAGATATAAAGTGACGTTGAGCTGGACATGCCCACCCTGGACACCCTCCCCTGCGGTTAAACACAATCCTGATGTGGCCCTCAATGAAATTGAGTTTGACATTGCTGGCTTACACGATGTGGGAAAGAAGGACACTCAACTAAACGATATGCTTCTGCTATAATGTAACAGGGCTCTTAAAGAGAACTCTGAAGCATCAGGAAATATCTACCATTTTTCTCAGTCTGGTCTCCAGATGTTGCATCCACTGCAATTCCCACTGTCCCCATTATAGGACTCAGGTTTGGCGAAAGTCGGTATGTGAGCCCTTTCAAAGCAAAATGGCTACTTGCAGGTATTTCAGATTATAACTCCCTAGACAGGAAAATCAGAGAGGCAAATGAGCAGGAAGGCTAAAACATATGAAGAATGGTTGCAGGAACTGGGTAGGTCTAGTTTAATGAAAAGAAGGACCAGGGGAGACATGATAGCAGTGTTCCAATATCTCAGGGGTTGCCACATAGAAGAGGGAGTCAAACTATTCTCCAAAGCACCTGAGGGCAGAACAAGAAGCAATGGGTGGAAACTGATGAAGGAGAGAAGCAACTTAGAACTGAAGAGAAATTTCCTGACAGTTAGAACAATCAATCAGTGGAACAACTTGGCTCCAGAAGTTGTGAATGCCCCAACACTGGAAGTTTTTAAGAAGATGCTGGATAACCATTTGTCTGAAGTGGTGTAGGGTTTCCTGCCTGAGCAGGGGGTTGGACTAGAAGACCGCCAAGGTCCCTTCCAACTCTGTTATTCTATTCTACTCTAATTCAAAGACCAAAAAGTGCTTTAGGACATCTAAGGAGGTTTGCACAGAACCTACCTGCAATCAGCTGTACCTTTTCCCGGGATTGCACAGCTGCTCTCGGTAGTACAATTACGGGAAAACACTGATTAGGTAGAAGAAGGAACAGACAAATACTACTTGAGTGACATCCCATGCTAAGCATCTTTTAATTTGGGGGCCTGAAATGTTGCACAGATCTGAGGCCTCTTTTGACCACCAAGTGAAGGACAACAAAAAGGTAGCATTGTCATTCCCTTGGTCCACAAGAATGTAATGACAGAGGATTACTTTATCGGAAGAAAAAGGAATCCTTATGCAGTGGCATCCACCAGATCTCCAGGTTTCATTAAAATGCTAAAAGCAGTGCTATGGCACAAACTCCACCCCTTTCATGCATGCATGGCCAATGTCGCGTGCAAAAGGCAGAGGATCTTGCATCACATTGGCACGATGCTCCTTTCATCTTCTTGATATCCGCCCCACCCACAGACGATTTTGGTCTTGGGTCACACTCCTTCATGCCAGTGAAGCTAGATCCCTGCAGCTTGCCCATCAAATGATCGATGGGTGGTGGGGCAGATGGCACAGGTTGCCCACCACTGCTACATAGTTAACATATACACTGATAGAGTTAAAAACACATCAGCCTCCGGGTGGGCCGTCTCTTTTTCCAGACACTATGCAAGGTTTTTGTTTTTTAAGAGAAAGATTCAGAAGATTTCTGAAGGTTCAGTTCCCCTATTGCAAAAAAACCACTGTTTCCTATACACCTTGTCAACAGAAAGGTTGCCTCCCTGATCATAACAGGAAGGCGTACGAGATGTAATAGGATTAATAGGATTGGCTTGCTGATCCTATACATCCCAGGTAAAATATGACAGTGTACAAAACCGTGATGCTTATGCAGACTATAATCTCAAGTATTTATTTATTTATTTATTTATTTATTTATTTATTTATTTATTTATTTGTTTGTTTGTTTGTTTATTTAATTAATTACATTTATATGCCACCCTATCTCCCTGACGGGACTCTGGGCGGTACACAGGAAATGATAAAAGCAAAAACAATAAACACAGTAAAAATGGTAAAAATAGATTAAATTTGAAAGCCCGTGCTAAAATTGTAATTAAGAACCCTTACTAAGATCACATTTAAAACTATGCCAGGCCGGCTGCATGAAATAAGTGTGTTTTTAATGCCCGGCGGAAGAGGTGCAGTGAATCCGTGATTGTACGAAGGTCGGGGGGGGGGGGGCAGGTCATTCCAGAGGGCGGGGGCTGCCACAGAGACGGCTCTCCCCCTGGGAGTCGCCAGCCGGCATTGTCCGGCAGATGGCACCCTGAGGAGGCCCTCCCTGTGGGAGCGGACAGGTTGAAGGGAAGTATGTGGTAGGAGGCGGTCCCGCAAGTAACCAGGTCCTATGCCATGGAGCGCTTTAAAGTATGTAGGAACAGAGAATGTTCTCGCAAATACAATCCATGTTGCTTTTATGTTTGTTTTGCACTGGGGTCCAGTAACTTGGCCCCTGCCTCCCGTATCATATGGAGAGGAATTCTTTGGCAATACGGTACCTTCACTGTTGACTGCTACTGCAGACGTGTCAAAATATGAACATACAATATTCTAGAAATAACAGATGATATTAGCCTAGGATGGGTTTCAAAGAGAAGGATTAAGTTGGCACGCCAATGAATATCTAGGGGAATTTATATTTTATCATAACAGAGATAATACTTGGTTTATAGATTCATTTTTATAAATTTGGGGCACTTAACATCACTTGTGGAGACTTGTGGAGTCCCTTTGAGCTTTTGGAGTTCAAATAGAGAAAAACTTAACCCCCATCCACTGCCCACACAAGACTCAATCCTTTGACCTGCCCCTGGGAGAGAAGTGCTCTGCTTCTAGTTTCAAAGAGGAAAGACTTCTGTGATCAGAAAAACTGTCAGATGAACTGGGGAAATGTTCAATGCATAAAACAAAATGATCTCGGTGGGGTGGACACATTTCTCAGAATCTTGACTGTAAAAGCCAACCATTGTTTTGTTTAAGAAAAAGGCAGTAGCGACATGTTTAGCTAATGTGCCTATGTCTTCCCACTTATGACTATAAGCATGTTAATAATAATAATAATAATAATAATAATAATAATAATAATAATAATAATAATAATAATAATAATAATAATAATAATAATCGAATTTATTAACCGCTCCCTCTCCCCACAGGGACCCGGGGCGGTGCACAGGGAAAATAAAACAATAAGAACAATAAATACAAAAGTACATAACTTAAAACACAATTAAACAATTTATCCCGTGCTAAAATTATTGACTAAAATCCCATTTAAAAATACATTTGAAATCTATAGACAGAGAGACTATCCAAGGCCGGCCAGTCGAAAAAGATGGGTCTTCAGTTTCATACGGAAGGAGCGGAGGTCCGTGGTAGTTCTGCTATCGGGGGGAAGGTCGTTCCAGAGGGCCGGGCCCACCACAGAGAGAGCCCTTCCCCTGGGCGTCGCCCGCTGACAAAGTCTAGCGGATGGCACCCGGAGAAGTCCCTCTCTGTGGGAGCGAATAGGCCGTGAGGATGTATGGGGCAGAAACCGATCCCGCAGATAGCTAGGTCCCGAGCCATGGAGCGCTTTAAAGATGATAACTAACACCTTGTTGCTTGTATCTTTGCAATTTATATTGTTTTATTTGTTTCCTAGTATAATTTGATTGCTTATTAGTAACTTATGACTATCATTAAGTGCTGTACCTTATGATTCTTGATGAATGTATGTTGTCTTTTTATGTACAGTGAGAGCATATGCACCAAAGACAAATTCCTTGTGTGTCCAATCACACTTGGCCAATAAAGAATTCTACGTATCTATGTGGTCCTGTATAATCCTGAGTTGTTGTCCAGTCGCTAAGTCATGTTCAACTCTTTGTGACCCCAGGGACTGTAGCATGCCAGGCCCCCCTGTACTCCAACGTCTGCTGGAGTCTGCCCAAACTCATCCTCACTGCATCAATGACACTATCTAACCAACTCATCCTCTCCCACCCCCTTCTCCTTTTGCCTTCAATTTGCCTTCAAAACAAAAGAGGGCCAGACTCAGCATTTCAATATAAAAGTCCATAACAGTGTGGGTTAGTGGTTAAAGAGCCCCGTTTGAAATAGAGACACCCTGGTTCAGATTCCCACTTAGCAAGAAACTGCTTGGGTGGTATTTCAACAGTCACCATCTCTATGTTCAGTTATGCTTTTAAAAATATGTTATTATATTGTTATAAGACATACCTAATACATTACATTACTTTGATACACTGATATTTCAAAGTGTCGACTAGCGATTATTACCATTTTAATCTTTACACAAGATTAAGGACTTAAAAGAGTTATTGTATCAGCATTAACTATGATTTAAATTTTTGATGTTAATACTGTAAATTTAAGATTATTTTGATTTTACAGCCAAAGTTGAACATTAAGTAACAGCTGCAAATCAGGGCAAAATATCTGTTGTACAACAAAGGTTTCTGTCTTAAGCTGATTTCTTTTTAAGATACCTGCTGTACTGTTACTTGTTGTTTGTCCATGTTGAGAAAAAATATATATAGACAAAGCAAAATAGGAAACAACAACTAATCACGTAGAGGTGTTACGAGGACAAAGAAGAGTGAAGGAGAATATTACCCACCCCCTTGTATTCTTTGGCACTGAGGCACAACAGACATGCATGTGGCAAATAAACATGGCCCACTTTAGATGACTCCAGGAAGCATGGTCTCTGCTCCCTCTGGAGTTTACCCAAGTGATTGCTGAACATCACAATGGCAAAGGATTAATACTGCAGTTTCCATTCTGAGGAAGGAAATTATATGGAAGAGCCCCAAAATGGCACTACAAAAGTAATCTCTACTTAAGTCAAGTGCAACTCCTTGGGATTTCACATGGCGCATTCATAGTTCTCTTGACAACCATAGGGAAGTGATTTCACAGTTTCTCCCACCAAACTACAGAATCTTCTTTTTGTTAACTCCCTCTCCATCTGAATGAAGGACAATTCCAAGTTTGCCTAGGTTCTGACATATTCCCTTATGCTCCCCATCACCCCTTTGTTCCCCACACTTTTCAGTCTTCCCAAAGTAGCAGTAATTGTGGTTGCTAACCATCCAGATGTTATCTAGTATATATCTAGCTATATCAGAGGTGGGTTGCTGCTGGATCGGCCCAGATTGGCCGAACCGGTAGTAGTGGTGGCGGGAGGCTCTGCCCACCCACCTGGACGTCACATTCGAGTGCGAGCACACAGGGGAGCATGCCCGAACCAGTAGTTACAAAATTGGCAACCCACCATTGAGCTATAGGTATTTGCTATATATAATTGTACCTTTCTTGGGACCCCTTTTGGCCCAAACCTATGCTCACATACCCAACCTTCTCCAAACTGGCATCTCCATGAAATGTTGGGACTACAATCCTGGTGTTTTGGATTTTTGGAGGAACGGTCCTGCTTCCCGAGGAATCCCCTCAATCCTGTTCCAGCTCAATAAAAGGAATCTTACTTAGGAGGAAATGGGAATGCTACAAAACAGTAGCCGTGTCCTGGTTTCAAATGGGAACATGTGAGCGATGCACAGTGATTAGGAGGCCAAAGAGAGAGGTGATAAAACCAGACTCCAATGTTTTCAGAGCCAGTGTTCTGAGTGAATAAGCCATCATCTCGTGATCTAACTCGCTGTGAAAAATTGCTTCCAGAAAGCGCCATGTGATCATTTTACATGCTGTATCCTATCCTGACTTTTGAAAGATGTGGGAAAGCAATGCATTTATTTTCAGGGATAGTATGCCAAATCAAACCCAAGCTTCTCTTTAGCAGGTCCAGCCCTCTGGAACGACCTACCCCCCAAACTCCACACTATCACGGACCTTCCCCTCTTTCCCCGCTCACTTAAGACATACTTCTTCCACCAAGCCGGTCTAGCTTAGAACTTAGGGCTCAGATGCGACATAATTTTAGCAATTAGTAATTGGATTTATAATTTTATTAATGGGAAATATTTTTAGCACAGGTTACCTAATTTAATTCATTTTAATATTATCATTATATTTATTGTTATTTGTTGGTGTGATTTTTAATTACCTGTACACCGCCCTGAGTCCATCTTGATGGAGATAGGAGCGGTATATAAATCGAACAATAAGTAGCTAAATAAATAAATAAATAAATAAATAAATAAATAAATAAATAAATAAATAAATAAATAAATAAATAAATAAATAAATAAATAAATAAATAAATAAATAAATAAATAAATAAATAAATAAATAAATAAATAAATAAATAAATAAATAAATAAATAAATAAATAAATAAATAAATAAATAAATAAAGCAAGCTTTGGGGTTTTAGCTTTCTACTTTCAAAAAGTTCATTCCACGTCCACAAACCCATCCCCACTTTATGGTGGTCCCATAAAAACACAGGATACACATCTTTCTATTTCTGCTTGTTACATGTTGCATGTGTTTAGCAAGAGCTAACAACTTTACATCCTGTTATATCCATAGCGCTTGATTACTGATATCATTCATACCCAGGGCACAGAGGCTCCCTCCTGCTTCCAACCCAGGAGAGTATACATGATTTGTGATAGGTTAACTTATATTTAATAGACTAGTTGAATCAAGTCTAGTTAAAGAATTCTATTCTTGTTAAGACATGAATGGAAACCACATGGCTACAATGGATGGGTACCAGTGGATGGAAACTATATTCAAGACACAAGCCAGTATGTGCCTATGGGGCATCATTAGGGAGCAATTGTTGCTTAACTACTGTATGATTTGTGACATGCAAACCCAAAGTGGCTGTTATTAAACTTTCGGCAAAATATATCTTTATTTTGCAAAGGATTTTGGGAAATTCTCTCGGTGTTTCACCTAGGGTTGTTGGGTGTGGGGGAGATGTCTTCATTCTTACTCTTTATTTTTAACAACTCTTGGGAGATATCAAAGGTACTTTTGACCTGCTACTGATTTCATTGGGCTTCTGGCGGTTAAGACACTGAACTTGTCAGCTGGAGAATCGGCAGCCCAAGTTTGAGACCCAGGTACCATGCAACAGGGTGAGTTCCCATCCTCGTCCCAACTCCTGCCAACCTAGAAGTTTGAAAGTATGCAATTGCAAGTAGATAAACAGTGGTAAGAGTGGTGTGCGGTATCATGATAGACACATGACTATGGAAATGTATTCAGACAGCATCGGGTCAAGGGCCTTGAAATGGAGATGAGCATCACCCTCTCTAGTTGGTAATGACTAGATAGGATAGAATAGGATAGAATTCTTTATTGGCCAAGTGTGATTGGACACACAAGGAATTTGTCTTTGGTGCATTGGCTCTCAGTGTACATAAAAACACAAGATACATTTGTCAACAATCATAAGGTACAACACTTAATGATAGTCATAGGGTACAAATAGGCAATCAGGAAACTTGTGTTACTAATGGAGTAAAATACAGAGGGACTCCTTACTGATTTCATTATGGAATTCATTTTAACAGATTAACAGAGTTGGAAGGGACCTTTCAGGTCATCTAGTCCAACCCCCTGCACCAAGCAGGAGACCCTACATGTGCCTCTACCTAGGATCGAACTCACAACCTCCTATTTGTGAAGCAAGAGCTCTACTTTTCTTAGGTCTTCACAGATGTTATTTAGAGAGGGGTGGGGAACTAATTTAGGATATTTCCATGCATAGTGAAAATCTTCTGTTTCTTAAAGGTTTCTCTATCAGGGTTATTACAATTGTTGTTAAGGCTGGGCAATGCTTTGCATTTATAAGATGCTTCAGGGGGTGGGGAGCTCACTCTTTTAGTACATTCTATAAAGCAGCTGTGTCTTTTTCTGGATTGTGCTTGCAGCTGTAACACCATCCTAGAAAAAGATACATTTCATTTGCTGCAGCACCCGGATATACTGCCCTTGCATGCTTCTCCTTCAAAAGCACTTCTATTGTCACAAAGCTCTGATTCACCTTTAAATTATTACATAGTTTGCCTGGTGTTCTACTTTGCCTTGTAACCCAATTTTGATTGTGACCTCCCTCTCCCAACAAGGTCCTTTAGCTAATGGCCGGGTTACAAATATTTCAAATCATAATAATAAAAAAAGAATTTCCATTGCCTCCCTGTGGTCATGACGGTACTACGATATGCAGGAATTTAAAAACTACGATATGCAGGAATTTAAAAACCGTGCCATGGTGAATGTGCTGAAACAAACCGACAAAAGACTTAAAAAGAAACATCTTTGTTCTCACCTATCAAGAATGCAGCAGCAGCATCTGAGGATGAGAGAGCAAGGAAGGGAAAGGACACCCATGGCCAGCCAAAGACAAGGGGGAGTAAAGTCATTAAGTGTGGCATGCAAAGCACTTGAGATGCACCACTGATCACAGGTGAGGCACTTGAAGGCATTAAGGGCTGGTGCTCAGATGAGCTGCCCAGTCAGGCTGCTAGCTCTCTCAAAGGACAGGTGTTGCTTTGTACGGGCGAGTTTGCTCAGCCCCAGGTACTTCCTTGCAACCCAGACATCAGAGAAAGTATCCCACCGACTTTCATTCCTTCCCATCAGCAACATGTCTTGCTATCCCCACCTACATTGGGAGGCAAAAGTAAAGGTTCTCCTCGCACATATGTGCTAGTCATTCCCAACTCTAGGAGGCGGTGCTCATCTCTGTTTCAAAACCAAAGAGCCAGCGCTGTCTGAAGACGTCTCCGTGGTCATGCGGCTGGCATGACTAAATGGCGAAGGTGCACGGAACGCTGTTACCTTCCCGCCAAAGGTGGCCCCTATTTTTCTACTTGCATTTTTACCTGCTTTCGAACTGCTAGGTTGACATGAGCTGGGACAAGTAGCGGGAGCTCACTCCGCTCCGCGACACTAGGGATTCGAACCGCGGAACTGCCGACCCTTCTGATCAACAAACTCAGGGTCTTAGCCACTGAGCCATGGCATCCCTTTTGGGAGGCAAAACACTCCCTTAAATGCTTAGTTTATAACAAGTTTCCATTTGAAAGGCAGTCTGGAGGCATAAGGCACTGGTAGGGTTATGCAAGCAGATATTATTGTTAAGAGTGGCTCGCCAAGCACAAAAAGAAGCTGATAAACAGAGTGGCTTCTGCTTGGACAGCCAAAGGCTCCCCACCCCCAAATCACTGCCTGCCACAATCTGGGCCTCCTCTCGGTCACATGCCAGGAAGCCAAATAAATCTGACAGTGGGGTTGCGCCTGCCCTGGGGCCATGGCCATTCTCTGAAGAGGACCGCTGTTCTCAGGTGGGTGAATCAATAGCTCAAGCTAAGCAGGGCTGGTTAATCTGCAACCTACTGGAAAGGCCACCGGTCCCCTGCAAGGCCTTTGATGATAATAATGGCATGTAAAGAGAGCTAAATGTTTTTTTCCTGGGAAAAGGGAATGCAGCTTATTTTCAGAGTCATAAAGGAATACAGAAGGCTGTAGCTTAGTGGCACAGTGGCTGCTTTAGGTGTTTTTCAATCCAACTTTTATTATTGTTTAGAATGGAATGGAATAGAATAGAATACTTTATTGGCGCAGGATTAGTTTAATTTTATTTTATATTGTACTATGTTTGTGATTGTATATGTATTTTAAATTCCCTGTGCCCCGCCTCGAGTCCCTTCGGGGAGAGAGAGAGGGTTATAAATTAAAATTTATTATTATTTATTATTTATAGGTAATCCTCGACTTACAACCTTTCATTTAGTGACTGTTCAAAGTTACAGTGGTACTGAAAAAAGTGACACGACCATTTTTCACACTGCAACATCCCCATGGTTATCTATTCAAAATCTGGATGATTGGCAACTGGCCCATGTTTATGATACTTGCAGTGTCCTTGGGTCATGGGATCAATCACCTTCTGATAAATAAATGTCAATGGAAAGCCAGTTTCACTTTACAACTGTGTTACTAGCTTAGCAACGGCAGTAATTCACTTAACAACTGTGATACGAAAACTATCTCCTTTAGCCACAGCAATGTTGGGCTCAATTGTGGTTATTAGTCCTTAGTCCACGTGGACTCCTTCTTCCTCCTCCTCCTCCTCTTTTCCCCACAACAGCGACTCTGTGAAGTGAGATGGGTGGACCGAGAGTGACACGCCCAAGAACATCCAAGATGACTTACATGGCTAAGGAGGGACTAGAACTCACTGTCTCCTGGTTTCCAGCCTAGTGCCTTAATCACTAGCCCACAAAAGCCCAACAGTCATTTTTCTAGCACTTCCACATGGTATCCTCTGGAAGTACAAAACTTCCAGAAGATACCAAGTTGTTTACTTTGAGGTAGATTCCATACATTAAGATGCACCATAGGTCTGGTCCAATATAAAGGAAATTCAGTGCAGCTGCTGATTTCTGAATCTATTTCATGAATAGGAAGATGCAAATTGCCGCCGAAAACATGAGACACAATATGTTCGTTGGGAGCAATTTTTAATATATAAATATATATGATAAAACTATTGATTATTTTTAGCCAAATGGCCAAATGATGTCTCCTAAATAAGCACACAGCCTGGCCTCTTGTTTTTAACATAACCTTTGGCACTCAAGAGGCTGGGAATAGCTTAAGTAGGGAAAATATAATCTACCGTAGCATTTGAATATCAAATTTGTATTGGCTTCCTACCACAGCTAATTCTCAACTAGCCAGGCCAAATTCATTGAGATGCTATCAGTTTTCTTCTTCTTCATTTTCTCAGGCCTTCTCACCACCCACTGGTTACCCCTCAGTTTCAAAAGAGGGAGGGAGACTGCCTGAGAAGCTACCGTGTTTCCCCGAAAAGAAGACAGGGTCTCCCTGAAAATAAGGTACTAGGCCTTATTTTCAGGGAGGTCTTATTATTTTTGAGGTGCAGGAGGCAGCAAGTGTGGTCACCTCATGGCTGCTGCTATGCTACAATAATTTCAGGGAGGTTTTATTTTCAGGGAAACGGGGTACTACAACTTTCCCCAATCCTGCGTCCTCCAGATGTAGTGGGCTTCAAAACCCATCCTTCCCAGCTTACACACCCATTCTACACACAGAGAGAGTCATGTTCCTCCTGGAGGATAAAAGGATGGATCTCTTTTTATAATAGCAGGACAGAGCAGTCCTTTGAAAATGGCAAATATATTAGGTGTACAAACTTAGTTTTTCGAAGCTTTTTTATTGAGGTAAAAGGAGAACCCCGATTTATGGCAACTATAAGTAGAGCTGAGCATGGAATACTGAGAGAGAAAAAACACATTTTCCTGCATATTTTTTTCCTGGGTACTTTTTTAACCTCCCAATATTTTTGGATTATTCTGATTTTTTTAAAAATTTACATGTATTCTACTTGATTTCCATGACAGGAGGAAAAAAAAGTAGCATTGAACTGAACTAAAACTAAGAAATAAATGGCTGGATTCAATAAGCATCTGCTTCTCCCAGCCGCTAAAAGAAATTCATCTCCCTCAGCCTAAAAAAGGAATTAAAAAGACAAAGCAGCTGGACAGACTGGAAAGCAACACGTGTTACTGAAGTCTCAGGGCTGTCCATGAACGTCCTGTTTCCAGATTTACCCTTTCAAAATATGCAGCAGTGCTAGTCCTCAATCTATGACATTGCTTTATTTGCCCTTTTCAAAAATCTTGTTTTCCCACAATAGTTGTTGGGGACCACAATTTGACACAGCGGGCAACTGTGTCCATTGTGACCTGGATTAGTAACAACTAAACCCAGTTTAATTCTGAGATTGGATGTCCTTAGAATGCAAGCTCCAGACATCATATCCAGCGCTGTTCCTCCCATTAGCAGATAAAACTCACTGGCAGAGCAAAGGGAACATTTCTTCCCCAGGTGCTCACCCAAACCCAACCTGAAGTATTGAGATGGGGTGGGGAGAAGTGGTATTCAGCAAGTTCTGACCAGTTCTGGAGAACCAGTGGCAGAAATTTTGGGTAGTTCAGAGAACTGGTAAATACCACCTCTGACTGGCCACACCCCCGTCTGTTCTCTGCCTCCCGAGTCCCAGCTGATCGGGAGGAAATGGGGATTTTGCATTACCCTTCCCCTAGAGTGGGGTGGGAATGGAGAGTTTACAGTATCCTTTCCCTGGAGTGGGGCGGGAATGGAGAGTTTACAGTATCCTTTCCCTGGAGTGGGGCGGGAATGGAGAGTTTACAGTATCCTTTCCCTGGAGTGGGGCGGGAATGGAGAGTTTACAGTATCCTTTCCCTGGAGTGGGGCGGGAATGGAGAGTTTACAGTATCCTTTCCCTGGAGTGGGGCGGGAATGGAGAGTTTACAGTATCCTTTCCCTGGAGTGGGGCGGGAATGGAGAGTTTACAGTATCCTTTCCCTGGAGTGGGGCGGGAATGGAGAGTTTACAGTATCCTTTCCCTGGAGTGGGGTGGGAATGGAGAGTTTACAGTATCCTTTCCCTGGAGTGGGGTGGGAATGGAGAGTTTACAGTATCCTTCCTTTGCCATTCCTACCAAGGCACGCCCACAGAACCAGTAGTATTTTTTTTTAAATCCCACCACTAGGGGGGTTGCACTCCAGAGGAAGTTAAGTGGACTCATGACAGCCTAAGTCAGGAGGCAAAAGGGAAGCCTTATTTCAGGAGAAAATGGATACCTGGGGAGCAATGATTACTCTGTAAAACTATGTAGACCACCGAAGATGTGGCCCTATGTGGATATTTTTGACTGAGAGATGTGGATTTTCAAGTGGCAGCTTTGTGGTACTCCAAGTCCACATTCCCAATGCTTGGAGGCGGAAACTTTTGGAAGCCAATCCAAGCTGTAGTGCTGTTGAACAACTGAAGCTGAGCTTGCTAGAAAAAGCCTTTGTTGGGGCATGGAAGAAAGGCAAAGAGCACAAGAGAGCAAGCAAGCCCAGAGGGTACAACCATGTCCAATGGAATCTGTTTGGGTTAATGGGCATAGCTGCCTCTTAAAGATGAAGCCAGCCTATTCAGACAGCTGACATGAAGAAGGCAGGAAAGGTGATAGAGGTCAGCGGCTGAAGTCAAGAGAGGCCAGTAGTGGACCAGAGGTCAGGAAGAAGTCCTTTCCTGACCTCCTGCATAGACAGATCAGTCACAGTTAAGAGGTCTCTTGGGAGATGTAAGAAGCCAAATCCCTCTGTACTCTTTGCTCTAGTTATCCCTGTTTCTCAGCCACTTCCTTTAAGGTATGACCAACTACAACTCCCACTACCCTCAGCCAGAACTGCCATTGGCCCTATTGATCAGAGGAGAGGTGGGAATTATCTCCCAGGGCAGGCTGGATAAAGGCCTAGCGTACATCATTCCAAGAAAAGTACATGCCCCAGATGCTGCCATTTCTCTGGTGGCTTCCCGCTCCTTCTTTGCTTTGAAGTGGCCACTTAATGTGAAAGGAAAATGTGTCAAAGCACTCTCAAATGAGGCTGCCCTTAGCAAAAGTTAATGATGGGGTTTTTTTCCCCCAGTAGCAAATGCAGATGGAAAACATTTAGGACCAATGAGGTACAGCTAGCCTACCCTCCTTAGTGTATGTGTCTCCTGGTCTTTCTATGCTGGGTTGGGTCTATGCTAAAGATAAAGACAGGGGTGGGGGGTGGGAATCAGGGAAAGAGGGCACAAAGCCAACTCTGGCCTGATGCCATTTGGGGTCATGCCAGTGAAGCAAAGGAGGAACCCACCCCAAGGGATCAGCAAAGACCAAACCAGCATCAGACAGCCCCTGCCTTCTTTCCAATTCTACCCTAGAATCAATGTAAGGACTTGTCCTACCACATCATTCACACTTTCCATGGCAGGGTTGCGTGCAACTCTAAATCAATGTAGAGCTTTCCTTTTAATCCTTCACTTAGTTCCCTCTCAACCTGCCAATATCTCCAGTCCCCTTGGACTTCCCTACACACAGTCCTTTGCTGATTTCTACCTCCCACCTAAGCCCATGAGAAGGATGGGAAAAGGGTTTGAGGGAACTCAAGTAGCAAACCACATATTCAAAAGTCAGAACTGGAAGCCAGAGTAGTGCCCAGTTAAGAACAAGAAACTGATGTGCCTTTAAGAATGAATGAATGAATGAATGAATGAATGAATGAATATATATATGTGTGTGTGTGTGTGTGTGTGTGTGTGTGTGTGTGTTAGTTTTATGAGCTGATCAATAAATTAAATTAGAAGAGACCAGGATAGATCTATTTCGAGCTTATTAGCTCTCATCAGCTGGCCATACCCCTTACTGGGATTCGAACCGGGGCTATGTTGCATGCAAGGCGAGGAACCTCACACTTAAGCCAAACCAGTTCCCCTATTACATCAGCTTAGACAGGGTATATTAGTATAGGTAATTGTTTCATATATATATATGTTAGATTTTTAAGGGATGATTTAATAATTAATTAAGAGACCAAGATGGATCCATTTCGGGCTTTTTAGCCCTCTTCAGTTGGCCATACTTCTACTGGGATTTGAACCGGCACTTTCCAGCACATGAGGCAAGCCTCTCTATGCCTTGAGCTAACCGGCTTCCCTGATTACATCATCCTTTTATAGGACTCTTCTTGATGAGAGAATATTTTTACAGCTCCTGTTTTTAGGCCCGTTTAAGGGAGGAGACAAACTGTCATCCTTCTCTGCCCTTCGACTCAACCTAGAGATCATCCAGACAGAGACCCATTAAGATTGCTGCTGTTTTTTTAGATATGTGTTAGATTTTTAAGGGATGATTTAATAATTAATTAAGAGACCAGGATGGATCCATTTCGGGCTTTTTAGCCCTCTTCAGCTGGCCATACTTCTACTGGGATTTGAACCGGCACTTTCCAGCACATGAGGCAAGCCTCTCTATGCCTTGAGCTAACCGGCTTCCCTGATTACATCATCCTTTCACAGGACTCTTCTTGATGAGAGAATATTTTTACAGCTCCTGTTTTTAGGCCCGTTTAAGGGAGGAGACAAACTGTCATATATATATATGCTTTCGTAGATTTTCACGGGTGTAGGTATGCTGACATTGCTTGCTTCGGGTATTTTCCAGTGTATAAGGCATGGAAATGTTATTGCAACGTTTCGACAAGATCTCACTTGTCATCGTCAGGCTTTGGTCTGTGACAGGTACTTTGGCTACCTAATGAGAAGGAAGGACTCGCTGGAGAAGAGCCTAATGCTGGGAAAGATTGAGGGCAAAAGAAGAAGGGGATGACAGAGAATGAGGTGACTGAATGGAGTCACCAAAGCAGCAGGCTTAAATGGACTCGAGGGGATAGTAGAGGACAGGAAGGCCTGGAGGAACATTGTCCATGGGGTCGCGATGGGTCGGACATGACTTCACAACTAACAACAATATATATGTGTGTGTGCGTATGTATGTATGTATGCATGCATGCATGCAAGCAACAGCAATCCGACACATGTGCACAAATTCATAATGAATGTAGATGTCTTGAATACTAATTCCGAACATAAATACCACTTCTGTGGCCTTGTTCAGGTTATCATATTACAATTCATTCAGACAAAATTCAAATTACACCTCCACTCTTCCCATCAGTGACACATGCAATCAACCTAGGATATGGTTGCTTCACCCTCGTTTTTCATTTTCAACTAGTGATTAGCTTCAGAACAAATCAAGAGTTCTAAATTCTGATTTAAAATGCTTAAACTGAGGGTAACCCCTGAGTTTGCAGTATAACGTGCAACATGAAGACCATGCCATGGCAGGACACTTGCCCATGCCCAGTGTGATATGCTGCTTTCTCTCTCCTAGCTATCATCAGCTCGTCTGTAAAATGAGCTAATTAACAGCTCTTGATTCCATCTACTAGGTAGTTGAGACTCCTATAATTTGAATCCATCCATTCCATTCTCTCTTCCCCCACCCCAATACAAACCTAATCATTACCAGCATCCCATCTAGCAATTAACTGGGGAGGGAATGGAGACATTTCACCTTTGCAAAGCCATTCCACAGGAAAGCCAGAAACAATTTCCACCAGGCAACAGAAAATGTTGCATGCAAGAACTGTAATTCTTGGACCAGCTCTAGCCCTACTGCTGTATTATGTTGTTATATCATGCATGTGTCTCTGAGCAAAGAGGAGGCTAAATGCACATGCAGAGTATTTCTGGAGAACCGAAGCACACGCTGGTTACTATTTTAGAACTCCTCCACTGGATCAGATCGAAGTTCCAATTGGCCCGTTGTTTTGTTTTGTTTTTTAATATTGGTTAACAGCCTTTGCACTCTTACAAACATGATTACCTTTGTTTGTTCTAACATCTACTACTTGAGGTATGCCACTATTAAACGGGGAGAGTTTTATTTGGCTCTCTCTAGTTATATGCGAGACCGCCTCCTGCCCCATACATCCCTCAGACCGATACGCTCCCACAGAGAGGGCCTCCTCAGGGTGCCGTCGGCCGGTCAATGCCGACTGGCGACACCCAGGGGAAGAGCCTTCTCTGTGGCGGGACCAGCCCTTTGGAACGACTTACCCCCTGAACTCCGCACCATCTCCGACCTCCGCCTCTTCCGCAAGTGTCTGAAGACACACCTATTCCAACTAGCCGGCCTAGCGTAGCCTCCAATTCTGACTCTAGATAGTTTTAAAATGGGGATTTTAATTCGGTTTTAGCACAGGTTTTTTAGTTGAATAAGTTTTTTAAAAAAAGTTTTATATGTTTGTATGTATTTTAATATGCCTGTGCGCCGCCCTGGGTCCGTTTGGAGAAGGGCGGGGTATAAATTCAATAAAATAAAATAAAAGGCTCTCTCTCATAGTTGTCCACCACCCAGTGATCTAAGCTTTAACACTACCAGATCTTTGGCAGCTTTTCAGAAGATGTGAACCCCAAAGATTTCCATTCTAAACATTTACAATGCAGGATGTATTCAGACAGACGTCCTGGTGCATCTAACAAAGTTAATTCCAACATCAGGGATGTGTTCCAATGAGGATAACCTTGGGCAACAGAAATGCACTTCCAGTAAACATCCACATCATTCTGCAGGAAAGGCTACACCATCATCTTGCTAATCTTCATTTTTGTCATCTTCGAGATAAGAGATATGTGATATGTGATTCAACAGGAAACAAACCACTAGTATTCAAGAAGCATGAAGGAATCGCAATTGTAGAAGCCAGCTGGTGGTGTGATGCAAGGCACTGGAATCGGGAGTGGGGATTAAACCTGAGTTTTAGTCCTGCCCGAGTTCAAGGCACAAAATCACAGTGACCTTGGGCCAGTCACTCCCTTGCAACAGTGGTCGGATTCAAAAAATTTTTACTACCAGTTCTGTGGGCATGGCTTGGTGGGCGTGGCAGGGGAAGGGTACTATAAAATCTCCATTCCTTCCCCACTCCAGGGGAAGGTTACTTCAAAATCCCCATTTCCTCCTGATCACCTGGGACTCAGGAGACAAAGAATAGATGGGGGGGCGGGGCCAGTTAGAGGTGGTATTTGCCGGTTCTCTGAACTACTCAAAAATTCTGCTACCGGTTCTCCAGAGCTGGTCAGAACCTGCTGAATACCACCTCTGTCTTGCAACCCTAGGAACGGGACATGGACCAAGGTCAAAAGACCAGAACAACAATAGAATTAAATACAGGATCCGACATTTTAGAATAATGGGAAACTTTTTGCTGGGCAAGAAAAGTATTTGTAGCAGAATTAAAACAAGCCTAATATATTCAAGCTGCAAAACACCAAAATAACCACTAAATGCTAGCAAAGGGACAGATCAAGCGGTGGACACTTGGATTTCTACTACCCAGATATGGTAGCACTAGATTGGAAGTACCAGCACACCAGTGGTGGGTTGCAGACGGCACACCCCGGTACGAGTATACCGGAGCCTGCCCGGAACACTGGATCCTGTTCTGGTACAGTGCTCCGGAGGGCCCACCCACCTGAGTTCCTTACTGGTCTTTTAAGTCTTCGGCACTTCCGCACATGTGCATGGCATGTACAGCGCCTGCGTGAGGCTCTGCTGAGCAACTGGAGCATTGTGGAGGCCATGTGGATACCGCTGGCCCGTTCCAACCAGTTGGAATGGGATCCGGAACTGCAGCACACCCTCTAACACTAAATGAGGACATGCCTGTATTCCTGCACATTCTAGAACAAGAAGCAATGGGTGGAAGCTAATCAAGGAGAAAAGCAACTTAGAACTGAGGAGAAATTTCCTGACAGTTAGAATCATTAAACAGTGAAACAGCTTGCCTCCAGAAGTTGTGAATGCCCCAACCCTGGAAGTCTTTAAGAAGATGTTGGATAGCCATTTGTCTGAAATGGTATAGTGTTTCCTGCCTAGGCAGGGGGTTGGACTAGAAGATCTCCAAGGTCCCTTCCAACTCTGCTATTGTATTGTATTATTGTATTGTACATGCTGCTCTGGGCTCACCTCTTGCTATTCCTGGAAGGCCACCAGTTCATGCAGCTTCCTATTGTCCAGCCTAGGGGCGATCAGCTGGGCTGCTGAGAATAGATCACGGCTATTTCACTAATAATAACAGCAGAAAACACAGCAACACTGAGCTGGGGATGGGGCGGTTATGTTAAGGGGGGAGCACTCTCTCCTCTCCCCACATTCCTGCTAAAAATGCCTGGCTTTTTGCAGTGGGAAAAGAGCAATCTTTAACCAGAGACACAGGAAAAGTAAGGTTGGATAGTAGCAGGGGTGGGGTTCTACCGGTTTGGACCCGTGTGAGCAAACCGGTAGCCCTGTCGATCAGTTGGGAGCGAACTGGTTCGCTCGGATGATCAGCTGGGCCCGCCCACCCTCCCTTGCATTTTACTAACCTATACCCTCTCAGATGAGTCGTGCGGCTGAGTCATGTTTGAGTCATGTTTGAAATCATCGAACCGGTTGTTAAACTGGTAGGATCCCACCACTGGACAATAAGTAAGTTATCTCCTTCCGTAATCATCACAAGGTGGTAGGCAAGGAGGACTAACTTCCCACCCTTCTTTCTCAGGGGTTGTCCTTGAATTTTGAGGCGTCGAACAGGGACTGTTTGAAACTCTGTAGGGTTCCCGTCACAACCCCACAGAAGAGGTTGCAAGCTATCTTTCTGTGCACCGCCCTGAGTCCCCCCCAGGGAAATAGGGCGGTATATAAATTGAATTAATAAATAATAAATGAATAAATAAGCTCCATCCACTATGCTAGCAGATCTAAGCACTGCTTCTATTTATTTGGCTTCTATCTATGGGTCCTTGCTAGGAGAAGGGTGGGATATAAATTTGAAAAATAAAAAATAAAATAAATAATTTGGCTGCAGTTTGCAGTTTGATCGTAGAAGTCATTAAAAAAAAAACTTCATACAATTTCCCCCCTTTCCTCTCCCCCCTTCTCCGCAAAGTTTAATAGACCAGGGTTCCCCAACCCCCAGGCCGCGGACCAGTGCCGGTCCGTGGCTTGATAGTAACCAGGTCGGAGTGAGTGGCGGAGAGAGTAGCGCAACTCTTAGGAAAGTGTAGCAAATGCTCCGCTATCTTGGTGGCTGGCTGGGGCGCTCCCCAGGGGCAGGACAGGGGCAATGGCCTGCATTGGGGGGGGTCCAGGGCACCATCCGGCCCTGCGCAGGGGGAAGGGGCTACCAGGCCTTCCTGCCCGGGACGCAGCCCGTCCTTCCCTGCCCCGGCCGAGGATCCTTCGCCCGGGACCCCTGGCAGCTTTCCCGCCTAGTTGCACGAGACCGCCAAACACGCACACGGCCCGCGTGACTCGACTTACCCGCTGGAGGCTCCCACCGGTCCGCGGAATTTTTTTTACATGAAACCGGTCCCTGGTGCCAAAAAGGTTGGGGACCCCTGTAATAGACCATTCCTATTTTGCAATGAACCTGATTGTACTTGGTGCTAAAATAGCTACCACATTCAGTTGCATTTAACAGAGATGCAAAAGAAGGAAAGCAATAAATTGGATCTATCTGCCCTTACATGCCTGTCCATCAAGGGCCAGGAAGAAGAAAAAGAAGATACAATTGCCAAGAGACTTAGATCGAAAAAATAACTTTGCTTTTTTATTAACATTGTATAACCTTTATATCTGGATGTTTGCACACAACTGCCAGCATAGAATTGAGAATTTAGGAAACATGTACCGTACTTATTTTTCACCTTGTAGTATTTTTGAAAAATGTTTTTTTTTTAAATGTTTTATTATGAAGCCCTGGAAGGGCCAATGATCCCGACGCGAAAGTTCTTAACATGTTTCTGTATCCCTTACCCTACCCTTTTGGAAAATTGTAAAAACCAATAAAACTTTTTCAAAAAAAAAAAAAAAAGATTTGCACGTACCCGCACTGATACACACACATAAACACAAATAGAGGCACTTAAGAATGAGAAAAAGAGTTTGAGGAATTTCAATGCTTAGAATTATTATTTTTTTAAAAAAGATGCATTTGCGTTGCCTTCTCAAGAGACCAAAACGGAGGCTGTGATTCACCAGGCATAAAAACCATAAAACAGACATTTAATGCCTAAGGATCTAGCTTGAGGAGCCTGGCAGGAAGTTCCCGCCAGGGCAGCCTCTAGTAAACCCACCTCCTGGTCCTTCCTGCAATAAAAAGGCAAATACTGTTGCTTCCTGGCCTGGAAGACGCTTTCCTCTGCAGCCCATAAAAATGTCACATTTGCAAGAGCTACTGCATGTTACATTTTGCAACGATGGGCCTGTTTGGGGGACAAGGACATATTTGGCACATATTCGTTGTTTGTCACAATAACTATGGTTGAAGGAAGGCTCATCGGCGGGCTCTCCGCTTAAAAACCCAAGTTCGGCCTTTTGAGTCTCAGGTTGGGAGAAAAAGACTACCGCTTTTGATCTTGACAAGCAATTGTCAATCAGAGAAAGACTGTATTGATCAAGGCGGGCAACTTGGTCTCCTGCACTGAACAGGCGGGGAGAGTTTCACGTCGTCAGATCCACGGAACCCTTCCGAATCTCTGATTAACTAAAGGAGGCAGCGAAAAGATTTTGCTAGGCAGAAATTCCAAAATTAGCACCCTAAGAAAAACCTGGAAGGCCAAGTATTTGGAGCAGCTGGCCAATTTTGCTTGGGTCTGGAAGCTAAGCAGATTCAGACCTGGTTTATATTTGAAGGAGGTCCACAAGAAACCCCATGATACATTTGGAAGCTAAGAAACATTCCAGAAGAAAACAATGGCAAAGTACTTTCATACTGCAGTCCACACAAGGACACTAGACTGTTGGGAGAGGTCAAAAGATAAGCTTGACACAAGAGAAAGTTGACCTGATATCAAGTAGAGAACTTCAGGAGTTTGAGAGGGTACACAGAAAACCACTATTAAATTACAGAGAACTTCACCTTATCCTGATCAACAATCAAACAATTGCTCTGCAGTTCAAACCGAGAGGCAGGTATCAATCGTGCATATTTGCAGTCTTCCTTGTCAATATTCTAATCTGGGAGGGAATTCATAGGAATTGCACTTCAACAATGTCACCAAGAACCCCAGCTTTGGAAAGACTGTTTCTTCACAGGGGTGGGGAAACAGTATTTGCTGGCCTTTAAAATATGGGCAGAGGCATCCCGCAGTGGAGGAACAATCAGCAATCCACTCTTGTTTACTAGCCTAATCAGAACAAATCACATATACAACAATTGGCAATAAGTTGAGCTGAGATGTGGAAATGCCAGCACCATCATTATTCAAGGCGGCTTCGAAGTAACAAAAAGCCCTAGACAAAATCCCTTATATGTGGAAAATATGCTACCCGCAGAGACTCGTTGGGAGTATGTTTCTTTGCACAGATCATATGCTACACGCCCATGCACGGGTGTGACTCTGCAGAGCGCACACACATAGGCGCCAAACACTGGTGATGATCCATGTCTTGGTTTGTGTCCTGTGCAAATGTTTCCAGCTAGGAAGTTGTACTGCATCTGAGCCAGTTCTGCTGGCAAAGCTCCCATAGAAAAATCTTCCCATCAGACCTCAGGGCATTGACCTCAGAATATCCTGCTAATGCTCTGGAAGCGCCTGCAACAGGCCACAGAGTTACAGGCTTAATGCTGTTTGGAGCACCACGTAGTGCAGCTGACTTCTTTCAACCGGAGGACTCTAGCTAGAAGCTGGGAGAAACTGTGCCCAGCTTGATAAAGGAACTGTAGCTTGAGCTCTTGGAGGAAGGAAAAAGGCCTGGAGGATGGCAAGAAAAGGAGTGGATCAGGTTCAGGGCACAACACCAAAAGAGGACAGCTTGCCCAGGACGACCAGGTTCTTTCTGATCAGCCAAAGAGAGAAAGGAGTGCAGCCAGTAATAATAATAATAATAATAATAATAATAGCCAAGCAAGCCATTGGCTTCTTTGAAGCTCATTGCAAACATGACTCAATGGGAACTTTTCCTGTGGCAAAAGCAGCCTCGGCAGACGCACAAAAGGAATATTTCAGATGAAATATTTGGACATCTGTCCCTACAAGTATCTAGCAAGGATGAATTGCTGTCTTTCATAGCAACATCTTTGGGACAACTGGAGTTAGTCAAGGAAGTGATGAGCATAGATGGATTTTCCCCTAACTCTGGTTAGAATTAGTTTCTTCTTTCTTGGGAGAAAGACATCAGCCACTCCCATTCTCCCCTAAGAGAACAAAATCAGGAGGTGGAGGAAACTGCATATATACAGCACCAAAGTCAGCATCCTGTAGGAATCTGCTCCTCTCCACCCCCTGGATTTTCTTCTCGAGCAGCAGCCTTTAGCATCATTCAGAGCACAGTGGTAGATCAGGCCTATACGCCCTACTGTGCTTGAGACAATGCTACTATTACATGTAAGAATGTTTGCCCACTGACCAAAAGGGGTATTTGGCACAGAGACTCCCTCAAAGCGGAGAAACCCACAGCACTGAGAAAAGCATACTGAACAGAAGGAATCGGTCAGGATCGCTCTAGATCTCCCGGAACACCATTCCCAGCTACCCATCCCATTTTGTAGACAAACATCTGTGCTTTCCCCCCCCCCCCAACTCCTCACTTCATTCTGTACAATAAAGCCTGAGGTGAGGATTTGTGACTGGTTTTTCTCAGCTCTTCCTAACCTCACTGTCTGGTTTCCAAGGAGTTGTGCTGGCTCATTGAAGCTAGTATAGGCATAATGGCCATATTAGCAGGGTGTGACCTGAAGATCATCACTGCAGATTAGTTACGGCTTTAAAAACAAAATTACAATGCTCAAAACCCATTCTTTTCTTCACAAAGCCCATTCTCCCCCCCCCCCCCCCCCCACCATTCTGGAATGTTTAAAGGGGAATTCGAGAGTGTTAAAAAAAAATCGTTCAGCCACGCTTTGCAATATGTCTCTTTGTCAGCAGAGGCACAAGGCTGCCAGTTCGTTGATTAACATAAATGCTTAGCCTGCACCTCCAGAAGTTTTCAGGCCTTTTCTGTGTATGTATTTAATAAGCCCCAATACATTAAGATACTCACCTGCCAGCAACTATGCACAAGTCTCTGGGAGAGTTAAATCCAGAAGATCTATTAAATCTATTTAATCTCTTCCCTGTGATATCACGGCGGGGGCGGAGGTGGTCTTTGTGTGCGCCCACAAGCACACTTACCAACACCACCCAACCCATTTGCCCAGTGTCAGCCTTTCAATATGGAAATGGGTGAGATCTGGGTGCAAGACACACGTTGTCCCCGCGTCCCTCCCTTTGCTGGCAGATGCCAGCTGGCTTTCATAAGCTTCCCCCAGTTAGTGTGTAAAAACCACGTGCAAAGGCAGAACTAGCCATTTACAACCGGGCAGTCTTCACCAGCATCTTTTCTTTCTTGCAAACCACCCCAAAATGGAGACGGGGAGCCCACAACATGCCACTAGCATCCCAGCTAAAGAGGAAGGGGATCCTGTATGAATTTCCTGCCAGACCTTTTCAAGCTTTGCTGGCTGATACAAAGAGAGAGAGAGAGAGAGACAAGTTGGATGTTCCCCATTCAGGATGAGGCTTCTTGTTCAACACATCCCAAGGAGAGAGAGGAGAGCCTGGAATACGACCCCCACCCCAGCCCCACACACCCCATCTCATCTCATCTGCAGCAATTCCCTTGCCGGATTTCCCCCCCCCCCACTCCCTCCCTCCCTCCCTGGGGTCTGTATGTGAGGAGGGGGGAAGCTTCCGGCTGGCTATTTGCCAAATCCTTGGGCCAAACACACACCTGGTGGGGTGGAGGTCAGAGACACCCCCCTCCACCTCCCCCCCCCCTTTTACCACTCCCTTCCAGGCTAAATAGCAGCTTTTTTTTTTTTTACAGATCTGCCCTCACGAAGGGCGCGGGTTCTCTCCCCCACTCCGGCTCTCCCCGCCCAAAAGCCCCATCCCCTTCTTTCTCTCTCCCCCCACCCCCCCACAACCCCCTGGAAACAAGAGCGGCGGGGGTGGGGGGGGGAGACTGAGCTCCGATTACAGGAAATGCTGTTGGGGGCGAGAACGAATGGAGAGGGGTGGGTGGGCGGTGCGGACACGCACGGAAAATCCGCCAGGTTCCCCTGAGGGAAAGTTGGACCGCGGCGCGCGCGTCCCCCCCCCCCCCACCACCGGTGGAGGGGTGGGGGGAAAGCAGGCCGGCGCTCCCGCCAAGGGTGGGGTGGGGGGGTGGAGAAGCGGAGCGTGCGGGGTGGAGACCCCACTAACGGGAGCGGGTTGGGAGAGGAAGCGCGCAACAGGCAGAGGGGACGGTGGGTCTGCAATCACTTAGTGGGGCTAAGCGAGAGGGAGCGGGCGCCCGGCCAGGCCAAGGGGAGAGAGGTGGGGGGGGGGCGTGATTTGGAAGGGAGAAGGCGGCTCTCGCAGCCAACTCCAGCAAAGCCCAATGCGATTCCATTGGCCCGTGGGGCGGGGGGGGGGCGGCGGCGGCGGCGGGGGCCTAAATTGTCCCAAGTGTTCCCAAAGGGTCCAACATCTTCAACCGTGCCTGCCACGATCGTGTAGGCAAGCTCAGCCCCTCCACCCTCCCCCAGTACGGTCGCGAAACTTTCCACTCAGAAACCCACCCCCCCGAATGACTGGGGTTGGGGTGTCGGAGAGTTTGACGCGGTGGGGATCGAGACGACCCAGCCGGGTTCCCCTTCCTCGCAGAAGTGAGAAATACCCTCCCCAATTCCCGCCCACCCCCCCCCCCCACCTCCCAATCTTAGGATCGCGCCGTCCAAATCGGACCCACCTCTGTCCTTCCGGGAGGTAAAAGTCCACCGAGAAGCCAAAAAAGCTGCCTGGGGGGCCGGTCAAAACCGTCGGCGCCTTGGAGTCCAGGTTAAAACCCCAAGCGCAGAGCCCGCTGAGAAGGAAGAGCAAAGCCCGGCGAAGCATGGCTGGGCTCGGGGAGAGAAACGGGGGTCCGGAGGCACGGGAGGCCACGGAGTCCCGAACCATCGTTTAGCCGGGTCGCCAGAAGAAGCGCGCTGGCTGGCTCCAATCTTCTCTCCAAGCCGCTCGGAACGTGAGTGCCGCGGAGACTCCCCTGCCTTTCTCTCTCTCTCTCTTCCTCGGGAATGACTCACAAAAGGAGGAGTTTCTCGCCCTCCCCCTCGACGGTACGCACAGGGGGGGGGGGGGTGCAGGATGGATCTCATTAAACTGCCAGCGCTGGGAATTTTGGAGAGGAGCCAAGAAGAGCCGTGATGAATATTTCGATATGGAGAGGGGCGGGTGGTAGGTGGAGATGAATTGGGGGGGGGGGGGGGGTTGTTGAAAGCAAAGCCACAAATTTCCCCCCAAAAAATAAAATAAAGTTTTAACCGCTGTGTCTGCTACTTGCGTTGCACTTCTCGTTCTTCTTCGGCTGTGCGCTGCGGATGATGTCACGTTGGGGTTTTCCTTCCTGCAAAGGGAATCGAGCGCTCGCCGGGCCAAAAGGCGAAAGGTTGGGTTGTGATGGGTTGCCCCGCGTTACCGTCAAAACGAAATGATGCTTCGCTGCAGAAGAAGAAGAAGAGGAAGAGGAAGAGGAAGAAGAAGAAGAAGAAGAGGAAGAGGAAGAGGAAGAAGAGGAAGAGGAAGAAGAAGAGGAAGAAGAAGAAGAGGAAGAAGAAGAAGAAGAGGAAGAAGAAGAAGAAGAAGAAGAGGAAGAAGAGGGAGAGGGAGAGGAAGAAGAGGAAGAGGAAGAAGAAGAGGAAGAAGAAGAAGAAGAGGAAGAAGAAGAAGAAGAAGAAGAGGAAGAAGAGGGAGAGGGAGAGGAAGAAGAGGAAGAGGAAGAGGAAGAAGAAGAGGAAGAAGAAGAAGAAGAGGAAGAAGAAGAAGAAGAAGAAGAGGGAGAGGGAGAGGAAGAAGAGGAAGAGGAAGAGGAAGAAGAAGAGGAAGAAGAAGAAGAAGAAGAAGAAGAAGAAATAACACACCCAAGTCAGGTGTGGGGCTTTCTTTCTCCCCTCCCTCCATCCTACCACCAATGGGACTATTGGAAGCATCCCAAGAGAGCA
Source organism: Rhabdophis nuchalis (assembly GCA_039707465.1). Lineage (NCBI taxonomy): Eukaryota > Metazoa > Chordata > Lepidosauria > Squamata > Natricidae > Rhabdophis > Rhabdophis nuchalis. The sequence continues at coordinate 193,606,165 of CM077646.1, forward strand.
GGGACCAGAAATCCGGCTTTTGTGCTCTTCATGGACGAGGTTCTGGAAGGGCCAATGCAGGCAGTCCTCGACTTATGGCTGGAACAGAGCCTAAAATATCTGTGGCTAAGTGAGACAGGAGTTAAGTGAATCACTGCGGGTTTGAAGTTAGTAACACGGTGGTTAAGTGAATCTCGCTTCCCCATGGGCTTTGCTTTTCCGAAGGTTGCAAAAGGGGGTTATATGACCCTGGGACACTGCATCCGTCATAAATATCAGTCACTTGTCAAGTATCTGAATTTTGATTATATGACCATGAGGATACTGCAATGGTTGTAAGCGCGTAAAGCAGTCATGAGTTACTTTTTTCAGTGCTGTTATAACTTCGGTCACTAAATGAACTATTGTAAGTCGACGTGTAACTGTTTACTGTTTATTGGACATATATGCCGCCCTTCCCCCGAAGGACTCAGGGCGGCGTAGAACATAAAAATACATAATACAAAAGTTAAAAAAAGATTAAATAGAGCAGGGGTCTCCAACCTTTGCAACTTTAAGTCTGAAGGACTTCATCTCCCAGAATTCTCCAGCCAGCAAAGCTGGCTAGAGAAGTCTGGGAGCTGAAGTCCTTCAGACTTAAAGTTGCAAAGGTTGGAGACCCCTGAAATAGAGAATCCAATAACAATAAATGAACAATTTACAGTTAAATTTAAAAATAAATTAAAATGAACAATTAAAATTAATAATTTATTTTATTCAGGCCAGGCCGGCTTGCTGGAAAAGCCAGCTTTTTAGGGCGCACCGGAAGGACGGGAGGTCGGGAATTATGCGAAGCTCTGGGGGTAGCTCATTCCAAATGGAACTGATCCGTCCAGTAACTTTTACCATGCAAGTCAGCCCAGTGGCGTAGCGTGGGTTGTCAGCACCTGGGGCAAGGCAAGTAATTTGCGCCCCCTAACCCGTGGATTTTAGCACTCGGGGGAGGCAGCTCTTCTTGTGGTGTCGAGCCCACGCACCTCCCGCGAGGATCCGGCGGGCAGCCGCTGCCCAAAGGGCTCGGCCATCCGGGTCCGACACTGGTTGCCTCGCCTTGGGGAGAAGCGGGCGCCCTTTGCGTGGTGCGGGCCTGGAACACCCGACGCTCCTTTCTACGGAGGGCGACGGCCCGAAAGCCGGGGCAAGAGGGTCTTCCCGGGCCGCCGCGGGGCCCAGGTCGCCGCTCCTCTGGCTGGCTCGGAACGGAGGAGTCTTCCAGGGTCTCCGCACGGCCGTTGCTTCGAAAGACCTGCGCCTTTAAGTCTCGCCTGGCCGCCTCAGGCGGCGCTGGCGGGTGCGAGGAGCCGGCGCTGGCCTCAGCCGGGGGATGGCCCGGGAGGGTTTGGCCCCTACTGGCCGCTGTTCGCTCCCCGACTCTCGCCGGCCCAGGAGCGCCCAGGCGCCGCCGCCGCCAACTCCAGAGACCCGCGGAGGAGAGCTTCCGAGTCGGGTCTCTGGAGCGCGCCCCCCCCAGATGTTGCGCCCGGTGCGGCCGGCCCCCCCTGCACCCCCCACGCTACGCCTCTGAGTCAGCCTGGACATAAATCCCACTGAATACTTACCTGGCAGAGGAGACACCATGATCACTTAATTCAATGAATGAAGTTTCTTCCCCCAAACCTTAAAAGCAAGGTAAGAGATATCTTGAGTTCCTCCAGTTCATTTCATTTCATTTATTCGGATTTATATACCGCCCTTTCTCCCTTACGGGACTCAGGGCGGTGAACAGGCGAGAGTAAAAACAACAATAAAACATCTGATACAGTAACTATACTAAAAATATACTAAAAATAAATTAAACACAGGCCTGTTCTAAAATACCCTCTAAAACCCCTAGTAAAAGCAAATTAAAACTAACTTTCACTAAAGTCTTGCTCCACCCTTAAAATTCACCACATTTAGATTGTCAGTTGACTGAAAAGTTGTTTGCACATCATCCAGGAAGTTGTAACTTTGGGCTGAGAAAAATCATACGCACCTTTACTCCCAACCTCAAATCTATTACTATAGCACAATAAAATGTGTGGGATTCTCCCTCTCCCCCTTTCCTCCCTCCCCACCCCAAATGTGCTGAGTATTCTGGCTGCATTGCAGACATTTAAACACGAGAAGTTTCCTTCCAGAGAGTTAAGCCATTTGGGGTTCATCTGCCTGTGTTTCTCATAACTGGCAGGCATTCAGGTTTTCCAAATCCTTCTAAGCTGGGGATGTGACCGAATAAATGTGAAATGGGTCTGTTTGGAAACAGTATGCATTTAAACTGCAATCTTAGACACACCTGCCTGCAAGAAAAACGCCCTTGAAAACATCACACTTACATTTAGTATAAAACTGCATCTTTTGTTCAACATCTCTCCAAAACCTCACCACAGAAATACTATTTATGTATTACTAGCCGTTCCTGGCCATGCGTTGCTGTGGCCCAGTCTGGTTAAATGGCCAACCAATCTGTGTGTAGATCTACACCTGCACACACCTGCACACACTTACACACAACCACCATATAACCCCCAACCTACCTACTGTATTTCTCCCTCTAGCTCTCTCTCTCTACCTACCTACCTACCTACCAGTGGCGAGTTTCAATTTTTTTTAGAACCTACTCTGTAGGTGTGGCCTATTTTGTGGGTGTGGCTTGGCAGTCATGTGACAGGGTGGGAGTGGCCACCTTTTAAAATGTGGTGAAACTCATTTAACAACTCTCTTGCTTAGCAACCAAAATTTTGGACTCAATTGTGATGATAAATTCTTTCTTTCTTTCTTTCTTTCTTTCTTTCTTTCTTTCTTTCTTTCTTTCTTTCTTTCTTTCCTTCCTTCCTTCCTTCCTTCCTTCCTTCCTTCCTTTCCTTTCCTTCCCATTGGGTCACTGGCAGCGGTGGGCCAGATTTACTTCCAGGTACACCGGTGGAACCCCCTCTCACCGGTTCTCTAAATTTCACCAACCGGCTCTCACGAGTAGGTGCGAGCCTGCAGAAACCCACTACTGCTACCTACCTACCTGCCTACTGTATTTCTCCCTCTCTCTATCCCTCTACCTACCTACGTACCTATCTACCTACCTACTGTATTTCTCCCTCTCCTTCTCTATCCCTCTACCTACCTACTGTATTTCTCCCTCTCCCACTCTATCCCTCTACCTACCTACTGTATTTCTCCCTCTCCCTCTCTATCCCTCTACCTACCTACTGTATTTCTCCCTCTCCCACTCTATCCCTCTACCTACCTATCTACTGTATTTCTCCCTTTCTATCCACCTACCTACGTACTTACCTACCTACTGTATTTCTCCTTGAATCTTATGGACAGAGTGTTTTATGTCATAAAGGATGACATAATACCTGTGGCCCACTGTTCTCTCTGTATCCATCTACCTACCATTTTTTACAATTTTTTACATTTCCATTGCATGTACCTGGCACAGGTGTGACATCTACACAATCTATATATATCATTGGTGCTGTATTTGAAAGGAACGTTGTGTGAAAATTTGGAAGCGATCGGTGCAGTACTTTCAGAGATTAGCGGTTTTGAACAAACTCTTGTTACATTTTTATTTATATAGAAGATATACACGGCCAACCCTCCAATCGTGTTGTTCGAGTGGTTTCAGAAATGAAGAAGCACAATAGGTTGCTTTCTTGAAAAATCTTAAGGCATAAGCAGATAGGTATCCTTCCAAGCGACCATCACTCTGAATTGCAGACAATCTTGATGGCAGCTTTATTAATTTATTACATTTATATGGTTTCCTTTTTCCTGAAAGCTTGGAGCAGCATGCTGGAAGGCCTCTTCTAATGTTATTACCACAATAACCGAGGGAGAGTGACTGGCCCAACATTATCCAATGAGCTTCTGTTGTCAGCCTGAATCTCCCAGATCCAACAAAACCTATCATATCAGGGGACACAATTTGTCTTCTTCTGGCTCAAATAGAAATAGGTCAAATGAAATGGAATTAGGGGTGACATGATAGTAGTATTCCAGTACTTGAGGGGCTGCCACAAAGAAGAGGGGATCAAATTATTCTCCAAAGCATCAGAGGGCAAGACAAGAAATGATGGTTGGAAACTAATCAATGAGAGAAGCAACCTGGAATTAAGGCGAAACCTCCTAACAGTGAGGACAATTAACCAGTGGAACAGCTTGCCTACAGAAATCATGGGTGTTCCATCACTGCAGATTTTTAAGGAGACTGGACAGTCACTTGTCTGAAATAGTATAGGTTCTCCTATTTGAGCAGGGGTGGTGGTGGACTAGAAGACCTCCAAGGCCCCTTGCAGTTCATTCATTCTATTATAACATCAGGCAACTTTTGCTGTTAAGAAATAACATCCAGATCCTTGAGATATTAGAGTTTGATAGTCCTAAGCAAGTGAAAAGGAGAAAACATACATTCTCAAGATTGTTATAGCTTCCATTCTACAGTTTGTGCAATTACTAATAGGAAGCTGCTTGGTGGACATGCCCTGCTAGTCCTTAGAGTAACCTTTTGATGGCTGGAGGCTATACTTTACTTCTTTAGTGCACACATGTGAAAACAAAGGCTACAGTTGGTGGAGTAATGATGTAAAATAGCAGGGTGGGGTTGTATAGGAACAAAGCAAGGATTTTCTCTTATTTCCCTAGAGTTTGAGGGTGTGTGTGAAACTTTCTTAAAGCAACGCTCAGCCAGTTTTACGTTTGCACTATTTATGCACTCTGGTTAGGATTGAAGAGTGCTGAAAAATTACTCAATGAACGAAATGCAACCCAGTGGCCACAGGATGCTCACTTCTGCTTTAACAATCTTGCTTAACTGGTGTAGGCAAACCTCACACCAATATGAAGTTTAATGAGCTTGAACTGGTCCTTTGTGTACAACCTTCAGTTCCACTGGCTTGTTTGGCAGGAATTTTCCAGATGTTGATGAACTATTACACCTCCCAACAGTTGTAGACCAGGGGTCTCCAACCTTTGCAACTTTAAGTCTGAAGGACTTCAGCTCCCAGACTTCTCCAGCCAGCAAAGTCCTTCAGACTTAAAGTTGCAAAGGTTGGAGACCCCTGTTGTAGACAACAGGGCCAATAATGAAACCTGGTGGGAGCTGCAGTTCAGCAACACCTGGAAGGGTGGAGACTGAGCATCTCAATGTACTGAAAAAGGGCAGGTGAGTGATGAGAGGATTCATGGGCTATATTTACTAAGAAGCTGGATTTTTATTTCAACAAAAGGTACCATGAGGAACAAAAACAAATGACGAGAGAACGGTGCTTTATTGATTTAGGAAATGCATAAGGCTGCTCAACTCACAATGGGCGATTTATAGAAGAAGAAAAAGAGAAAAAGAAGGTAAAGAAAAAGAAAAGGAAGGAAGGCAGGAAGAAAAAGAAAGAAAGAAAGAAAAAAGAAAGAAAGAAAGAGAAAGAAGGAAGAAGGATGGAAGGACCTTACATTTAACACCATACTCTTAGCTACTTACAACAGGATGTGTGCAACTCGATCTATCAGTCAAGGATGAGGCTTATGGATTTCATTAAGCCTCCCCAACCTACACCCCTGCCATCTAATTCTTTCTCTGTACTTCTGAGATGGTCATAAGACCTCATATATATCATCATGACCACTGAAGATCAGAGAGTTGTGTGTGTGTGTGTGTGTTAATTTAGGCTCATTGTGCTTTGTGGCAATTGTACTTTTAAAAAGCTGTAGGTGAGGAGGAGAGCTGTGTAGGCTGCAAATTTCATAACCATCTCTAGGTAGCGCTACTGAGGTTCTGTGGATCTGCTGCTTGTCTCCACCCACTGCACGGTACTCTCTATTTGAACTTTTTCAAGAACAATGGCATTCTGAGACTTGTAGGCCCAACATATTTGGAAAAGCCAGGATGGAGGAAAGGCTGTGGCATTATTTACCAACACAAATAGCAATCGCACAATAGTAGGTGAAACTCTTGCCCACTTACGTATCCGATTCATGAAGTAACTTTAGCTGACAGTATTTTTTCTGTAAGGGCGAGAATCGTTGCAGATTTCAACATTTGGCTTCAGCTTAGGTTTTATGCAACTGTGAACATTGCCCACGTGTGTGGCTGCATTTATAATAATTATTAGTTAAAGGGGGTGGGTGGGAATCATATGGAAAGCAGCAGCACTGGGGAAATCTAGAGAGATCTACTTCATTGCTGCGTAAACAAAAGCCTCTCTATTAATTCTGCAGCTGTTAATGGAAGAGAAGGGCAGTTGGGCTAAGTGCTGTCCCAGACCCCTTGGTTTAACACTGATTTTCTTCCTCTGTGTGTGTGCGTGTGTTTACCAATTCTGGATAATGTTCCATCTGACAAAGAATAGGCACTGGCCCACAATGAAAGTTTACACCAAAATAAATTGATTCGTGGTCAAGGTGTTGCACGAATTGAGCTACGTTTCCTGCAAAAGGTTAAGACATCCCACAGGTTGGGGAAGCTAGAAGGGGCCAAGACCTTGTTTGGAAAAACTCACTGTCTTTGAAAAAGGGGCTGATTGGGAGAAGCCAGGTATGGATCAAGAGTTCAGGATGGACTCAAGAGGTGGTAAGAGAGGTGCCGATAACCATGTGCATCTCCCCCATGTTCTAATGACCTGCAGGGAGAAATGCAGATGGCTTTGTATTTGAAACGATAAACAGGAATCAAAAGGTCTCGTTTCTACTGGCTTATTCATATCTTGAAATCACTCCTCGATGAATTGACATTCAGCCTCGATGAATTGACATTTGTGGTCCCTTCTGCAGCTCCACATCCCGAGAGTGGAGGTGGTTTGAAATGCGTGCTTGAACAGCAGGTGAGCAATGGGACCAGCCCATTGTGATGCACATAGGTATCATAATGCTCCACCCACTGCCTACAGGGTGGATGTGTGCAGAGAGGGAATTTTCACACATGCAGCTCTCCATACAGAGGAAGTCATATCATTGGGATACCTCCTAATGTATGGGTGTCAAGCTCAGGACATCATGTTGCCATCATGTGATGCATCACAACGTTTCCCCCCTCCCCTTCACGCAGCTGTAGTGCCCGTGGCACATGAATCAAAGATTTGCAAAGTGATAGGCAGGTAGACAGTGGTGGGATTCAAAATTTTTTACTACCGGTTCTGTGGGCGTGGTTTCTTGGGCATGGCATGGCTTGGTGGGCATGGCTTGGTGGGCATGGCTTGGTGGGCATGGCAGGGGAAGGATTCTGTAAAATTCCCATTCCCTCCCGATCAGCTGGGACTCAGGAGGCAGAGAATCAATGGGGGCGGGGCCAGTCAGAGTGGGTATTTACCGGTTCTCTGAAGTTCTCAAAATTTCCTCTACTGGTTCTCCAGAACTGGTCAGAACCTGCTGAATACCACCTCTGTAGGTAGACCTAAGAACTAGAGGCAAAATAGCTGTTCATTGTTGGTGCTTCCGTGCAGACCTTTTAAATAAAGTTTAAAAGAGGTCTTGAGTTCAAGTTCCATCATAACCACCTCGTTTGGATTTCTGAGCCTCACTTCCCCCTGCTGTAAAATGGGAAGAAGCGGCTAAATCCTAGACTCCCCATGGAGAAATTGAACAATTTGGTGCAGCTCTTTTGTTTTGTTTTGTTTTTTTAGGAACCATAGCAACTTCGGGTGGTTTAATTCCCCCCCCCCCCAACTGTTGTTAGCGTTAGCAGAAGGGAAGAGAGAGTGATGAGAGCTGTCAGTCCTAGGTCAAGAACAGCCCTTTCTTGGGATTAAAAAAAAACCCCAAAAATCCAACCAGCTATCCAATTGCTGTTAATTGCAAGCGGGTGGGATTTCTGGGTCAGCTTCCCCACAGGCAGCCGTGGCTTTTGTTTGCTTGCCCACCCTTTCTAATTAGGCCCCTGGGTGGGGTGCTTAGGCAGAAAGCAGACCACGTTTCTTCTCTGACTCAGCTGAGCTCATGGAAAGGAACGAGTTCGGCCGATGTTGCAAAACATTTGCTTAGCTGTGGAAAACATCGTGTGCTAATAATAAAGGGTGGCCTGTGGAGGTGAGAATTAAATTGGGGACAGACCAGTTCCACTAGTTTATGAATTCCTGGACTCGGAGAAAGCTGTCATGTCCCACCCTGGATCTGAGCTTGATGCAAATCCTCGCGCAGGAACGTTGGTTGTCTTTGGATGGTGATCAGTTCTCTCAAGCTAGGGCACTATCCTTGAACCTACTTCGCAGCCTTTCATAGGCTGGTGCTTAGGAAAATAGAGATGAAGGGATGGAAGTTTCCCCCCTAGAGTCTTTCTGAATTGTAATACTGAAATCATTCCTTTCAAGTATTCCGATTGTACTGCTAGAATGTTATCACAGAAACCGCCTGCCAGGCGTTCAAGCGTTCTTCACTTTGTGCTTGCGGCAGTGATGGGTTTCAAATTTTTTAGAACCTACTCTGTAGGTGTGGCCCATTTTGTGGGCGTGGCTTGGCAGTCATGTGACAGGGTGGGAGTGGCCACCTTTTAAAATGTGGTGAAACTCATTTAACAACGCTCTTGCTTAGCAACCAAAATTTTGGACTCAATTGTGATGATAAATTCTTTCTTTCTTTCTTTCTTTCTTTCTTTCTTTCTTTCTTTCTTTCTTTCTTTCTTTCTTTCTTTCTTTCTTTCTTTCTTTCCTTCCTTCCTTCCTTCCTTCCTTCCTTTCCTTCCCGTTGGGTCACTGGCAGTGGCGGGCCAGATTTACTTCCAGGTACGCCGGTGGAACCCCCTCTCACCGGTTCTCTAAATTTCACCAACTGGCTCTCGCGAGTAGGTGCGAGCCTGCAGAAACCCACCACTGGTTTGCGGGTTAAAAAGCTGACATAAGAGAATTGTGGTTCCTTGCCTCATTGATGTCACACCTCTGCTTGGCTGTCCTTCTGAAAGTAGGCCCCAAATTTTGAAGTTCTCTTCAGGCACCTCATATACCTGAATCCCAGAAGTTCCTCCTCCAGGCCCCAGTCTCAAAGAATGGGTTGTCCGCTTGTCTTCTTCCTATCAAGATTCCTGCGATTCAGTGGCAGAATGGAAGGCCGAAAGCAGTCTTCTGATATCTCAGAGGCTGCCACAAAGAAGAGGGAGTCAAACTATTCTCCAAGGCACCTGAGGGCAGGACAAGAAGCAATGGGTGGAAACTGATCAAGGAGAGAAGCAACTTAGAACGGAGGAGAAATTTCCTGACAGTTAGAAAAATGAATCAGTGGAACAGCTTGCCTCCAGAAGTTGTGAATGCCCCAACCTTGGAAGTCTTTAAGAAGATGTTGGATAGCCATTTGTCTGAAATGCTATAGGGTTTCCTGCCTAGGCAGGGGGTTGGACTAGAAGACCTCCAAGGTCCCTTCCAACTCTGCTATTGTATATTGTACATTGTAAATTCAAGTGGAGAATTATTCTTGTCAGGGGTGTGTGAATTTTTATCAGAGGAATTTCTGGTTGCAGCGTAAGCGTTAAAAAAGAAAAATGTTGATCTGTTCTCCTTCCACACAAAGACACAGATTGAATGGTGTTGTCCAGACAATAAAAATCATAGCAAAAAGGAGCAGGGGTGGGCTTCAAAAATTTTAGCAAGGGGTTCGCTGCCGGTTGCTGGGTGGGCGTGGCCATGGTGGGTGTGGCCATGGTGGGTGTGGCCTAGTCAGCCACCTGCACCATGGTGGTGGTGGTGGGGGGCATTTTTGCCCTCCCCAGGCTCCAGAGGCTTTCCTTGAGCCTTCAGGAGAGCGAAAATGGCCTCCCTAGGCTCTGGAGGCTGGAAGTGGGCTGGTTTCCATCCTTCCTGAACTTCTGGTACGCCCATTTTTCATCCTCCCAGAGCCTCTGCACATGCCAGGCGCTTACCTGCATACAAAACAGGCTGCGTGAGGACTCCTGGGGTGGGGGGGGGAGGGGTCAGCCAGGAGTGGAATTTGGGGGTTCTCCGAACTGCAGAGAATCTTAGCTAGAGGGTGTCTGGAACCCCTGCAAACCCCCAGTAGCCCACCCCTGGTAATCTAAAGACAAGGGAGCTGAACCATGCATTTTTTCAAGACAATGTTTCTCGACCTGGGTAACTCTAAGATATGTGGCCATGGGCTGGCTGGGTGTTGAAGTCTGCACATCTTAAAGTTGCCCAGGGTGAGAAAAATTACCTGGTGGAGCCGATCATTATGCTTTCTATTTTAATGCCAGAAACTTTGCCTCCAAATCTCTATCCCATCTCTTTCTGCTGCTGGAAAATTGCATTCCCCTTATAGCTCAGAAAAAAACATTCTGGCAACTCATTTGAGTGAGTTTTGTGGACTTTTAGAAGAAACTATTTCAATTATCTTATTATTACTCATTAATGTTGTGCCATCAACATCCCTGGCACTTGGCAAAAAGTGAGAATGTTTAATTGATAAAGCAGATTCCTGATCATCCTGCTGCAGGGTACTATTTTTCTGAAGATATCTGTTCTGGAGAGATTATATTCCAGGGTCTGTGGGTTTTTTAAAAATATTTTTGCAAAATCAGTATCCAGTAATGTAATTTGTGACTGTCAAACTAAAAATAGCCTACTCTATGTGGAATAGACTTAAGGGTATTAAAACTCTTCCCTAGTTTCTCAAACTCCATATTTAACTTCATAGCGTATTTCCTTTTTTTTTTTTTAAATTGAAAAAACAATTTTTATTTTTTTTATAGGGTATATAGGGTATAATTTTAGAGCTTCCATGTCGGAGGTGGTAACCACCTCCGAGACTTCATACAAAATCAATTTCAATAAAAGGTGGAAAGAGATACATACATATCATATCATAAATTCATGCATTCAATCATTTGTTCCTGTTAACATCCATTAAGGAATTACAATATGTAAAAGAAAAAATCACTTTTGTGATCTGAGTCTCTTTGCTATTGTTTCTTCTTCTTCCTTCCCGCTGGTGGGTGGAGCCATGGCCCCTCCCACTCCCACATCTTCGTCCTCCAGGACAGAGGAGTGTTTTTTAAGAAAGGCTTCCACCTCTTCTGTTGTTTTAATTCTTACTCTACCCCCCTCCCAGAACACTAACATTCCTTCGGGCATTAACCATTTGAACCACACCCCTTTTTTGTACAATTTTTTGGACAAGAAGGAATATTTCCTTCTTATCTCTCGAATTTTTGGGGGGATCTGCTTCAAAATGGAGATCTCTATTCATAGCATATTTCCACATCTGAGGTGCTCAGATACGTAAGATCAGATACAAGCTTCATCTTCTCCCAACTGGTTGCTAATAGAGAATGACAAGTGGTTTTGCCCAGCTGAAGGGCTCCAGTCTACGAAAGAGAATTTGGATGGGGACAGAAAAGTCCTGCTTCTCTCTCAACCATCATGGGGGACAAGCCCTATTCGGACTCCTGTTTGGGCGGTGGCATTAACTTGGTTTAGATTCATGTACTCCTGAAGTGTATTTAAGTATTTTGGGATTTGTCAAGTAGGGTAGTTTGACAAAAACCTCACAGCCTCTTTTGATTAGAAGAGCATTTGAGGTATAATACTGGAAGGATGCACCCCTTCTTCTCTGCCAGCTGACAGAGGATCTTATTCTCATTTCCATATCTGAATGTTCCTCTCATCAAAATTTCAGCCAGTGTTTCCCAGCATGCATTTGGCATTAGGGCTGTGGAATAAGATCTGTGCCTGAGAATGTGACCTTGTGTCACTCCCTAACAGTGAGGACAATTAACCAGTGGAACAGCTGCCTTCAGAAGTTATGGGTGCTTCATCATTGGAGGTTTTTAAGTAAAGACTGGACAGTCACTTGTCTGAAATGGTACAGTGATCCCTCGTTTTTCGCGGCTTCATGTTTCGCGGCTTCAGTGCTTCGCGGGTTTTTCAAAAATACAGGGGGAAAAATGCATCGGTAGGAGGCAAGCGCCCCCTAGTGCTTGCTTTAAACGATGTCCACCAACTCAAGTTTCCGGTGCGAATCCTACTTCACGGTTTTTCAGTTTTCGCGGAAGGTTCCGGTCCCCATTAACCGCGAAAAACGAGGGATCACTGTATAGCAGCTCCAACTTGAACAGGGGGTTGGACTAGAGCAGGGGTCTCCAACCTTTGCAACTTTGCAAAGCTGGCTGGAGAAGTCTGGGAGCTGAAGTCCTTCAGACTTAAAGTTGCAAAGGTTGGAGACCCCTGGACTAGAGGACCTCCAGGGTCCCTTCCAGGTCTGTTCTGATTGATTGATTGAATATAAAGATCATCCCTCTGCCAGAATTCTGCCTGTCATAGAACTCAAATGAAGACCATCTAGAGCTTGATGGACTCTAAGCCATGTTGGCTAGGGCAGAAGGAACCATTTGCCATGTGGCTGAAGAAATCTCATCTCTAGCTGTATTCAAGAGAGCACAATTCCAACTACAACATTTCTGGCCTCAATCCAAAAGAAGCTTAGTCTGATTGTGAGACCCATTGAAATCAGAGAGATGGATTTGGTATGGCTGACTTCCTTTCATTTCAGCATAAGAACATGCATTTTACTTGGGCTGAGATTTTGTAGAGATTAGGGGATGGATGGATGGATGGATGAACAGTTCCAATCAGATGCAATGACTACAGTGGTGGGTTCCGGATCCCACTGCAACCGGTACGGTGCAATGGGGCTCGGCGTCCACCACGTGAATGCGTGCAGCACATGCACATGCGTACTTACTACCCGTGATGCTCTGTGATGCCTCCGCAATGCTCCAGCTGCTCAGTGGAGCATCGCGCAGGTGTCGTACGTTCCGTGAGTGGAAGCCCCGAACAGCTCAAATACACAAAGGAGTGGGGGGGGGGCCCTCCAGAGCACCATACTGGAATGGTACCTGGTGCTCCCAGCAGGCACCAGTGTGCCCATACCGGGGCGAACTGGTCGTAACCCACCACTGAATGACTAAATGTATGCTTAACATGGAAACAGTGTGAAAAGGTTGTTGTCTGTATATCTCCAGTGACTAAGTATTGTTTGATATTTACCCACTGAATTACATACTGGTACAACTGTGTGTGTGCCATCTCAGCCTCTCCTTTATTCACCCGGCCCCATGGTGAAAAGTTACGCTTCTTTCTAAAATATACCGTATTTTTGTATAAGACGCACCGGAGTATAAGACGCACCCAGGTTTTGAAGAGGCAATTTTTTTAAAAAGTAGGTAGGTAGATAGAGGGATAGAGAGGGAGAGAAAGAGGGAGAAATACAGTAGGTAGGTAGGGAGAGAGAGAGAGAAGGTAGGTAGGTAGGTAGGTGGGGGGGGAGAGAGAGAGAGAAATACAGTAGGTAGGGAGGGAGGGAGACAGAGTGTGTAGTTAGTTAGTTAGGTAGGTAGGTAGGTAGGTAGATAAAGGGATAGGGAGAGAGAGAGAGAAATACAGTAGGTAGGTAATTAGGAGAGAGAGTGTGTGTAGATAGAAAAGTAGATAGAGGGATAGAGAGAGAGAGAGAGAGAAATACAGTAGATAGGTAGGGGAGAGAGAGTAGGTAGATAGGTAGATAGAGGGGGAGAAATACAGTAGGTAGGTAGGGGGAGAGAGAGAGTAGGTAGATAGGTAGATAGAGGGGGGAGAGAGAAATACAGTAGGGAGGGAGGGAGGGAGAGAGTGTAGATAGGTAGGTAGGTAGAGGGATAGAGAGAGAAAAATAGAGAGAGAAATAGAGAGAGAGAGAAATACAGTAGATAGGTAGGTAGAGAGAGAGAGTGTAGGTAGGTAGGTTGATGTTTCCAGGTGTATTTACCCATCTGTTGGAGAAGGAAATCACTGACCACCTTTGGAACAAATCTTAGTTTCTGCAGTCACAGTACTTGACCAACGTAATTCTCATCAATCACTCTAATTAAACAGCTTTCCGAAAGGGGAAAAAAACCCCGTTTTGCACTGTGCAAACCTCCCCCAAATGGCCTGTTTTCGCAAAAATGGGCCCTTTTTTTTCAAATAAAAGGCATGAATAGCCTTTGGGGGGCTTGCAGAGTGCTCCGGGGGGGGGGCAAAATGAGGAAAAACGGCCCGTTTTTTTCATGAAAACGGGCCATTTTTTGGTTAAAAAATATAGCATGCATAGCCTTATGGAGGCTTATAGAGAGCTGCTGGGGGCTGCAGGGGCAAAAATGCTCTGTTTTTTGCTCATTTCTGCCCTCCCCAGCCTCCAGGAGCTCTCTGGAAGCCTCCATAAGGGTATGCACATGGCTATTTTGGTGAAGAGGCGGGGTTTCAGGAGGCAAAAAAATGCTGGATTCGATGTATAAGACGCACCCAGATTGTCAGCCTCTTTTTAGAGGAAAAAAGGTGCGTCTTATACTCCAAAAAATACGGTATATGCTCTTACAAAAAGTAGAACTTGCTTAGTCTATCCAAGAAGCAATTTGCTTATGTTGCCTTTATATATACGTTTCAAAACGCTTGCGATACAAAAACATCTTTTTGCCAGGTTTTGCAAATTTAAACATGCCATATTTACCTTCATGGCACATGTACACACAGCACAGCTTCACATATGAGAGTATGATTTTTTTTTGGTGCAAACATAGTAAGGAGAACACCATTTCCTCTGTAGCTACACCCATCGCTTAACGTTTCATGCCATTCTTCGGTGGATCTTTTGATAATATTCAGTATTGCTTTCCCTTTGGATGACCCCTCATTCATTCCATTCTGCTATCATTTGTGATTCATTTTGGTTCCTCCTTTCCCTCCAATCGCTCTTGCATTCCCGGCTAGAAAGTTATAACATGGTCATCATTCCCATCGTTCACCACTGGGGGGGGTGTCATCTCATGGCACATTGCGGGTGCAAAGTAAGGCTTAAGCAGAACGCCACTGGCAAATTGGGGCTCAGCTGCGGTTTAACTCAATTTTTGATTGTTGTTTATGAGCAAAAGTGTTAAATGAACTGCACATAGCAGCAACGCTTCCCAACAGACCACCTTCTTTCACCAGTGGTGGACCTGCCCGAAGGTTAAAAGGTATTGGACTACTATTAAAAATTGGTTGTTTAGAAATCACAGGATTTGATTTTCAATTGGACCCAGTTATATTTCTTCTGGGGATAAAGCCAAGAGAAGTACCTAAAGATGCTTGGTACTTATTAATACACATCACAACAGTGGCACGTATGACATACACGCAATACTGGAAGTCAAAGGAAATCCCAACCAACCAACAGGTCCTGGATAAGATTCTGCGATGTGCAGAAGCGGACAGGATGACATATATTCTTAAAGGGAAAAGTGAATCGCTTTTTAATAAAAGTTGGGATTTCTGGTACCTATGGCTGGGAAACAGAGTGTCAGATTTTAATGGGAGTAGTGGTTACGATTTGGTTAATAGAAATAATTATTACAATGATTGTTTTTGAATCTTTTTCTCTATATAAACTCTGCTCTTATTAGAAGTGTAGGAGAAATATTGAGAATTAGGGATTTATAAGACGACTGTAAGATGTGTATAAGATCTATCAGCTTGGGATGAATTAGACTAAAATTGGAGGAGGCATTAAAGGTACCATCTCCGACCTCCGCCTCTTCCGCAAGTGTCTGAAGACACACCTATTCCAACTAGCCGGCCTAGCGTAGCCTCCAATTCTGACTCATAGATAGTTTTAAAATGGGGATTTTAATTCGGTTTTAGCACAGGTTTTTTAGTTGAATAAGTTTTTTTTAAAAAAAAGTTTTATATGTTTGTATGTTTTTTAATATGCCTGTGCGCCGCCCTGGGTCCGTTTGGAGAAGGGCGGGATATAAATTCAATAAAATCTAAATCTAAAATCTAAACTCCTCAGTCTTTGTTCAATGTTTATGTGAATTATTGTTCAATAGAAATTTATTTTAAGGGGAAAATATATATTTAGTTTGGATTGCTGAAACGCCACCTCTAGAACCCATCAGAAAAAATAAATAAGCAAAGGCAACAACGGAAAGGGGAGAGACGAGGAGGGAAAGGAAGAAAGGGTAAAGTAGAGAAAGTAAGGGTGGGGAATTAAGAGTAGGAGAGAGGATAAGAAAGAAGAGAGGAGAGAAGGAGAGAGGAAAGAGAGGAGAAAAAGAGGAGAAATGAGAGGAGGAAATAAGAATGCAGAGAAGAGAGCTTGAGAAGATAGGAGTAAGGCTGTTGCAAAATAAGATGGAGACATGAGGTGGCAAGAAAGTGATCCAAACTGTATTATACAGTATATATAATAATAATAATAATAATAATAATAATAATAATAATAATAATAATAATAATAATAATAATAATAATAATAATAATAATAATTTTATTTTTAAACCGCACCCTCTCCCCACAGGGACCCGGGGCGGTGCACAGGCAGAATAAAAACAGTCAAAAAATACATACATTTCATAAAAAACAATTAAACCAACCCTGTGCTAAAAATTCGCTAAAAATGTGCTACCCCATTAAAAAAACCCAAAGACAGAGAGACTATCCTAGGCCGGCCAGACAGAAGAAGTGTGTTTTTAGCTTGAGACGGAAGGAGCGGAGGTCAGTGGTCATCCTGATATCGGGGGGAAGGTCGTTCCAGAGGGCCGGGCCCGCCACAGAGAGAGCCCTTCCCCTGGGAGTCGCCCGCTGACAGAGTCTAGTGGACGGCACCCGGAGAAGTCCCTCTCTGTGGGAGCGGATCGGCCGTGAGAATGTAAGAATGTGTATAGATATTAATGATGAATAGATAAATGTTAAATAGCATTTATAAGAATGTATCAGTGAATGATTTTGAAATGGGAAAAAATAAAAATAAAACTTCTTCAAAAAAAAAAACTTCTTGTAAGTACCATTCATGCACGTTTACACATTGCCTGGTTGCTTTTTAAGCTGACGAGGTACAGATGAATGGCCTGAACTGACATCACTGAAATGCCTTGGGCTTGAGGCAAGAGAAATTTCAACTGGTAGTGCTTGATTTGTGTTGGCTCACCCGCCACCACGACCCTTCAAGTTATCATACGAGATGCCTGTGTCACCCAGCTAGAGACTAAATATAATCAAGGCACGGCTGGAAGTGTGTGGAGCAGGGAGAGCTGTCTAAATTATGGTGCAGACTGTGACATGCACTACTTCCCCCCCCCCCCCCCCCCTTTGCTGGGCTGATGTCATTGGTGTGTGCTCCGTGCAGTGTAATTCTTCCTTTCCCCAGAATGGATTTATGTTTCTGAAGCCAAGACAACTGACCTGGAGGGGCTGAGAGGGGCAAGGATTGCCCTTACACAAAATGTTTAGCCATGGGTAACTTGAATTGAACTACTTTTCAAGTTTGGTGTGATTCCCTGAATCAAAGGAGATCATTGTAGATTTTAGAAAGAGCCGACATAGTCATGCTCCACTTTGTATCAAGGCTGCAGCTATGGAGGTAGACAACCTGACTTAGTCTCTTCATATGTTATCTTTAGCGAAGAGTGCAAATCAGCCTCTGCATTTCCTGCATCAGATGAGGAGAGCCCATCTTTCTCCTTCTCTCCTGGCTACTTTTTACACGGAGGCACAACTGAAAGGGTTTTAAAAAACTGCATCATTGTTTAAATTGTTGGCAGCAGTGCCTCAGATAGAAGGGCCACGCAGAGAGTGGTAAGGACAACCGAGAAGATTACAGGAAGCTCGCTCCCCATTGTTCAGGAAACTGCTTACAAGCGCTATGTGCTTAGAGTTTGAAGCATTGTTAGAGACCCCACACACCAACTTCACGGTCTGTTTCTGTTGCTCCCCTATGGGAGGAGGTTTTGAAGTATCCATTGCAGATTCTGAAACAGCTTTGTTCTTTATGCCATCCGTCTTGTAAATTCGCAGGATTCCCCTCCACCCCGCTATGAATGGGTATACATTTGAACTAGACTGTGATATTTGTTTGTGTCATATATGTGTGCATATGTGGGTAGCAAAGTTCAGATTCACGTTCCTGTTTTCCTACAAAGATCTCAGGGGGCACTTTAGGCCAGTTGTCTTCTATCTAGCCCAATCCCATCTCATAGGAGAGGTGCAGTGGTGGGTTTCTGCAGGTTCACACCTACTCGCGAGAGCCGGTTGGTGAAATTTAGAGAACCGGTGAGAGGCGGTTCCACCAGCATACCTGGAAGTAAATCTGGCCCGCTGCTGCCAGTGACCCAACGGGAAGGAAAGGAAAGGAAGGAAAGGAAGGAAAAGAAAGAAAGAAAGAAAGAAAGAAAGAAAGAAAGAAAGAAAGAAAGAAAGAAAGAAAGAAAGAATTTATCATCACAATTGAGTCCAAAATTTTGGTTGCTAAGCAAGAGCGTTGTTAAATGAGTTTCACCACATTTTAAAAGGTGGCCACTCCCACCCTGTCATATGACTGCCAAGCCATGCCCACAAAATAGGCCACACCTACAGAGTAGGTTCCAAAAAATTTGAAACCCACCACTGGAGAGGTGGCACAATGTGGATACACAAAGTAGGTGGTACCAAGGTAGAACACTGAGGTGGACAAAGGAGGTGAGTCTCAAGTTACTTTGAGGTCATGGGAAAGACAGGCTGCTACCAATGCAATAAATAATTGCCCCCCTCTTTATGTTTGAAGGACAGATATATGAACCCAAACAGATATCAAGAGAATCTAGTGATGACCAATATGTTATATGACAGATCCTTACAAGCCCTGGTGTTTGTGATGACCAGGAGAACCTACAGTATAGCTGGATAACCACAGTTCAAAGAATCCTAATAATTTGGGGATGAAGCCAGACAGATGCAGGCCCCAAAATCAAAGTACCAAAGAGAGGTCAGGGCTGTAGTTTGTTGGAGGTTGTAACTTAATTTATCGCAAGTACATTCCCTCTTCCTTCCGGAAGTTGAGATTCAGCAACTCCCCTAGTAGTCATAACCCAATCTTTTTGGGAAGGATGCCACAAACTGAGTCCAAAAAATGAAGCAATCCCACAACAATACGGTATGCAGAATATTCCATGTGCTTCTTTCAACCTGGGTGCTTTTTGCAAATGATATCTTTAGTTCAGAGCTAGTGATATGCTGTTTGAGCCTGTACAGTATCCTGACAATTTCCTGGGGCTTAATGCATCTATATTATTGGGTTCAAAGTAGTTTTCCACAAATAGAGGGGGGCTGGCTGATATGTAAAAATATAAGTGGTGAATAGCCTCCTTTTTAGGATTAACCATCAACAGTAAAGAATCCAGCAATTGTGAAATATAGGTAGTCCTGAGATTACAACAGCAGTTGGAATTGGATTTACTGTTATAATAAATAATAATAAATAAATAAATTTTAATTTGTAGACCGCTCCCTCTCCCCGAGGGGACTCGGAGCGGTGCACAGGGAAGGTAAAAAACAATAAATATACACACATAATTAAAAGCAAATTAAACATTATCCCTGTGCTAAAATTCCCAGTTAATTCACTAAAATCCCCAGCTAAGTTTACTAAAAACCCCATAGATAAAGAGACTACCCTAGGCCGGCCAAGCAGAAAAGATATGTTTTTAGTTTCAGGCGGAAGGAGCGGAGGTCCGTGGTTGTTCTAATGTCGGGGGGAAGGTCGTTCCAGAGGGCTGGGCCCGCCACAGAGAGAGCTCTTCCCCTGGGCGTCGCCCGCTGACAAAGTCTAGTGGACGGCACCCGGAGAAGTCCCTCTCTGTGGGAGCGAATCGGCCGTGAGGAAGTATGGGGCAGGATCCGATCCCGCAAATAGCTAGGTCCCGAGCCATGGAGCGCTTTAAAGATGATAACTAGAACCTTGAAGCGCACCCGGAAGACGACAGGCAGCCAGTGCAGCTCGCGCAAGAGCGGTGTTACGTGGGTAAACCTTGAGGTTCCCATAATTGCTCGCGCGGCTGCATTCTGGACTAGCTGAAGTCTCCGGGTGCACCTCAAGGGGAGCCCCATGTAGAGAGAGTTACAATAGTCCAGTCGGGATGTCACGAGAGCATGAGTGACTGTGCAAAGGGTGTCCCAATCCAATAGGGGGCGCAACTGGCGAACCAGGCGAACCTGGTAAAACGCCCTCCTGGCCACGGCTGTCACTTGATCTTCCATGGACAGCCGGGCATCCAGGAGGACACCCAAGTTGCGCGCCCCATCCACTGGGGCAAGATGTTCGCCCCCAATGGCCAGCGATGGAGTCAGAAATGAGCAAAAAACAGGGCGTTTTTGCCCCCCCCCCCAACCACCAGCAGCATTCTATAAGCCTCCATAAGGCTATGCATGCACTTTTTTTGACCAAAAATGGCCCGTTTGCGCGATAAATGTGCCTGTTTTTTGCTCATTTTTGACCCTGCAGCCCCCTCAGGAGCACTCTGCAAGCCCCCCCAAGGCTATTCATGCCTTTTATTTGGAAAAAAAACGGGCCATTTGGGGGAGGTTTGCAAAGTGCAAAAAGGTTTTTTTCCCCCTTTTGGAAAGCTGTTTAGTTAGAGTGGCTAATGAGAATTACATTGGTCAATTAGTGTGCCTGCAGAAAGCAAGATTTGTTCCAAAGATGGTCAGTGCTTTCCTTCTCCAGCACATGGGTAAATAAACCTGGAAACATCTACCTACCTACCTACCTACCTACCTACCTATTCTCTCTCTACCTATCTACTGTATTTCTCTCTCTCTATTTCTCTCTCTCTATCCCTCTACCTACCTACCTACCTACACTCTCTCTCTTCCTACCTATCTACTGTATTTCTCTCTCTTTCTATTTCTCTCTCTATATCCCTCTACCTACCTACCTATCTACGCTCTCTCTCTCTCCCTACCTACCTACCTACTGTATTTCCCTCCTTCCCTCCCTCCCTTCCTCTATCTACCTACTCTCTCTCTCTCCCTACCTACCTACTTACTGTATTCCTCTCTCTTTCTCTCCCTCTCTATCCCTCTATCTACCTACCTACTTTTTTTTAAAAATTGCCTCTTCAAAACCTGGGTGCGTCTTATACTCTGGTGCATCTTATACTCCGAAAAAATATATATATTATATATATATACTTATACTCTGGGCCTGCTGCTCTCATCTAAAACTGAAGAATCAGCTCTTAGTATTGTACATATTACTTCATGTGTTATTATGTATATAAGGAAGTTAATGAATCCTGCTGAATCAGTTATCTGTGTGTGATTTCTGAATTTGATTTTTGCAACAAGCTCTGGCAGATGCTCAACTATTCTTCCTTAATAGTTACCGGTATGTAGGGTACCTTGGTTTTAAGTATGGGAGCATCAGACTGAAACATGTTGATGTGCTTAAAATGAGCCTGGAAACATTCCTGGTCCTTCAGCAGAGCTGACCCCCCTGACTTTCTACTCATTTTTCTACCGTTGGAAAGTAGGAAGCAGTTGTCTGCAGAGAAACACTTGTTGGATATGAATGGAATTGAGGCAGGGAAGTGCAGGAGGCTTACTATTGGGCTGACTTTCCCTTGAATAGCAACTTGAGCCAGCGTGCTTGCCAGACTCATATGTTTGCATCAGATACTCCGCCCTTCTTCCTGGGAGTTGATTCCACCCATTAGTCCCTGTTATGTAAAAAGAAAAATGGGTTACTGAGCAATAACAAAGCAGCATTTCCCAGGTGTCAACAAACAACATAAAGAGCATTTTCATCTCGGCCTGGATCTGAATGTAGTTCTTAACCTTGGCATTCGCTGGCTTAAATTTAATCATCGTCATCCAGCTGTTCCAGATTTAAGAATACTGGATGCCAACTGTCCAGGAAGTAACAAAAACTCGATGGAGTTGTAATAGCTCTGGCTTCAAAGACTATGGAGCAAATCCCAGGTCCATAATTACAGTGCATCTCCGGACCCCAAAATTGTAAAAACTAAATCCCACCCAGCTTTCTCTGCAACTTTCCTCTCGGGGGGAACAAGAGATCTTTATGGTGAAGTAATTGAAGAGCAATTCTGCAAGCATGAAGAAGAACCTTGCTGCGTATGATTGAAGATCACTCTTCCTGTTTTCTGGGGTGCCTAAGCAGGTGTCAGCCAGGCCTTTTAACAATGGATTTATTGAGTTGGTTCATCTGAGGATGAGGTCATTTCAAGCATTTTAGGCATATTCCTTTATTTACATTAGTCTGTTGAGCACCTTGAGCATGTTAGAAATGAGATAATACTGTAGGATGAATGGATGTGAATACCTGTGATCTTACCCTAGTTTTCACATAGTAATATAAAAATAGTCACCTATGATTTCTGAGGTTCAGGCTGCTGTTACAAAGAAGCTGGAAAATCTCAGTGATAGATACAGAGGTGTTTCTCTGGGTTTAACAGAGGACAGGTCTCCAGAAAGCAACAGAGGACACTAGGTCAGTTACAATGGAAGTCAGGTTCATGCAATAAAGCACAAAATTCATTCATTCATTCAATCAATCAATCAATAAATCAATCAATCAAATTTTTATTTGTATACCGCTCCCTCTCCCTAAAGGGACTCGGGGCGGTGCACAGGGGATTATAAAACATAAAAACATACAATAATATAAATATCTAAAATCAAATTAAACTACTGTAACCCTGCGCTAAAACCTAAGATCCTAAAACACTAAAAACCCCTAAAAACCCAATTAAAAAATTAAATATACAGACTGGAGGCAGGAAAGATAAATTAGGCCAGGCCAGCCTGCTGGAAGAAATAGGATTTGAGCTTTCGGCGGAAGGAGCGGAGGTCCAGAGTTGTTCTGAGGTCGGGGGGGTAGGTCGTTCCATAGGATAGGGCCTGCGACAGAGAAGGCCCTTCCCCTGGGAGTCGCCCGCTGGCATTGCCTAGTGGACGGCACCTGAGAAGTCCCTCTTTGTGCGAGCGAATCGGTCGAAGGGATGTCATAACAGAGTCCTATATCATTTCAGATAAGTGACTCTCTTCTTAAAGACCTCCAGTGATGAAGCACCCACAGCTTCTGAAGGCAAGCTGACTAGTGTGATGATGGCGAACCTATGGCATGTGTACCCAAAGTGGCACATGGAGCCATGTGGGCGCGGCATCATCTGTTCCTCTTTTGAGTTTCTGGTATGCATGTGCATGTGATGATCAGCTGTTTTTTGCATGTGCGGCAGTGCTGGAAACCAGAAGAGCTGGTGTTCTGGTTTCTGTTGTGCACATGCATCCCGGCCAGCTGATTGTTGCATGTGCATGTGCACCAGTAACCGGAAGACAAGCTGGCTGATGTGCATGCACGCGCTGGAGAGCAGAAGTTTATTTCCCGGCATGTGCATGCCCACTTCACAGCTTCTCCTCCGGGGCATGTCCCTGACGCATGCGCACACACTCCCTTTTTGGCACTCAATGCCGAAAAGGTTCGCCATCATTGTACTGGTTACCATAATTGTTCTCACTGTTAGGAAGTTTCTCCTTAATTCCAGGTTGCTTCTCCCCTTAATTAGTTTCCATCCATCATTTCTTGTCCTGCCCTCTGCTGCTTTGGAGAATAATTTGACCCCCTCTTTGTGGCAGCCTCTCCAATACTGGAATACTGCTATTATGTCCTTCTTAGTCCTTCTTTTCTTTAGTCCTTCTTTTTCTTCTTTCATGCATATATCCATGCATCAAAGAAATGTTGTACTGAGCATGCAGCTGTGCTTTGAAAAAAAAATTCCACCGCCAAGTCCAATGAGATTCCTTCTTCTACACAGCTATAAAAAGTGCAGAGGTTCATCCGATCACACAAGTTGGTGGCTGTTGAGGATTGGCAGCAGAATTAGCAAGGCTGCCTTGCAGATTTACGTTATGCTTTAGCTCTCACTTCATAAATTGTAGCTCTGTTTAATTATGTTCCACCAAAGACTGTGAGGAATGATGTTCTTCTTGGAGGATTCTTGCAGCAGAGTCCATGTCCCTGGATCTCTTCCACCCCATCTGGTCAGTCCCTTCAGTTGGCTTGAGCTAGTCCTGCTATGGATCAATGCTTGCTCTAATTTATCGGGCACATTGCGTGGCTCTGTTGCATCAAAGGGTGGCAACCCTTCCGTTCAGTAAACAATAATGTGAGTTGATTAAATATGAGTTAAAGAATGACAAATGAAGAAATCTGTTATAAACAACAATGGCCACGCACAAGTTCCAATTCCTTTTAAAGCTGTAAGCAACATCTTCGTAACTGCTCCTTGGCTGAATCTCCTTTGCATGTTGGCCTACGCTAGGTTTGATTTAAAACATTTAACCTGGCAGTGGCATCCACCAGATGTGTTAGAACACAACTTCCAAGCTAGCTAGGAATTATAGATTACCAAGACCAATTGGATCTTTTGTCTGCCTTCTCTGGTATTTGCTTTTTCATCCAAGGTTATAGCCAAGCCTTAAATGGAACCTACAGTTGTGACTTGACTGTAGGCTCAATTTAATCTTTCACTGAGGCTTGGATATATATTATGGCACATATCCTTTTCCTTTCCCCATTGAGTTTAACAGATTCCAATTCAATTCAAGTTCCACTCATTTTTTGGCTACTAAATTAGATAACTGCATATTCGTGGCTTGTTTAAGCCAGTGTCCAATTAACACTTTTCCTGGGTTATCAAAATACTTATAAGTTTTTATTTCAGGCTATACTTCTCCCCCATCTCATCAAATTATTTCAATTCTTTAAATTGCATAGGGAAAGCTGCTAGGTTTCCCCTCTGTCCTGGTTACTGAGTTTGAACATAAGTAAGTAGCAAAAATAATAAGTCTCTCAATTGGGCAGGGTTTTTGCCAAGGGCAGGGAGGAGATCCAAGGAAATTGGGTGCCTAGGTTGACTTCAGGGAACACTATGAAACATGCCACCTAAATGTAATGGCCATGCAGATTAGGCTCATTGATGATGTTAATAAAGGGTTTGATCTGGTTTGGTTTTGGCTTATGTATGAAAATGTATGAATTGAGACATTGTGGCCTGAAAACCATGCTGATTTTGGGCAGCCTCTATTCCTTGACATCCCATCTGGCTCTGTCTTAGGAGTCGAACCACAGGTTCCACCTAGACAAGATAAGGTCATTACATTTTGTAATTTTTCTTTTTTCTCCATGCTAGTATTTTTCTATCTCTTTCTCTCATTCTCCCCCTTGTGACAGGTGTTACTGTGCCCTCAATGGCATGTTATCTTTTAAATCCAAAGCTCTGCCCAAGGGCAAAACTTGCCCAAGAGCCTTTTCCTACCTGTACCGATGCAGAAACATATCCTGGTGACTTCTTATTTGCTGCAGATTTCTTTTAATGTCATTTTAGTCTGACCATGAGACCTCATCCTTAAGCCATGTTTAGCTATGCCTGTGTTAATGAAACATGATTCCAATACCAACCAAAGTGTATCAGGTTTTCTCAACTATTACTTGGAAGGAAGTCAGGAGATGGATAGTGACTGAGTAGTTAGCACTAGAGACAACATAAGGATTGGCAACTGGGTTGGTCAATGGACATTAATAATTTTCTGTCAACTCATGGATGGTTGGACAGTTACACTTCAACTCTGCAGGTTCTCCAGTTTGGGATTCTTCAGATAGTTTGGACCAAGGTTCTTATTACCCTGCCAGGAAGAGCAAAAGATGGGTACTGACCAGCTTGGAGAAGAAGTTCAGACATAGATGTAGAGGAACATACTTTGAGAAGGAGGCAGAGAGGGGAAATTATTGTTCAGTTTTGGAAGGGTAGAAAGTGTAGAAAGATACTTAGAATAACCTCACCTTCACCTTGCTGTCCTTCAAAAGGAACTCAGAAGGTTTTGGATAAGCTTTCAAGATTTTGTTAACAAACAACTACAACATCAAAACAGCAGCCCTCCTGGAATCGCTCCTGTGTCTGTTGTTTTTTCTAGGCTACCTTAAAGAGATGACACCAGAGTTCTGTTTCCCACAACATCCAGCTAAATGCCTCTAAGATTCCTGAAAACAGGAGAAGAATTTGGTAGAGTTCTTTCTGATTGCTTTCCCAAATTGACATTCATGACAGATACAGGTTTCCTTTTAGCCATCTTGATAAAAGGCCAGAGGTAACATTTGTTCACCTGGATTTGACCAACTCTCCTTTCAATACTTTCTTTCTCCTCTTCCGCCACTCCTCTTATATTTTGTTTCTGCTCTCTGCCACAACCTTCCCTAATCTAGGCCCCCTCCACATGTTGACAATTTACTGTCTGGGAATTATGGATATTGTGACCCTCGTACCTCCAAAGCAGTGTTTCTCAACCTTGGCGACTTTAAGTCCTGTGCTGGCTGGGGGATTCTAGGAGTTGAAGTCCACAGGACTTAAAGTTGCCAAGGTTGAGAAACACGGCTCCAGATGACATTAGAATATGAAACGTTGGTCAAGAGTTGTGTTAAAAGTAGGGGAGCTACCCTTCTGTACCTTCCCTGCTTCCCTGTATTATCCATTTCTGGCAAAAAGGACCAGAACTACTTGTGGGACTAGTCACAAGCAGACATTGCCTTGGCAGCCAACAGAGAATCTATTTGCATATACATCGCTCAGCAACCAAACAATTCTGAAAAGGAGAATATTACAGTGACTGTTGTGTGATTGTATGTGTATGCGTATGTTTTACTCAGCCAACTAGTATCTTGGAAGCGCATCATTGCTTGTATTAATTTTAATGTAATTCGGAGGCCTCCCTAGAGCGTATCGTCAGCACCTTGGAATCTTGCCTTCTGGAATCATGAAATCTAGGAAGTAGATTTCATGATTCCAGAAGCTTCTGAAACTATTAGCAACCTGACTGGGATAAGGGAAGGATGGGAGATATTGGGGGAAATTAATAGAGGAAAGGGAAAGTATGCGTTTCAATAGTTCCCATGCAATTATGAAACACTGAACCATGTGGAAGGGTGGGTTCTTGGAGCCCAGGTTTCAACCATTTCGCCCTGTGTCTCTAGCCATCTCCCTATCTATGTTCCTTTTTCCAAACATCTTATCTCTCCCTTCAACTATCATGGTGCACAGTACAGTACACCATGATAGTTGAAGGTGCATAGGCTATTTCTGCAGGGGTATCAAACTTTATTTCATTGAGGGCCGCGTCAGGGTTGTATTTCACCTCCCCGGGGGGGGGGGATACGGAGTGGGTGTGGCCAGCTTGATGTCACTCATGTCGGGGACACCTATGGTGGCCCAAGTGCTCTGCCAGAGAAAACGGGCTCCCGAGCTCCATTTTCTGCTGTGACCGCCTCCTGCAACCCTCTGCTAGCGAAAATGGAGCTTGGGAGGACCCATGTGCGGCCCTCCCCGAGCTCCATTTTTGTGGGCAGAGGTACCACGGGCCAGTCTGCTGCTTCCAGGGTGGACCCACAGGCCAGATCTAAGCACCCCGTGGGCCGGATCCAGCCCCTGGGCCTTGAGTTTGATACCCCTGGCTTAGAGCTGTAAAGCACTGTGAAGCAGTATATACAGCTGAGTGCTATTGCTTTGCTATCACTCTTTTTCCCCTCTCTCCTAGGAACTGGCTGTTCTCACATGGAGCTTTGCCGTTTAGTAGGGTGCCTGGCCATCCAGCCCAGTAATTGCCACCAACTTCCCTTCTCCAGGCTAATTGTTTATAAGCGCATGCTCTCGGTTTAAGGCCTGAACCAGTAAGCATGTTTTATCCTTCTGTGGCTGAGGATGCCAGGTAGACATTAGGGAGTGTAAGAAGCTAATACGCTTTGTCTTGATTTACAGCAATATTTCTCTACCTCAGCATGTGTGGACTTCAACTCCTAGAATTCCCTACCTAGGATTCTGGCTAGGGAATTCTGGGAGTTGAAGTCCACACATGTTGAGGTTGCTAAGGTTGAGATATGCTGATCTATTATAGCGTGTTGCTACAGATGAAGGAGGTCTATTTCAGAGCAATGCAGTGTTTGTCATTCCAGAGCATTATTTTACTTTATTTTGTTTATTTGTCAAATTTCTACATGCCCATTTCACCTAAGTGACTCCAGGATGTTTATAAACAACACCATAAAATAATACAAAAACATGATGAAAATCACAGCTAAACACAAAATTAAAAACAATGCTTGGTACTCTAAAACGGCAACCTGCCTGGGATGTCTGATGAATCCTTTGCCAATGCCCACCTAAAGCCTGGAACCTTCCTTGGTGATGAGTGATAATCAAGTACAGGATCCTCTTAGCTGTTGAGTGACTATTCACTCCTAAAGTGGATAATAAGGGCCTCTTTGGTCAGTAGAATTTATGCTGTTTTATTTTTTCCCCTTGGAATATTTACATAGTCACTTCCCCCTTTCAGCTAGCTGTGTGACTGATTGTAAGTGGCTATGATCCCGGGCGAAATTCATCATCTCATCTGACACAGTACATCATCATTCTGGCGAATCCTGCGCTGAAATTGTAAAGTAGAATTTTCAGAACCAAAGAGGTTCTGAAAGGAATCAAAGGCAAGAAGAAGATGGAAAATATTATTTTTCTTATAAGACATTTCCAAGTGCAGACCAATTATGAACTTTGTTTGGTGCAGTTGAGTTGTTTTGACAGAGTTGGACTGTTGCAAAAAACTCGCAATTCACCTGATCTCATTTGGAGCACCTCTTCAAGTATTCCCCAGTCCATGAACACACACCGGCTGAGGACGATGAGACCAGTACTTTTGGAGAGCATAAGATTGAGGAAGCTGATAGAAAACAGCAAGGAGAAAGCTTGTCTAGCATTTCTCTTTTTATAGAAAGATTACCGCATTTTTTGGAGTAGGCGCCATAAAGCACAAGGAAATGTGCAATCAATATGGTATACGATTGTCACCAATGGAGATTTCACCTAACACACCTTTTTTCCTCTAAAAAGAGGCTGAAAATCTGGGTGCATCTTATACATCGAATACAGCATTTGTTGCCTCCTGAAACCCCGCCTCCTTCACCAAAATGGCTGTGCCTAGCCTGATGGAGGCTTTCAGAGAGCTCCTGGGGGCTGGGAAGGGCAGAAAGTAGCCTAAATCGGGCTGCTTTTTGCCCTCCCCAGCCCCCAGCAGCACTCTATAAGCCTCCATAGGACTATGCATGCAATTTATTTGACACAAAATAGTCCGTTTTTGCAATAAATGGGCTGGGTTTTTGCTCATTTTCCATCCCCACCCCCCCAGAAGCACTCTGCAAGCCCCCCCCCCTAGGCTAGTTATGCTTTTTATTTGAAGAAAAACGGCCCTGTTTTCGCGGAGAAACAAGCAGTTTTGGGGAGGTTTGCAGAGTGCAAAAACACTTTCAGAAAGCTCTTTTGGAAGCCTCTTTAACTGTTTCTGTGCCAGGAGAAACAAAGTCTTAAGGTTTGTCAGCGATTTCCTTCTCCAGGCCATGGATAAATACACCTGGAAACATCAACCTACCTACCTACTCTCTCTCTACCTACCTACCTACCGTATTTCTCTCTCTATTTCTCTCTTTCTATCCTTCTACCTACCTACCTACACACACTCTCTCTCTCTACCTACCTACCTACCTACCTACCTACCTACCTACCTACCTACCGTATTTCTCTCTCTATTTCTCTCTCTTTATCCTTCTACCTACCTACCTACACACACTCTCTCTCTCTCCCTACCTACCTACTGTATTTCTCTCTCTCTATTTCTCTCTCTATTCCTTTATCTACCTACCTACCCTCTCTTTCCCTATCTATTTACTGTATTTCTCTCTTTCTATTTCTTTATCTACCTACCTACCTACACACACTCTCTCCCTACCTACCTACTGTATTTCTCTTTCTCTCTATCCCTCTACCTACCTATCTACACACACTCTCTCTCCCTACATACCTACTGTATTTCTCTCTCCCCCCCTTTACCTACCTACCTACCTATCTACCTACACACACACACTCTCTCTCTACCTACTGTATTTCTCTCTCTCTATTTCTCTCTCTTTCTATCCCTTTATCTACCTACCTACCTACCTACTCTCTCTCTCTACCTACCTACCTACCTACTGCATTTCTCTTTCTTTCTCTTCCTCTATCCCTCTATCTACCTACCTACTTTTTTTTGTAATTTGCCTCTTCAAAACCTTGGTGCGTCTTATACTCCGAAAAATATGGTACTTCTGAATATTGACATCTGTCTTATAGACTCAACACCAAATGGCTGAATTAAGCTGCTATTTAATTTCTCACAACTGGCATGACAGACTGACATTTTGAATCAGGCCCCTCATGGCTGCCAAATGCCACCTCTGCCAAGAATGAACTTCAAGCCTATCAGAATCATTTGTACAGCATACTTTCCTGGAAACCATCCTGTCAATAGGGTGGTAAGAAGAGAGTGGCCTGCAACTTCTTGTTGACTGACTCATACAGGGTAGAACCATAACTCAGTTAGTACTACCAGATCTGAGCTTCAAAAATATGGTAAGACAAAGAGATTTGTCTCTTTTACTCTTTCTTGACTCTTTCCAGCCAATTCAGCAATGGACCTCATATATTGGGATAAAGAAGGTCCTAGATTTACACTCTGGTAGCTCTAGTTAAAATACTACTGACTAAAACACTGGAGAAATGTTGCAGACAATACTGGGTTAGCTTGTCTAGCTATCTGACTTTGTATGCGGCTGTGCAAATATATGTCCCTGTACTTCAAGCCATTAATCAGTCAGAAAGCCTGCCATTCCGATTGTGCAGAGCCTTAAGAAAACACATGGGTCTATTTTGGAATTGACAATAACAATGGTATATCCTGCCCCTAAGAAGAAATAAATGCATTCCGACTTTTCACAGGCAAAAACGAGATTCTTTTGAAAGAAAGGAAGCCATACTGGTTGATAAGAAAAATTCCAAACCATACAGTCAGCCAAATACAATTATTAAAATGAAAGTATAGAAAATATTGGGACAGGTTTCAAGCTCTCCAAATATCTTAATCCGGCAGGTTACTGTAAAAAGCCGGTTGGGAAAGGGCAGGAGCATAAAGCGAGGAAGGCTTTATGTACATGGGTGGATATGTATATGTGGAAGACAGAGAGAGAGGGAGAGAATATCTGTTTCAACTTGATGATGAAATAATGAAGTTTGCACTTATAACATTCCAATCACTATCTTTATGCCAAGGACCACAACATAAACCTTCTCCCAATCCTTTTGAACAGTGTTAAAAAGATTTCTCTGTATGCTATAATAAAAGGTATTATCTTACTCAGCAAGAACCTGGCTTTAGGAACAGCCTGTATTAGTAAACTGAAGCTGAAGTCCTTCAGACTTAAAGTTGCAAAGTTTGCCCACCCCTGGGATAGACCGAAGCCAGGGGAAATGGGGCCTTGAGAAGGTCTCCTAGTCTGGGTGGGGTGAGGGAGAGGGCCAACTGCTCCTTCTCCCTGGCTAATTATGGTGATCTCTATCCCAGACTTATGTTTACAGAGAGTTTCCTTTGAGTCATTGCTCAGTAGTAGCTCCTCGGTGCTACAGGAGGCTGGGAGGACCCAGACTTTGGCAGCCAGTCAATGCAGCACAGACCCTATATAGCCACGGGAGATGGGCTGAAGGAAGTTAGGAGCCCATCCTGTACATGGGACGTGATTCTCAGCATCGCCCCCTCAACAAGATGTTCCTGTGCAGGTTGGAAGGTAGTGGGTGGCTGGATCTAAGAAGTAAATAACTTCTGATATTGGCCAGATCCCAGATGTTTTGCCAAGTCTGCTCCCCACTCTTAGGCTTCTGCATTAAGGCTGGAGTCCTCTGCTCACTTACTTGGAGATAAACCATATTGGGACAGTGGACTTTACTCCTGACTAAACAGACATTTATTTATTTATTTATTTTATTTTTCAAGTTTATATACCGCCCTATTCTCCGTGGTAGGACTCAGGGCGGTGTACAGAAAAAGTAAAAACCGCAACACATACATATAATATAAAATAGAAATTAAATAGTAAAATCTGTGCTAAAAATAGTTAAGACCACTAAAATATTAACTTTAAAATTAAACCTTTAATCTATGCCAGGCCGGCCAGATGAAAAAAGTGTGTTTTAAGCATCCGACGGAAGAGGTGCAGGTCAGTAATGGTGCGAACATTGTGGCCACAAATGAGTGGGCAATCCTAACATTGCAATTAAAAAAAAAAATATCACCAAAACTATTATTTATGTATCTGGAAAATATATAAAATAATGGAAAAGCATTACTCATTAATAAAGAGAGAGTAAGGTGTGAAAGATCGGGTCTATTTAAGAGTAATAAGTAATCTCTTTTATTCTGTTTACATTTCAATGCCATAAAAGTATAGATTCCTCTCCAAGCCAGTTCAATTCCTGGGTGTATCCAGGTAGCCTGGTTTTATTGGCAACAGTAATAAAGCTGCTTACTCTTGTCTTTTTCTAGAGCAGTGATGGCTAACCTTTTTTGGCTTGCGTGCCATAAGTGGGGGGAGCGCAGGGGGGGTTGTGCATGGGCGTGCCACACCCATAATGCTATGTGCGCGACCCCCTGCTTTGGTGCACTTTTTTTGCCCTCCCCAGGCTCCAGAGGCTTTCTAGGAGCCTGGGGAGGGTGAAAACAGCCTCCCCTCCCCACCTCCAGAGGCTTCAGGAGCTTCCCTGAAGCCTCCAGAGGGCGAAAAATGGCCTCAAAAGAAGGCCTAAATCAGCTGGTCAGCGCACACATGCGTACTGGAGCTGACAGGGCAACGCCTCGTGTGCCCTAAGAAATGGTTCCGCGTGCCACCTGTGGCACCCGTGCCATAGGTTCGCCATTAGAGTGTGTTTTTCATTTCCCAATGCTGAGATTTTCTGGTGGTATTTTAACACAAACACTTCTCAAATCTATATTGAAGAGGTTGTTCCCACAGATCTACTATATATTTCAATTTGGACAATATAATGAGCAGCTCCAATAAAATTTGATTCGAAATATGTGTTTTGGACCACTTTTGTTTATGTATGTGTATGATTTTAATTCAAGAAATACTATGTTAAATGTGGATAGCGGGTGGAGGGGGGGGACATTAGGAAAACTGCACAAGGATACATACACCTTTTTCGGTAATCTATTCAAAAAAAGCTTAACTGATGCAGAAATAAAACAAATTTGCGCTGAGAAAAATGGCTTGCGCAAATGGGGCCATGGGCATCCTTGATGATGCTCCCATAAGTGGGGCTGTGCGCACACATGGAGGTGCGTGCACTGCAATGGTGGGTTCCTACTGGTTCGGACCAGTTAGCCAAACCGGTAGTGGTTTGGTGGCAGCGACCCAGGCCTACCACATCCCCGAACCAGTTCTCTGGGTGGTGCCATAGGCGGTGCCATCTTGTTTTTTGCTTCTGAGCATGCGCACATCAAACCGGAAGTAGTGACTGCTAGAACCCACCCCTAGTGCACAGTCTGGCCCCTCATGTGGCCCCATGGCAATTAGCTCACAACCCGCTAGTAGACTGCAGCCCACAGGTTGGGGACTCCTGCTATATGAGATAGGTGGACATATCAGTTAATCAGATAAATTCCTGTACATCTAATTAAAGCAGTTAAGTTACATCTTTTGTGTGATGATGATAATATGAGGCACTTGTAGTTGACTGTTTCCTTCCCCCCTCCCCCACACTACAGGTCTTAGATTTCTCACGGCTGAATGAGTGTTTTTTCATTCAGTCAGATGGTTAAAATTTAGGCATGTGACAACTGTGTTTTTTTTAAAACTCCTAAAGTTCTCGGATCAGAACATTCAAAGGAATTCACATGGGAGTCATATATGATCGTATTGTTCCCTCATGTAAAGATGTACATCAGTGGTGAGTTCTGCCCAGCTTTACTGCCAGTTCACTTGCGCATGCGCTGGATGCACGCTGCATGTGTATGAACAGTTCAATTAAAACTAACTAAAAAACAAGATGGCGGTGATGATGAGGGAACCGGTTTGGAGGCATGGCCAGCCTGGGCCCCTGCCAGTTCCAGTGACACAGGCCGCCATACCACTACTGATTCAGCCGAACTGGGTGGAACTAGTAGGAACCAGTAGGATGTACAGGTGTGAAATAGCACGTTTGTTGAATTAACTCTGTAGAAATGAGACATTTGGATGAGAAAATGGGACTTCACTGACATCATATACCTACTTTAGCATCTTATTCCTTGTCGTGCATACTGTTCAATTTCTACTTTAATATAAACAATTTTAGAAACATCTTATAACTACTTACCATTGGTTTATTTTTTACTATAGATATCAAATACCCAGGATGATTCTAAAGAACACAAGACAGCTGGCTCGTATCTAGGCATCAAAATTGTTTTAAATGAAATATTTTTTCAGTTTTTGGCAAATGATATTTAGGTTAGGAACAAGACTTGGAGTATAGGTTTTTAACACTTTATTGTGGCGGGAGTGGGTGGAAGGGGGAGGAATTGGCTTTTATATCGGACTTTTATATCAATTCTGCTAGGTTAGGACGTGTCAGTGCAGCAAAAATGCAGATGCCCACCAGATGGCAGCAGAGAGTTCTTAGGCGTTTTGCAGCCCAAATATGGGCTGCAAACTAAACTCTGTATACATGATTGAGGAGAGACCAATGTACTTTAGTAACTTTTAACTATGTGTATCATTTTTTAACATTTCTATTTCACATTTACACCACGGTGCTTTTTCATGTAAGTGCTATTGCATAAGCCTGTAGTATTAGTGTTTTGAAATGAAAAGAAATTAATT
Source organism: Rhabdophis nuchalis (assembly GCA_039707465.1). NCBI lineage: Eukaryota > Metazoa > Chordata > Lepidosauria > Squamata > Natricidae > Rhabdophis > Rhabdophis nuchalis. The sequence continues at coordinate 193,640,659 of CM077646.1, forward strand.
TAAAAAAACATAATGTCAAAATAGCAGTAATCAGGAGTTTAGTATCTAATATGTTTGTCTACGCTTTGAAAATGATTCAGAAAAAAATGGCGTGTTTCCTCATGCAAGCACAGCATTTCTTTGCTATTCATTAAAGTCACATTTTTTAGGATTCCTTTTGAGTCAGGAAACAAAGACGCTGTTGTTTAAAGCAACCACTCATTAAAGTAGAAACCCATTTTGTTCAGGCTCATGTGGAAATTTGAGAAAAGTTCACCTGAGATAATGAAAAGAGGTAGTCCTTGACTTATGACTGGTTTCTGGTTTATTGTTGTTAATTTACAACAGTCTGCACTAGAGCTACTTATAATCTGTTTTTGAATTTATGATGCCCTTGCAGTCACATGATCGGAATCCCACAGTCACATGACTGCAATTTGCATATTTTTTGCTATTTTCCAGCACACAGTTCCAATTTCCAACAAAAAAACACCAGTTGGGGAAAATGGACAATGAACAACTGTGGTGTTTGCTTAACAATTGCCACAAATACAGTTGGGCCTAGTCACATGATGCCTTTATATATGACTGCAATGACTTACAATACTGTCACTAAGTGGCATTACGGTATAGAGCCGTGGTGGCGAACTATGGCACGCATGTCACAGGGGACACACAAAGTCCACCACGTGTGCGCATGCCTCCCATTGGCCAGCTGTTTTTTTAGGTCTGTGCATGAATGGGGGTGGGGCGCATGTGAGAGATGCACAGGGTACCCTGTTTCCCTGAAAAGAAGACCTCCCCGGATAATAAGCCTAATTGGGCTTTTGAGCGCATGCGCTAAAATAAGCCCTCGCCCCAAAATAGGTTCTCCCTGAAAATATTGCAATCGCTGTATTGCAATATTGAAAATATTGCAATACAGCAGCAGCCTTGAGGTGACCATACTCATTGCCTCCTGAACCTCAAAAATAATAATAATAAGGCCAAGTGCTTATTTTTGGGGGGGGGGTCAAAAGAAAATAAGACCCTGTCTTATTTTCGGGGAAATACGGTAGCCATCACTAGTATACAGAAAATGAAAATGAACCTGGTGTGGAAGATGGAGGTTTTACGTTTAAGGCCATTTGTATTGGGGTGACAGTGCCCCTTTTCCAAAAGAAACAAGAGAATGCCAGAATGGCCACATGGACAAGCCAGAGAACAACAAAGAATAGCTATTCCAGAGAACACCACAATTGGGGAAGCACTGCCGGTTTGAGTCCTGGCAATGAAGTTGTGCTCCTGAAGGAAAATTGGGTCCAACTTTGTTCCATATCAGCAAGTACGTCTAACTTTCCCCTTGAGGTTCTCCGGCTGTTGATGTCTCATGAGTCAGGATGTCTGGTGAGTTGGGGCCCGGGGTGACTGATTGCAGTGAATCAGTGCTTTTCTGAGCGTAAGATCTAATATCTAATGCTTCCTTGCTGTTGCGCCTAAAAAAAGATCTGGCTCTGATCCCAGGGATGTTTAAAGCACCCAGAGAAATGTGGGTTCTCTTATGTCTGGGGAGCATGCAGGTACCTGCTTCTCTCTTCTGATCTTTGGCACAAGCTCTTCCCGGTGTGTCAGCCCAGACGTCGGCAACCCGGGGTGGTTTTGCCTGCACGCAGCCTGTCAGGGGCCGTTGGCATCGATACATCATCTCTCCTCGCTCAGAAGCCCAGCAGCACGTCAGCTCCCTCTTCATCCCTCCCAATCCTGGGGATCCAGTCTGCCTTTACCATACAAGTAAAGGAATGCAAATCTCCCCATCACTCCTTAGTCAGAGAGATGGGCAGAAAACGGGAAGCCACAACGACCCCGTTTCCAAGAAGGAAATGTTTTTGCTCAGAGCTTCGTGACTCCAACGGTGGTTGCTTCTCTGGAAAGGCAACCCTGCACAGCACGTGGAAGGGAGGGAGTTGCTATGAATCCAGGGAGGATGGCTAAAGGGTTTTCCTTGCTAAACAAGGCAAGAAGGAAAGTTTAGCATTTCTCATCTGCCAAGGGCAGCGCTGAAGTCTTGTGCTGTGCAAAGACTTCAGAACGGAACCAACCCTGTTACAATTCCTTTATTAAACAAGAGAAATACTGTACAGAAGCAGGTCCTTCCCTGTAAATAGATTAATCGGCCTCATGTTGCAACTGTGGGGATTCCTTCCCCAATTTTATCTATTCAGATAACTCTGTGAGCTAAATCAAAAGGTGGTGGCACTGAATGAGCTAAAAAGCTGAATGGGGAATTGAGTCAGGTCCCTCCAGTCCTAGAGGCGCACTACTCCATGCTGGCTATTCACATTTCCTGTTTTGAAACTCTTTATCCCTCAGGTCTGGTGAGAGATAGCAATAGCACTTAGACCAGGGGTAGTTCCAGCTTTCATGGTGGATGGTAGGGGTTTTGTCTCATACTGAAGCACTTTCCTTTTTTTAATTTAATTGACTTCCCTAGTTTATAAATCACCCTTACTGTGGAACCGGTGGGCGGTTAGAAAATTTTACTACTAACAGAGATTCAAAAATGGGTGGTAGGTATAAAAAGGTTGACTACCCCTGGTATAGACCAATGCCTGAAAGAAAAATGAGCGGATAAGAAGGAAGAAGACGACTGAGAAAATTGTGGCTAGGATGTCCCGAGAAGAACCTCAAAAAGAAAAATGAATAGTTTTAAGAACAAAGCGTTCTTAAAATGAACTTTTGAAGTCGTACATGGTTATTATAAACTAGTTTTAATCAAATTCCTTTTTTTCTTCTCTTTTCTTATCAACTTTTAAATTCAACCACAATCACTCCATGCACATGCTAGTTTTTTCTTTTCTCTCTCTTTTTTGTTTCTGTTATAATTTTGCACCAGTGAAGTTAAAACCAATTTCATTGTAATTTTAGTACAATGACAATAAAGGTTATTGTTGTTGTTGTTGTTGTTATTGTTGTTGTTGTTATCATTATCATTATCATTATCATTATCATTATCATTATCATTATTATTATCATTATTATTATTATAACTTGCTTTGGATTTCCTTTGCTCCTTTCCTCTTTTTCTGCACTTCACATGATCCTGCTTACTTAGGAAAGCAGAGCAGGTACACGAAATGAAATTTCATTTTAATGTATGCCGATTAGAGTACATTCAAAGTGACAATAAAGTTATTCTAAGTTATTCTATTCCAGGTTATTGAGTTATGGGGCATGGTGAAAATGAATGAGTTCTGAAATACTAGAACACTGTATCTTCTGATGACGTTAAGTCATAGGACAGTGGTAGTCAACCTGGTCCCTACCGCCCACTAGTGGGTGTTCCAGCTTTCATGGTGGGTGGTAGGGGTTTTGTCCGATACTGAAGCACTTTCCTTTTTTTAAATTTAATTGACTTCCCTACTTTATAAATCACCATTACTGTAGAACTGGTGAATGGTTAGAAAATTTCACTACTAACAGAGATACAAAAGTGGGTGGTAGGTATAAAAAGGTTGACTACCCGCGTCATAGGAGATTCAGGATAGATAAAATAGAATACTTTTCCTCCAATGCACTAAGTTACTCTTGGAATGTATTATTCAAAAACAGAGTGGGGTCACTAACTTAGAAGGCCCGCATAGAGAACTAGGCAAACTTACAGAAGTTACCAAGGGCTCTTAGTCATTTTAATCCTGTTATCATCTAATAATAATAATAATAATAATAATAATAATAATAATAATAATAATAATAATAATAATAATAATAATAATAATCTTTACTATCATTGTAATAATATTGTAATAAAATTACAATGAAATTGGTTTGAGCGCTGTGCCAACACTTGCACCAGGTGGGATACAGACAGCAGTGACAGTCACAACAGGAATCTCTCCAGGCGGCCGACAAATGACTGTTGAAACAAAATGGCTGACAAATGACAGTTGAAAAGGATCAACTGTACTCTGTCTTTTGTTATCCATCTCTTCAAATCTGCCCGGCATTCCCGGCATTCTACCAGTTGTTAGAGAGAGTGGTAGTGCCCTCAAAATTTGCTTGTGGGTTTCCTTCCTCCTCCTGATCTACAACTCAGTCTCTGTTTTTCTTACTCCTTCGGTAGCAAAACAGCTTGCCCTACATTTATTTCTGTCCTCAGCTGGATGATTCTTCTTTCAGGGGAATTCTTGAAACAACAGCTTCTATCCATGCAATAACAAAGGATTTGGTAGAAGGTCTCCCTCACAAAGGATGGTTGATCTGAGATTCAAGAGCTGGGTCTTGGGATGTTGGTTTCAAGAGTAAAGCTTCCTGAACCAGCCTTGACTCTAACTCAGGGGTGGGCAAACTTTGCAACTTTAAGTCTGAAGGACTTCAGCTCCCAGACTTCTCCAGCCAGCTGGGAGCTGAAGTCCTTCAGACTTAAAGTTGCAAAGTTTGCCCACCCCTGCTCTAACTGCATGGACATACCACAGGGTTCAAAGGTTATCCGGAAGTTGTGATTCAAACCTTATGCTACCCCCCCCCCCCCACTTCTCTCTTTAATACACAGCTCAGCTTTTCCAAGCTTGCCAAGAAGCAAGAGTGGGTGGGAGGCCTGGCTGCTTTAAGAACCCTATCCACTTCAATTTGTGAATTTCTTAATGTAATAGTTTCTTTTTTACCCCCAGGTTCACAAGGCAGCTCCCCCCCCAAATGGGGCTACTTTAATGATTGTCAGGGAGATGCAGCACTTGCATTTGCAAAAGATCCAAAGTATGGATAGGGTGGAGTTTGGTTTTTTGGGGGGATAATAGCATGAAAGGAGTTTGCTACTTATTTTTACTGGGAAATTTGATTTCCATGTAGAACATTATTTTTTATTATTTTTATCCCACCTTTATTATTTTTATAAATCAATCAATGTGGTGCACATGCCTAGTACTTCCTTCTCCACCTATTTCTCCTACAACTCTGTGAGGTGAGTTGGGCTCAGTGGTGGGTTCCTACCTACCAGTTCGGACCAGTTCAGCTGACCGGGTAGTGATTTGACAGCCTGGGTTGCATGAACCAGAAGTGACCCAGCCCTGCCACCACCACCCCGAACCGGTTCTCTGGGTGGCGCCATAAGCACTGTCACATTGGTTTTTGCTTCTGCACATGTGCAGAATAATTTTTATTGTATTGTACATGCGCATGAAGTGGGCATCATACGTGCATGTGTCGCGCGCCCACAAGCTAAACGGCAGTACTGCTGGAACCCAGCTCTGGTTGGACTGAAAAAGTGACTGGCCCAAAATCATCCAGGCAGCTTCGGGTCTCAAGCTGGAACTCACAAACTCACAGTTAGAGGTTTCTAACTAGTGCCTTGACCCCTAGACCAAACTAGCTATTTCCTGTTTCCTGGTGATTTCCTATCCAAGGACTAACCGCATGCAAGAACTGATCCACTTAACTTTCTGTGATCAGTCAAGCCAAGCTAGAGTCTAGTGCAACTCAACACACAGAAGAGTCACAAAGGAATGGTGATTGTTATGTATTGAATGAATGTGTGTGTGTGTGTGTGTGTGACAAATATATACTTATTCCCCTGGCTCAGCTGATCAGGAGGAGAACCTGGTGGCTAAGTGGCTAAAACATCTGCCTAACATGTAATACAGCCCCAGTTCAAATCCCAGTAAGGGTATGGCTAGCTGGCTAAAGTGAAACTAAACTTTAGATGACCGTAACTGTTCACGCCAACTGTTTTGTATGGACACTTAGAACATTCATATTTGGGTGGGCTTTTTCAAGTGTTATGATTGGTTAAGGCCCTGTGTGTCCAGGGTATAAATGATAGGCACTGCCTTCTGTCCTTCAGTTAGAAGTATTCATTCAATAAATACTGTTCTAGCTATGCTGGTTTGTTTCTTACTTACTGAAACCCCACTACACAATAGTGATCACTTTTGCCTTTTGCTACATCATTCCTCCACTTATTGTGGCGTCTTTCGTATAGAACCATAGATGTTGGAGAGAAAATCTCCCTGATGTTATCCCTAGGGCCCTCAGTCCAATGGTAACCGTGTCCAGAGCATAACAACGTCATCAACTTCATCCTCAGTCCATAAGACCAGAGGCAGGTGAGCTAAGGTCCTCCGGATGACTGAGATTCCAATTCCAATCAGCCTCAATCAGGTGTGAAATCCAGCAGGTTCTGACAGGTTCTGGAGAATCGGTAGCAGAAATTTGGAGTAGTTTGGAGAACTGGCAAATGCCACTTCTGTCTGGCCCCAGAGTTGGGTGGGAATGGAGATTTTGCAGTATCCTTCCCCTGCCATGCCCACCCAGCCACACCACGTCCACCCAGCCATGCCCATAGAACGGGTAGTAAAAATAAAAATAAAAATGAATTTCACCCCTGGCCTCAACCAGCATGGTCATTGGGAAGGGAATGGGCAGCTGCAATCATGAAATATCTGGAAGAAGCTATAGAGAAGCCTGGTGCTGTGATGCATATACCAGGAACAGCTCTCTGTTTGAGAAATACATGAAACTACTTCCCCACACAAAAAATCATGCTGGGTTTAGATTCAGATTTAGATTTTATTAAACTTATATACCGCAGCTCTCTCCCATAAGGGACTCGGGGCGGTGCACAGGTGGATAAAATATGGATACAAACATATATACAAGAATAAATACGTCGTAAGTAGCCAGTATAAAATCCTATTAAATAAACAACGCCCTGTGCTAAAAATTAATTTAAAACCCTCTTATTAAAACTATAAATTAATTTAAAATCAGTTGGTAAAATAGTCTTGGAAATTAGGCCAGGCCAGCTAGATGGAAGAAGTGTGTCTTTAGACCAGTGCTTCTCAATTATTTTCTGTCATGCCCCCCTAGGAAGAAGAAAACATTTCGCGTCCCCCGCACGACTGTAAATAGTATCATTTGTCTATAAAATTGTTATAAGTACACTTCTGCCGAGGTCAAATGCGCCCCCCTTTACGGAGCCTCGCGCCCCCCCCGGGGGGCCCGCCCCACTATTTGAGAAGCACTGCTTTAGACGTTGGAGAAGGGAGGATCGCTTTCTTGGAAGAAGAGGCTTCCAATCTAGGCTTTCAGCCAGGCCCAAGGCCTAGGGTGGATCCACTGGGGGAGCTATCTTGTTAAGGGGTGTATGAATGTAATGTTTCTTATGGCCCAAAGACCCAAAATGTCTAGGTAATGAAGGATAACCCCTGGAAGGTGGCCATGTTGAAGCTGGGTGTACAGTGTAGCCAATTTAAATGTGAGGTTTGAATTATAGCTATCGGGCATGCTGAAAAGTGATCTGATCCTCCCCTGCAAACGAATCTCAGGGTTTCTTGCAATATGCAACTTTTTATAAGGCCCAGCACTTAAAGCTGTCCTAGAAATGGAACATTTTGACAACAGGCGAATCTCTCCAAAAGGTGTAGGAGAATTAGGAGTAGTCACTGTCAGCGGTCAGATGAAAAGTATTCTGCATATTCTCAGAGGATTCATCCTGATGGTTATTATGAATGCTTCATAGATTTATCTCTCAGGATGACAGGGTCTTAAAGCAGTTATATTACCACTTCATATTTTCCATGTACTTATAACAAAATGTTCTACTGAAATCATCTGTCCTGAAAAAAACCCTGCTTATAATTTCTGCCATTCAGTTATGCCCTTCTTTAGTATATATTTGTCTTGGTTCTTCTTCATCCTTCGTCATTATTTTTAAAAATTGGCATTCAACATTTTATGGTTAGCAAATATGCTCAGTTCTCATCTGGGGAAATTGTTTTTGGGCTCCCACCCCCATTTGGGATCTATTTTGTCTAGAGGATGAATTGCAGTCTTGTCTGAATTTACTACTTTACAAATAATGTTGTTTGTCCCTTTGTGAGGAATGCTGCTCAGGACAACAACAGCCGTTAACTGTTTTTCATCTGCCTTCACTTAAATGTAAGCTCAATTTGTATGCTGTTATTTCTAAACAGACTGAGTGAATACAAACACAAACACACACACACACGACAGACAAAGTTTAAGTTACATACTGATTAAGCTATGTGACAATGCATTTGAAGTCTAAACAGGGCAAAGCTTGGCCTCTCTTTTAGAGGTTTTAGGAAATTATAAGGAAGTGCAATAACAGAATAACAGAGTTGGAAGGGACCTTGGAGGTTTTCTAGTCTAACCCCCTGCTCAAGCAGGAAACCCCCATACTATTTCAGACAAATGGTTGTCCAACATCTTCTTAAAAACCTCCAGGGTTGGAGCACCCACAACCTCTGGAGGCAAGTCGTTCCATTGATTAATCGTTCTAACTGTCAGGAAATTTCTCCTCAGTTCTAAGTTGCTTCTCTCCTTGATTAGTTTCCTTCCATTGCTTCTGGTCTTGCTTTCAGGTGCTTTGGAGAATAGGTTCGATCCCTCTTTGTGGCAACTCCTAAAATTTTGGAACACTGCTATCATGACACCTTTCGTATAGACTTTATTTTTCATTTTCATTCAGACTTTATTTTTCATTCATTCTAGCAGCCACCCCCACCCCCCAATACGGAGTCAACGCTAAGGTAAGCTGCCAATTTCTGCACTAGATGAGGCCTAACTTTTATAATTTTAGAAGTTACCCTAACCACATCTTGAGTGTAGGTTTGCAAGCACATTTTCTTAACTTATATGTAGGGCAGTAAGGCAGTTCGTCACCTCAACCCACCAGAAACAGCACCTGTGCAAAGTTAGTCCTTGACTTGCAATCATTTGTCTAATGAATATTTGTGTTTCTGAGGGTACATAAAAAAATGGCGTAATCATTTTTCACGCGTATGGCCATCGTAGCATCCACATAGCCACATGATCAAAATGCAGGCACTTGCCAACCAGCATATATTTATGATGGTTGCAGTGTCTGGGGTCATGTGATCACCATCTGGTTGATCTGGGGGTGATGTGACCTTCTCAGCCAGCTTCCGACAAGCAAAATCAGTGGGAGAAGGTGGATTTGCTTAACGACCATATGATTCACTTAACAATTGCAGTGATTTGTTTTAACAACCATGGCAAAAAAACAAACAAACAACCCATGGTAAAACCGGACACTTTAAAAACTGCTTTGTTTAGCAATGGAAACTCCAGTTCGAATTGTTCTCAGGAGTCGAGAATTACACCAATGTTCTACATGTTGATGGCAGCAAGACTACTCTATGCACAGAAATGGAAGGGCATTTTGATTCCCACCATGGACGAATAGCTGCAAAAATTGATAGCGTTAGCAGAGATAGCCAAATTGGCTGCTTTGATCAAAGACAAAAAAATACAAATGCTTTTATTTCTACTTGGAAACCGCTTCTGGACTTTGTGCTCGAGGTGGGGAAAAATATGAAAGTTTGATTTGGGGTTTTACTGATTCGATGCATTTGTTGTTATAGAAACGGCTAGTTTAAACTTGTGTAAAAGTAAACAGCTGAGCTTCGGTGTTAATGCCTTATTCTGCTGCACCAAAAGGAATTGGAAGTCAATACCATGTCTTTCTTTTTCCTCTTCTTTTCCTCACTCTTCCCTTCCCTTTTCCCATTCCTCTCTTTCCCATTATTTGCTTTTGTATTTTCTTTTTCTGCTACAATATATACTAATAAACAAATGTTGATCTGGAGGGGTTGACTATCTATGTAAACATTCTGAAGGTTTTCTCCTAATTTTGAGAGGAGAAGCAAAAAGTTACTTTTTGTAACTTTTCAGTTACAAAAAGTAACTGAAACTTTTTGTAAGGAGTCAGTATGGTTTAGTGGTTAACATGTTGCATTACAAATAGGTTCACCTTCAACCGCAAGCTCCTTGGGTGACTTTGGATGGATTGTGTCAGAGTTTGTTGCAGAAATCACCTCCAGAAAGCACACGCTTATAACTGATTCATTACGATTCATTAACTTCTTTATATACATAATAACACATGAGCAAACGTACAATACCAATAGTGGTAGTAGTTACAGGCAAAACACAGGCAGAGGAGAGATTGGTTTCCAGTTTCAGAGAGCAGACTAGATTAGTTCTCTTGCACAGACTCAGAGCTACATAGGTAAGCCATGCCCAGGCTCCGAGCCATCCGGCATGGCTCTCAGTTCAGGGGTGAAATCCTCCCGGTTTGGCCCAGTTCAACCGAACTGGTAGGGATGATTGTCATACATTGTGCGAACTGGTAGTAAAAAAAAGAAACCTTTCCAACGATCGCACAGCTCAGCTGTGAGCCACGCAATCTTAATTTTGTTTCTGCTTTTTAAGGCATTTTTTCCCTGCTGGTTTGGGCAAATAGGCAGGAAAAAAATTCCTTTAAAAAGCCCGGGGGGAGGGGGGGAGCTTCCAGTGATTGCACGTCTCACAAATGATCCAAACAATTATCGGAAGCTTTCCCCCCAAAAACACACTTTTTAAAGCATTTTTTTGCCTGCCTATTCACCTGATTCGGCAGGAAAAAAAATGCTTTAAAAAGTGAAAAAAAGTTGGCCACGCCCGCCCAGTCACATGACTCCCCACACCAAGCCATGCCCACAGAACCGGTGGCAAAAAAAAAATAGATTTCACCACTGTCTCAGTCACCAAATAGTTCCCATTGGCTGATCCAGTTGCCATGCTTATATATTGGCCGACCTTGTTACTATGTCCTATTCCAGCCAGTCCCCAATGGCTGACCTGTATCTATGTCCTATTCCAGTTCATGAATATTCTGACAAATTGTTCTTTCTTTCCTCATAAGGTTGTTGTTTTTGTCGTGGGGCAAAATAGAAGGAGGGAGGGCTTCCTTGATCTCCTGGAGGGAAGGTGGGATATATATCTTAAAAATGTAAATAAATCTATCCACAAACACCAAGACTTCATCTGACTCTTTCTCCAAATCCTTTCTTTCTCTAAGCAGGACTGAGCAGAGGAAATGGCAGCTTCCATTTTTGACTTTGAGCGTCATTGATTGAAAACTGGTAGTGAAAAATCCTGATTTCTGTTATAAGTCTCAGAACTGGAAAACCAGACTAGCAAACATTTGCCATGGCCAGCCTCCCCAAAGGAAGATGCCAGCCCCATGAATCTCTTTAATTGGCACATAATACTGAGCTACGATGGGGGTGGGGGTGGGGGATGTTGCACTCTGTACAAAGCCAGAGAAAAGCCCAGAACCATCTTAGGGCCCAGGGTACGGTATGAACCCAGTCTTTGATCAAAGACCAAGCCCATCTTACTCCGTAAATTGGTTCATTAAATAATGAATCATTATTTCTTCAAGCTGCAAACTGCTGCAGGATGCAAGAGGGCTGAAAATGTAGGCTGAGCTTGCATCATCTCATTTGCTTAGACAGAAAAGTAGAAGCAAAGAGGGCAAAAACATTTTGACTGCTGCCAACTGGCACAGAAGTTATTTCCTATCGAATCTCCAGAAATAAGCCTTTTGCATACCAAGCCACAGGATCCTCATGAATGCCATTTTTGGGAAGTTGGTGGCAGAAAAGGCTATGGCTCTCATTGCCATCCCCAACTCCCACAGATATTTGGTTGGCTATCTGACAAAGCTTAGAGAGAGGCCTTTGGTCTGATCCACCAAGTTTTTAGCTTGAATTAAATGACAGAATAATGGAATAACTAAATGAATAACCAATAACAGAGATGGAAGGGACCTTGGAGGTTTTCTAATCCAACCCTCTGCTCAAGCAGGAACCCAACACCATTTCAGACAAGTGGCTGTCCAATCTCTTCTTAAAAATCTCCAGGGTTGGAGCACCCACAACTTCTGAAGGCAAGCCATTCCACTGGTTAATTGTTTTTATCACCAGGAAATTTCTCCTTAGTTCTAGGTTGCTTCTCTCCTTCAGTCGTTTCCATCCATTGTCTCTTGTCTTGCCTTCTGATGCTTTGGAAAATAGGTAGACCCCCTCTTCTTTATGGAAGCCCCTCATATTTTGGAACACTGCTATCCTTTTATCCCTAGTCCTTCTTTTCATTAAATTTGACATACCCAATTCCTGCAACCGTTCTTCATATGTTTTAGCCTTCGTCCCCTAATGATCTTTGTTGCTCTTCTCTCCACTCTTTCTAGAGTTTAAACTTTATTTTATATTGTGACCAAAACTGGATGCAGTATTCCAAGTGTGGCCTTACCAAGGCATTATAAAATGGTATTAATACTTCACGTGATCTTGGTTCTTTCCCTCCATTAATGGAGCCTAGGACTGCATTGGCTCTTTTGGCTAAAATCTACTTCTGCTTTTGTTGTGGCTAACGGATGTGGGCTGCAAAAACCCAGATGACCACAGCAAAGAGGCACAGAAAACTCAATTGCTTTGTTGTCATCTAGATGTCCCTGAACTTCCACTCCCGACATATCAGATCATTGTTCAAATTGGCATAAGCTGCTGCATTGAGAAATAAATGGACTGAAAAATTAAAGGCTACAATTGTAGATACACTCACCAGTAGGTAAATCCTGGCAAATGCCATCAGCTAATCTCTTGGTAATCATGCATTGGCTCCTACTGTGGGTGCAGCAGCTAAACCCTCTAAGAACTTTTACGGTCATGTTTCTGCATGCATCTATGCTCTAGTTTTCTGGGGATGATGAGTAAGCAGCTGCCTCTATGCATCATGATCAACTCACTCAAGCCCATGGGAAGACAAGCTATCCTATGGGTACTTGCAGAGAAGTGGAATATATCAATGCACTTATGGGTGGCTAGCTCAAATTATCATCCTTAAATCTGTGCCAGATGTAAGGCAATGCATGTTTCAGACTTTAAAAGTGATCCTTGCTTACCAGATTATTGGGAAACAAGGTAATCCATATAACAACGCTGTGAAACAAGTGCTGTCATATACATAATTGTTCTGCCCCACAGACAGACACACACAAGCTTGGCTGCTTGCCACTATCTCCTTGGCTGCGAGCCCTAACTCACATTACAAATACAGACAGAAAAATTGCAGACTGAACGACCAGATATTTCCAATGATGAGTTGTAACTGTTGTTTCCTGCAAATGACCCCTCCCAAAGCCTTCCCTATAAGCTCTCTTGGGAGGGGCCACTCAGCAACCAGCTGGTGCTCATCAGGGCTTATGAGCTTGCCTCTTACGTAACTGTTGCCTCCTTTTCTCAGTCCTGCGTAACCTAGCATTAGGGACAAACTGCCCATGATCCTCCCCACTGCTCCATAACCCAGCTGCCTCCTGGTGGTCAACCAGACTCTCTGCTTCCTCAAGGTCTCCCTCCTCCTCCAGGGCAGACTCATAGGACTCCTCACTAGAAGAATCCATCACCAGCTCATCCGGAGCCAGCTGGGCCACAACACATAATTAATAAGAAGTGTCCTTAATTTCAATGGGTTTACTCTTGTGTATATTTTTCTAGGGCTATATGCTGAAACCAAGGGTTACTCAGCTCACATTCTTGGCTATACATTCTATTCAGCAACTATACCCTTGTATATTTTAGAGTGGAAAATAAGAACACTTGTTTTGCATTAAGGAAACAAGGGATTCAATAGCAATAATGGTGAGCAAGCCAAATATGTGATCGACTTCTGTTGGTGTGCCCTGCCAAAGGCCTTCCTTTTTTAACTTTTGGAAATCTTGTTAACTTAAAATGGTGTGTGCTTCTCTGTTTTCCAACAGAACAACATGTAGTCACATTTATGATCTTTTAATGATGGTGCATCTGCAACTTGAAATCTTACAGGGAGCAATGTACAGCTTTAGTATAAAATTAGCACAGGCCTTCCATAGAAAACATGAGAAAAAAATCTGCAGACCCCTCACATCCTGGACGTAAACTGTTTGAGGATGCCACTATAGGGCATTGCATGCAAAATTATTAAACTGAACACCTAATTCCCACAGCATTGTGTTATGTCTGTATAATTACCCATGTAATTTGGCTGTAATTATTGTTGTTGTTGTTGTTGTTGTAATCTTTTCTACTACCTCTCCTTACTGCTATTATTATTAAGAATATTATTACTCTGTTGTTTTGCATGCACACTGAGAGCTTCTGCACCAGAGACAAATTCCTTGTGTGTCTAATCACCCTTGGCCAAATAAAGTATTCAATTTCTTCTCATTTTCTCTCTCCAAATTGTAAGAGATGTTTCTCTTTCTTAAGTTCACATCCAAAGAACACTGTAGCTGCCAAAATTTGCTTCAACAAAAGAAAGCTAATTGTGAGTAGTGGTTCAGTTAATTCACTATGCAAGATACTTACAGTATATGTTGATCTTTATATAAATATCCTAAAACTGTTTAAAATTTTTTAAAAATAAGAAAATATGGAGGAAAGGCGAAAGATTTATACGATCTGAAGAGAAACCAGAGTAATTATTACCGGGCCTATGGTATTCGAACTGTGGTAAAAATACTTAAAGGTGGAGATGGTCATTGGGGAGATTTAGAGTTAAAAGATATTAAGAGATTTGGCCCTACATGGTTTTTAGATAAAGCAAAAACAAAAAGGGTAATTAACAGTTATTGGTTAAAGGGATTGAGTAAAATTTGGAATAAATTTGTTAAAATTTTAATTCCGGATATAACCTTTTTGGGGAAGACAACTGGAAATTGGCCGATTAAAACCAACATAAGTCGTGATAAAGTAATTGAAGATGAAAACATAGAAATTATAATAGATTGGTTAAAAGCTTTAGGAAATGAAAGAAGGAAAAATGAAATAATTGTAAAATTGGGGCTAAACTGGTTTGAAAAAATACAGATAGAAAAATGGACCATGAAGGTAAGGGGAAATTGTAAGACAAGTAGAAACAAAACTGAATTTGAAAACCTAGTATCTCAAATTATTAAAGAAAAGTAAGGTCCTACATATAGGCAAGAAAAACCAAATGCACAAGTACAGTATAGGTGGTACCTTGCTCAATAGTAGCAACTGTGAGAGGGATCTCGGAATCCTAGTGGACAACCATTTAAATATGAGCCAGCAGTGTGCAGCAGCTGCCAAAAAAGCCAACACAGTTCTAGGCTGCATCAACAGAGGGATAGAATCTAGATCGCGTGAAGTGTTAATGCCACTGTATAGTGCCTTGGTAAGGCCACACTTGGAATACTGCATACAGTTTTGGTCGCCACGATGTAGAAAAGACGTGGAGACTCTGGAAAGAGTGCAAAGAAGAGCAACCAAGATGATTAGAGGACTGGAGACTAAGACATATGAAGAACGGCTGCAGGAACTGGGTATGTCTAGTTTGATGAAGAGAAGGACCAGGGGAGACATGATAGCAGTGTTCCGATATCTCAGAGGGTGCCACAAAGAAGAGGGAGTCAAACTTTTCTCCAAGACACCTGGGGGCAGGACAAGGAGCAATGGGTGGAAACTAACCAAGGAGAGAAGCAACTTAGAACTAAGGAGAAATTTCCTAACAGTAAGAACAATTAACCTCTGGAACAGCTTGCCTCCAGCAGTTGTGAATGCCCCAACCCTGGAAGTCTTTAAAAAGATGTTAGACAGCCATTTGTCTGAAATGGTATAAGATTCCTGCCCATGCAGGGGGTTGGACTAGAAGACCTACAAGGTCCCTTCCAACTCTGCTATTGTATTGTATGTATTCATCAAACATCAAGCAGATTTCTAAAAAAATTCTGTAAGGAGGTTTTGTGTAAGGAGGTCTGCTTGTCTATGATTTAGCATCTTATTTGAATGTAGGCGTTGCAATTTACCATGCATGGTTGAAAGTCTAAAAAAAAAAAAAAAGACGAAATTGGGTTAAAGGGACTCGTTAGTAAGATATATAAGATTATAAATTTTGATGGAAAACCACAAATGACGATGAAGATGAATTGGGAGGAAGAATTCAATATTAAAATATCAGATTTGGACTGGAATGTGAATTGGAAGAGTCGAATTATGAAGATCTTATCAACAAGGATCAAAGAACACAATTTTAAGGTTGTTTGGAAATGGTATTTGACTCCATTAAGATTATCGTTGATGGATAAAAAAATCAGTAATAAATGTTGTAGATGTAACATGGAATTGGGGACTTATGAACATATGTGGTATAAATGTGGAAAAGTTAAAAAGTTTTGGCAGCAATTGGAGAAAACTATATTTGAAATGATGAAGAAAAAAATAATATTGAAATCAGAAACTATATTATTGTTGTTAATTAAGGAATCAGAATTAACAAAATATGAGAAAGAATTGATTAGAATTATGATTATAATGGGAAGAATTATAATAGCTAGATATTGGAAATTAGAGGTGAATTTTAGAATAGAAGAGTGGTACTGTGAAATGTGGAAACTAGCTTTAAATGATAAAATGACATGTGACATTAAATTTAGGAAGGGTGTTTATAAAAGAGACACTTTTTGGAAAACTTGGGAGCCATTTGTGGACTATGCGATTGGAAATTTGGATGCTTCGACACCTGTACCCAGAGAACGTGGATTTTGGAGATCGTGAAGATATATCCGAAGAACCAAATTTTCCTTTCCTATGTATAGCACAGGGTGAAATATTGTATTGTAAGGTGTATGTAGTTTTTGTTGTAGTGTTTTAAAATAAATAAATAAATAAATAAATAAATAAATAAATTAAAAAAAAAGAAAAGAAAATATGGAGGAAGGATATACTTCCTCTCAGGATAAAATCATCCATTACTTACTCCGGGGGGGACAATTGCCTAGTACTGTGATGGTGAACCTATGGCACGCGTGCCACAGGTGGCATGTGGAGCCATTTCTGAAGGCATGTGAGGCATTGCCCTGTCAGCTCCAGTGCAGCTGATTTCAATCTTGATTTTCGGCTGTTTTTCACCCTCCGGAGGATTCAGGGAAGCCTCCTGAAGCCTCTGAAGGGCGAAAAACCGCCCAACGCGCAAACCGGAAGTTCAGAAATAGACTTCTGGTTTGCACATTGGGCTGTTTTTCACCCTCCAGAGCCTTCAGGGAAGCCTCCCGAAGCCTCCGGAGGGGGGAAAACATCTCAATGGTGCCAGTATCTATGACTGAGTCCAGCAAATGACACCTCTGTCTCCACCCACCCCGCCTTTAAAATATCAAGGATTGTATCCCCCAGTACTTCTCACCTCAATAACTTAAACTATTTCATTCTTTTCAGTTTGGCTCAAGATACTTCATTTTGCTTAACATTTGGGTTGGGCTTATTTAGAACGTAGTTCATGTTACAGTTGGGTTTTGGCATATTCTTATCATGGCTATTGTTATGATTATAAAGGTTTGCTACTGCTCCAATCGCATGGGAGGATTTAACATAAATCAGCAAGACCAAATAAAACTAAACCAAATCTCAAACTGCAGCCCAAGACTAAATAAAATGACTTCTTGGCTTTGTAGAGGCCAACAAAGGGGACCAGGCATATCTCTGAGATAAGGTGCTCCAAAGTATCAAGGCTGCCACAGAAGAAGCCGGCCTCAGTGTACAAGCCCCTTCAAGGTCTTGACGACCATCTTCAAAGCGCTCCATGGCTCGGGACCTAGTTACATGCGAGACCGTCTCCTGCCCCATACATCCCTTAGACCGATACGCTCCCACAGAGAGGGCCTTTTCCGGGTGCCATCGGCCGGACAATGCCGGCTGGCGACACCCAGGGGAAGGGAATCTCTGTGGCGGGCCCTGCCCTGTGGAACGACCTACCCCCTGAACTCCGCACCATCACCGACCTCCGCCTCTTCCGCCAGTGTTTAAAAACACACTTATTTCATCAAGCCGGCCTAACATAGCCTCCGCTGGGACTAATATTAGATAGTTTTAAATGGGGGATTTTAATTGGTTTTAGCACAGGTTTTTTGTTATTTAATAGCTTTTTAAATTAATGTATTTGGTACTATTTTTGTATGTTGTTTTAATTCCTGTGCGCCGCCCTGGGTCCTTTTTGGAGAAGGGCGGGATATAAATTGAATAAAATAAAATAAAATAAATAAAATCCTAATAGGAGCACCACTCTTGATAGCAATAGCACTTAGACTTAGATATTGCTTCACAGTGCTTTACCGCCCTCTCTAAACGGTTTACAGAGTCAGCCTATTGCCCCCCAACAATCTGAGTCCTCATTTTACCCACCTTGGAAGGATGGAAGGATGAGTCAATCTTGAGCTGATTAGCATCAAATTGCTGGCCGTAAGCTGTGATTTAGCATGCAATAGCATTCTAACCACTGCGCCACCAAAGACAATGTGAAGAATCACTTGGAAAGAGACGGTTCCTTTTACAATAGCTGAGCCTGAGAACAGGACCCAGAATTTATAGGGAACTAACAGAATGGATAAAGGAGAATATTTGTAGCTCAGAATGCAAATGACCAGCTATCTACAAGGCGTATAAATCCTTCCATTCCCCACCATCCAGTCAGAGCTGAAGAAGCTTCTTGGATGAGAACTGAAACGTCTTCAAACAAAAACCAGAAAGACCAGTTGCCTCTTGGGGGGAAAAAAAGCACCTTCGGGACAACCATGACCTGGATGACTGAGAAGCTCCATAGACATTTGTAGCTTAGAGTTGAAATGAGGGGTCCTTGGTGCTCTTTGAGCTAGGTTGTCTCCTTGCAGACGTTTCATTATTCAAACTACCATGTTTTCCCAAAAACAAGACGGGGTCTCATTTTCTTTTGACACCCGAAATAAGAGCTTAGCCTTATGTTTGGGGGGGGGGGTTCTTATTATTTTTGAGGTGCAGGAGGCGGCGAGCGTGGTCACCTCATGGCTGCTGCTGTGTTGCAATATTTTCAGGGGAGGCCTTATTTTCAGGGGAGGCCTTGTTTTCAGGGGAGGCCTTGTTTTCAGGGGAGACCCTATTTTCAGGGAGGGCTTATTTTCAGGGGAGGCCTTATTTTCAGGGGAGGCCTTATTTTCAGGGGAGGCCTTATATTTAGGGAGGCCTTATTTTCAGGGAGGCCTTATTTTCAGGGAGGCCTTATTTTCAGGGGAGGCCTTATTTTCAGGGGAGGCCTTATTTTCAGGGGAGGCCTTATTTAGGGAGTCCTTATTTTCAGGGAGTCCTTATTTTCAGGGGAGGGCTTATTTTCAGGGAGTCCTTATTTTCAGGGAGGCCTTATTTTCAGGGGAGGCCTTATTTTCATGGGAGGGCTTGTTTTCAGGGAGGGCTTATTTTCAGGGGAGGGCTTATTTTCAGGGGAGGCCTTATTTTAGTAAGCTGCAAAAAAAACAAACAAACAACCCATGGTAAAACCGGACACTTTAAAAACTGCTTTGTTTAGCAATGGAAACTCCAGTTCGAATTGTTCTCAGGAGTCGAGAATTACACCAATGTTCTACATGTTGATGGCAGCAAGACTACTCTATGCACAGAAATGGAAGGGCATTTTGATTCCCACCATGGACGAATAGCTGCAAAAATTGATAGCGTTAGCAGAGATAGCCAAATTGACTGCTTTGATCAAAGACAAAAAAATACAAATGCTTTTATTTCTACTTGGAAACCGCTTCTGGACTTTGTGCTCGAGGTGGGGAAAAATATGAAAGTTTGATTTGGGGTTTTACTGATTCGATGCATTTGTTGTTATAGAAACGGCTAGTTTAAACTTGTGTAAAAGTAAACAGCTGAGCTTCGGTGTTAATGCCTTGTTCTGCTGCACCAAAAGGAATTGGAAGTCAATACCATGTCTTTCTTTTTCCTCTTCTTTTCCTCACTCTTCCCTTCCCTTTTTCCATTCCTCTCTTTCCCATTATTTGCTTTTGTATTTTCTTTTTCTGCTACAATATATACTAATAAACAAATGTTGATCTGGAGGGGTTGACTATCTATGTAAACATTCTGAAGGTTTTCTCCTAATTTTGAGAGGAGAAGCAAAAAGTTACTTTTTGTAACTTTTCAGTTACAAAAAGTAACTGAAACTTTTTGTAAGGAGTCAGTATGGTTTAGTGGTTAACATGTTGCATTACAAATAGGTTCACCTTCAACTGCAAGCTCCTTGGGTGACTTTGGATGGATTGTGTCAGAGTTTGTTGCAGAAATCACCTCCAGAAAGCACACGCTGATAACTGATTCATTAGGATTCATTAACTTCTTTATATACATGATAACACATGAGTAAACGTACAATACCAATAGTGGTAGTAGTTACAGGCAAAACACAGGCAGAGGAGAGATTGGTTTCCAGTTTCAGAGAGCAGACTAGATTAGTTCTCTTGCACAGACTCAGAGCTACATAGGTAAGCCATGCCCAGGCTCCGAGCCATCCGGCATGGCTCTCAGTTCAGGGGTGAAATCCTCCCGGTTTGGCCCAGTTCAACCGAACTGGTAGGGATGATTGTCATACATTGTGCGAACTGGTAGTAAAAAAAAGAAACCTTTCCAACGATCGCACAGCTCAGCTGTGAGCCACGCAATCTTAATTTTGTTTCTGCTTTTTAAGGCATTTTTTCCCTGCTGGTTTGGGCAAATAGGCAGGAAAAAAAATCCTTTAAAAAGCCCGGGGGGGGGGGGAGCTTCCAGTGATCGCACGTCTCACAAATGATCCAAACAATTATCGGAAGCTTTCCCCCCCACACACACTTTTTAAAGCATTTTTTTGCCTGCCTATTCACCTGATTCGGCAGGGGAAAAAATGCTTTAAAAAGTGAAAAAAAGTTGGCCACGCCCGCCCAGTCACATGACTCCCCACACCAAGCCATGCCCACAGAACCGGTGGCAAAAAAAAAATAGATTTCACCACTGTCTCAGTCACCAAATAGTTCCCATTGGCTGATCCAGTTGCCATGCTTATATATTGGCCGACCTTGTTACTATGTCCTATTCCAGCCAGTCCCCAATGGCTGACCTGTATCTATGTCCTATTCCAGTTCATGAATATTCTAACAAATTGTTCTTTCTTTCCTCATAAGGTTGTTGTTTTTGTCGTGGGGCAAAATGGAAGGAGGGAGGGCTTCCTTGATCTCCTGGAGGGAAGGTGGGATATATATCTTAAAAATGTAAATAAATCTATCCACAAACACCAAGACTTCATCTGACTCTTTCTCCAAATCCTTTCTTTCTCTAAGCAGGACTGAGCAGAGGAAATGGCAGCTTCCATTTTTGACTTTGAGCGTCATTGATTGAAAACTGGTAGTGAAAAATCCTGATTTCTGTTATAAGTCTCAGAACTGGAAAACCAGACTAGCAAACATTTGCCATGGCCAGCCTCCCCAAAGGAAGATGCCAGCCCCATGAATCTCTTTAATTGGCACATAATACTGAGCTACGATGGGGGTGGGGGATGTTGCACTCTGTACAAAGCCAGAGAAAAGCCCAGAACCATCTTAGGGCCCAGGGTACGGTATGAACCCAGTCTTTGATCAAAGACCAAGCCCATCTTACTCCGTAAATTGGTTGATTAAATAATGAATCATTATTTCTTCAAGCTGCAAACTGCTGCAGGATGCAAGAGGGCTGAAAATGTAGGCTGAGCTTGCATCATCTCATTTGCTTAGACAGAAAAGTAGAAGCAAAGAGGGCAAAAACATTTTGACTGCTGCCAACTGGCACAGAAGTTATTTCCTATCGAATCTCCAGAAATAAGCCTTTTGCATACCAAGCCACAGGATCCTCATGAATGCCATTTTTGGGAAGTTGGTGGCAGAAAAGGCTATGGCTCTCATTGCCATCCCCAACTCCCACAGACATTTGGTTGGCTATCTGACAAAGCTTAGAGAGAGGCCTTTGGTCTGATCCACCAAGTTTTTAGCTTGAATTAAATGACAGAATAATGGAATAACTAAATGAATAACCAATAACAGAGATGGAAGGGACCTTGGAGGTTTTCTAATCCAACCCTCTGCTCAAGCAGGAACCCAACACCATTTCAGACAAGTGGCTGTCCAATCTCTTCTTAAAAATCTCCAGGGTTGGAGCACCCACAACTTCTGAAGGCAAGCCATTCCACTGGTTAATTGTTTTTATCACCAGGAAATTTCTCCTTAGTTCTAGGTTGCTTCTCTCTTTCAGTCGTTTCCATCCATTGTCTCTTGTCTTGCCTTCTGATGCTTTGGAAAATAGGTAGACCCCCTCTTCTTTATGGAAGCCCCTCATATTTTGGAACACTGCTATCCTTTTATCCCTAGTCCTTCTTTTCATTAAATGTGACATACCCAATTCCTGCAACCGTTCTTCATATGTTTTAGCCTTCGTCCCCTAATGATCTTTGTTGCTCTTCTCTCCACTCTTTCTAGAGTTTAAACTTTATTTTATATTGTGACCAAAACTGGATGCAGTATTCCAAGTGTGGCCTTACCAAGGCATTATAAAATGGTATTAATACTTCACGTGATCTTGGTTCTTTCCCTCCATTAATGGAGCCTAGGACTGCATTGGCTCTTTTGGCTAAAATCTACTTCTGCTTTTGTTGTGGCTAACGGATGTGGGCTGCAAAAACCCAGATGACCACAGCAAAGAGGCACAGAAAACTCAATTGCTTTGTTGTCATCTAGATGTCCCTGAACTTCCACTCCCGACATATCAGATCATTGTTCAAATTGGCATAAGCTGCTGCATTGAGAAATAAATGGACTGAAAAATTAAAGGCTACAATTGTAGATACACTCACCAGTAGGTAAATCCTGGCAAATGCCATCAGCTAATCTCTTGGTAATCATGCATTGGCTCCTACTGTGGGTGCAGCAGCTAAACCCTCTAAGAACTTTTACGGTCATGTTTCTGCATGCATCTATGCTCTAGTTTTCTGGGGATGATGAGTAAGCAGCTGCCTCTATGCATCATGATCAACTCACTCAAGCCCATGGGAAGACAAGCTATCCTATGGGTACTTGCAGAGAAGTGGAATATATCAATGCACTTATGGGTGGCTAGCTCAAATTATCATCCTTAAATCTGTGCCAGATGTAAGGCAATGCATGTTTCAGACTTTAAAAGTGATCCTTGCTTACCAGATTATTGGGAAACAAGGTAATCCATATAACAACGCTGTGAAACAAGTGCTGTCATATACATAATTGTTCTGCCCCACAGACAGACACACACAAGCTTGGCTGCTTGCCACTATCTCCTTGGCTGCGAGCCCTAACTCACATTACAAATACAGACAGAAAAATTGCAGACTGAACGACCAGATATTTCCAATGATGAGTTGTAACTGTTGTTTCCTGCAAATGACCCCTCCCAAAGCCTTCCCTATAAGCTCTCTTGGGAGGGGCCACTCAGCAACCAGCTGGTGCTCATCAGGGCTTATGAGCTTGCCTCTTACGTAACTGTTGCCTCCTTTTCTCAGTCCTGCATAACCTAGCATCAGGGACAAACTGCCCATGATCCTCCCCACTGCTCCATAACCCAGCTGCCTCCTGGTGGTCAACCAGACTCTCTGCTTCCTCAAGGTCTCCCTCCTCCTCCAGGGCAGACTCATAGGACTCCTCACTAGAAGAATCCATCACCAGCTCATCCGGAGCCAGCTGGGCCACAACACATAATTAATAAGAAGTGTCCTTAATTTCAATGGGTTTACTCTTGTGTATATTTTTCTAGGGCTATATGCTGAAACCAAGGGTTACTCAGCTCACATTCTTGGCTATACATTCTATTCAGCAACTATACCCTTGTATATTTTAGAGTGGAAAATAAGAACACTTGTTTTGCATTAAGGAAACAAGGGATTCAATAGCAATAATGGTGAGCAAGCCAAATATGTGATCGACTTCTGTTGGTGTGCCCTGCCAAAGGCCTTCCTTTTTTAACTTTTGGAAATCTTGTTAACTTAAAATGGTGTGTGCTTCTCTGTTTTCCAACAGAACAACATGTAGTCACATTTATGATCTTTTAATGATGGTGCATCTGCAACTTGAAATCTTACAGGGAGCAATGTACAGCTTTAGTATAAAATTAGCTTTAGCACAGGCCTTCCATAGAAAACATGAGAAAAAAATCTGCAGACCCCTCACATCCTGGACGTAAACTGTTTGAGGATGCCACTATAGGGCATTGCATGCAAAATTATTAAACTGAACACCTAATTCCCACAGCATTGTGTTATGTCTGTATAATTACCCATGTAATTTGGCTGTAATTATTGTTGTTGTTGTTGTTGTTGTAATCTTTTCTACTACCTCTCCTTACTGCTATTATTATTAAGAATATTATTACTCTGTTGTTTTGCATGCACACTGAGAGCTTCTGCACCAGAGACAAATTCCTTGTGTGTCTAATCACCCTTGGCCAAATAAAGTATTCAATTTCTTCTCATTTTCTCTCTCCAAATTGTAAGAGATGTTTCTCTTTCTTAAGTTCACATCCAAAGAACACTGTAGCTGCCAAAATTTGCTTCAACAAAAGAAAGCTAATTGTGAGTAGTGGTTCAGTTAATTCACTATGCAAGATACTTACAGTATATGTTGGTCTTTATATAAATATCCTAAAACTGTTTAAATTTTTTTAAAAATAAGAAAATATGGAGGAAAGGCGAAAGATTTATACGATCTGAAGAGAAACCAGAGTAATTATTACCGGGCCTATGGTATTCGAACTGTGGTAAAAATACTTAAAGGTGGAGATGGTCATTGAGGAGATTTAGAGTTAAAAGATATTAAGAGATTTGGCCCTACATGGTTTTTAGATAAAGCAAAAACAAAAAGGGTAATTAACAGTTATTGGTTAAAGGGATTGAGTAAAATTTGGAATAAATTTGTTAAAATTTTAATTCCGGATATAACCTTTTTGGGGAAGACAACTGGAAATTGGCCGATTAAAACCAACATAAGTCGTGATAAAGTAATTGAAGATGAAAACATAGAAATTATAATAGATTGGTTAAAAGCTTTAGGAAATGAAAGAAGGAAAAATGAAATAATTGTAAAATTGGGGCTAAACTGGTTTGAAAAAATACAGATAGAAAAATGGACCATGAAGGTAAGGGGAAATTGTAAGACAAGTAGAAACAAAACTGAATTTGAAAACCTAGTATCTCAAATTATTAAAGACGAAATTGGGTTAAAGGGACTCGTTAGTAAGATATATAAGATTATAAATTTTGATGGAAAACCACAAATGACGATGAAGATGAATTGGGAGGAAGAATTCAATATTAAAATATCAGATTTGGACTGGAATGTGAACTGGAAGAGTCGAATTATGAAGATCTTATCAACAAGGATCAAAGAACACAATTTTAAGGTTGTTTGGAAATGGTATTTGACTCCATTAAGATTATCGTTGATGGATAAAAAAATCAGTAATAAATGTTGGAGATGTAACATGGAATTGGGGACATGAACATATGTGGTATAAATGTGGAAAAGTTAAAAAGTTTTGGCAGCAATTGGAGAAAACGATATTTGAAATGATGAAGAAAAAAATAATATTGAGATCAGAAACTATATTATTGTTGTTAATTAAGGAATCAGAATTAACAAAATATGAGAAAGAATTGATTAGAATTATGATTATAATGGGAAGAATTATAATAGCTAGATATTGGAAATTAGAGGTGAATTTTAGAATAGAAGAGTGGTACTGTGAAATGTGGAAACTAGCTTTAAATGATAAAATGACATGTGACATTAAATTTAGGAAGGGTGTTTATAAAAGAGACACTTTTTGGAAAACTTGGGAGCCATTTGTGGACTATGCGATTGGAAATTTGGATGCTTCGACACCTGTACCCAGAGAACGTGGATTTTGGAGATCGTGAAGATATATCCGAAGAACCAAATTTTCCTTTCCTATGTATAGCACAGGGTGAAATATTGTATTGTAAGGTGTATGTAGTTTTTGTTGTAGTGTTTTAAAATAAATAAATAAATAAATAAATAAATAAATTAAAAAAAAAAAAAGAAAATATGGAGGAAGGATATACTTCCTCTCAGGATAAAATCATCCATTACTTACTCCGGGGGGGACAATTGCCTAGTACTGTGATGGTGAACCTATGGCACGCGTGCCACAGGTGGCATGTGGAGCCATTTCTGAAGGCATGTGAGGCATTGCCCTGTCAGCTCCAGTGCAGCTGATTTCAATCTTGATTTTCGGCTGTTTTTCACCCTCCGGAGGATTCAGGGAAGCCTCCTGAAGCCTCTGAAGGGCGAAAAACCGCCCAACGCGCAAACCGGAAGTTCAGAAATAGACTTCTGGTTTGCACATTGGGCTGTTTTTCACCCTCCAGAGCCTTCAGGGAAGCCTCCCGAAGCCTCCGGAGGGGGGAAAACATCTCAATGGTGCCAGTATCTATGACTGAGTCCAGCAAATGACACCTCTGTCTCCACCCACCCCGCCTTTAAAATATCAAGGATTGTATCCCCCAGTACTTCTCACCTCAATAACTTAAACTATTTCATTCTTTTCAGTTTGGCTCAAGATACTTCATTTTGCTTAACATTTGGGTTGGGCTTATTTAGAACGTAGTTCATGTTACAGTTGGGTTTTGGCATATTCTTATCATGGCTATTGTTATGATTATAAAGGTTTGCTACTGCTCCAATCGCATGGGAGGATTTAACATAAATCAGCAAGACCAAATAAAACTAAACCAAATCTCAAACTGCAGCCCAAGACTAAATAAAATGACTTCTTGGCTTTGTAGAGGCCAACAAAGGGGACCAGGCATATCTCTGAGATAAGGTGCTCCAAAGTATCAAGGCTGCCACAGAAGAAGCCGGCCTCAGTGTACAAGCCCCTTCAAGGTCTTGACGACCATCTTCAAAGCGCTCCATGGCTCGGGACCTAGTTACATGCGAGACCGTCTCCTGCCCCATACATCCCTTAGACCGATACGCTCCCACAGAGAGGGCCTTTTCCGGGTGCCATCGGCCGGACAATGCCGGCTGGTGACACCCAGGGGAAGGGAATCTCTGTGGCGGGCCCTGCCCTGTGGAACGACCTACCCCCTGAACTCCGCACCATCACCGACCTCCGCCTCTTCCGCCAGTGTTTAAAAACACACTTATTTCATCAAGCCGGCCTAACATAGCCTCCGCTGGGACTAATATTAGATAGTTTTAAATGGGGGATTTTAATTGGTTTTAGCACAGGTTTTTTGTTATTTAATAGCTTTTTAAATTAATGTATTTGGTACTATTTTTGTATGTTGTTTTAATTCCTGTGCGCCGCCCTGGGTCCTTTTTGGAGAAGGGCGGGATATAAATTGAATAAAATAAAATGAAATAAATAAAATCCTAATAGGAGCACCACTCTTGATAGCAATAGCACTTAGACTTAGATATTGCTTCACAGTGCTTTACCGCCCTCTCTAAACGGTTTACAGAGTCAGCCTATTGCCCCCCAACAATCTGAGTCCTCATTTTACCCACCTTGGAAGGATGGAAGGATGAGTCAATCTTGAGCTGATTAGCATCAAATTGCTGGCCGTAAGCTGTGATTTAGCATGCAATAGCATTCTAACCACTGCGCCACCAAAGACAATGTGAAGAATCACTTGGAAAGAGACGGTTCCTTTTACAATAGCTGAGCCTGAGAACAGGACCCAGAATTTATAGGGAACTAACAGAATGGATAAAGGAGAATATTTGTAGCTCAGAATGCAAATGACCAGCTATCTACAAGGCGTATAAATCCTTCCATTCCCCACCATCCAGTCAGAGCTGAAGAAGCTTCTTGGATGAGAACTGAAACGTCTTCAAACAAAAACCAGAAAGACCAGTTGCCTCTTGGGGGGAAAAAAAGCACCTTCGGGACAACCATGACCTGGATGACTGAGAAGCTCCATAGACATTTGTAGCTTAGAGTTGAAATGAGGGGTCCTTGGTGCTCTTTGAGCTAGGTTGTCTCCTTGCAGACGTTTCATTATTCAAACTACCATGTTTTCCCAAAAACAAGACGGGGTCTCATTTTCTTTTGACACCCGAAATAAGAGCTTAGCCTTATGTTTGGGGGGGGGGGTTCTTATTATTTTTGAGGTGCAGGAGGCGGCGAGCGTGGTCACCTCATGGCTGCTGCTGTGTTGCAATATTTTCAGGGGAGGCCTTATTTTCAGGGGAGGCCTTGTTTTCAGGGGAGGCCTTGTTTTCAGGGGAGACCCTATTTTCAGGGAGGGCTTATTTTCAGGGGAGGCCTTATTTTCAGGGGAGGCCTTATTTTCAGGGGAGGCCTTATATTTAGGGAGGCCTTATTTTCAGGGAGGCCTTATTTTCAGGGGAGGGCTTATTTTCAGGGGAGGCCTTATTTTCGGGGAGGCCTTATTTTCAGGGGAGGCCTTATTTTCAGGGGAGGCCTTATTTTCAGGGGAGGCCTTATTTAGGGAGTCCTTATTTTCAGGGAGTCCTTATTTTCAGGGGAGGGCTTATTTTCAGGGAGTCCTTATTTTCAGGGAGGCCTTATTTTCAGGGGAGGCCTTATTTTCATGGGAGGGCTTGTTTTCAGGGAGGGCTTATTTTCAGGGGAGGGCTTATTTTCAGGGGAGGCCTTATTTTAGTTCATGCGCTCAAAAGCCCAATTGGGCTTATTATCCAGCCCAATTGGGCTTATTATCCCTTATTTTCAGGGAAACAGGGTAGCAATGATGATGTTACCTAATTTGGATAATGAAATGCCTGTAAGAAAACAACTAAGCTTAGACAGCACCAAGGACCCCTCAACTGACAGAGCACTCAACAAAGTGCACCAGCAACAGCAGAGAGGGAGAGTTTGGCCCAGTGGTGTGTTTCAAATTTTTTTAGAATTTGAGGCCACACCTCTTATGTGGGTGTGGCCTGCTTTGTGGGAGTGGCTTGCTGGCCATGTGACCGGGTGGGAGTGGCTTGCCAGCCATGTGACTGGGTGGGAGGGGCTTGCCGACCATGTGATTGGTGGGAGTGGTTTGGCAGTCATGTGACCAAGTCTGAGTGGCTTGGCCAACTTGTAAAATGTGGTGAAACTCACTTAACAACACTCTTGCTTAGCAACCAAAATGTTGGCTCAGAAACTCTGGCATTTGAAGCACGCAAGTCTTAAAGCTGACAAGTTACAAGACCCTTGCACCCCTAACCCTTTAGAAAAAAGAACCGGTTCTAAACGGCATTGTAGATTTGTGGAACCTCTTCTATAGAAGAGGCTGGGACTGGCAGGAACCCACCCCTGGTTTGGCCAACCCAGAACTTTCTGAGAAAGAGACCCAGATCAAGAGATGGAACAGTCCCGAGCTGGAAGGGAAAGAGGAGAAGAGATTCAGGGAAACCACACCCTAGAATCGCTCAGGATATATCTAGCAGCTTAGACAGTTATAGCTTTAGTTTGGCAAGGTTTTGCAATTCTGTTGGATGTAAGCAAATAAAGGATTGGACTTGATTGGGTGTCGCTGTCTCGTCTCTAGTCTTGGGCCTGACAATTGCTGTTCCATAGCCAAGGCAGCCTTTGACTGCCAGGAGCAGCCTAACCACGGCCTTGCGTGCCAATTGCAGCTTCCAAACCACCTTCAAAGGCAACGGCTGCCGAGCGTGTTGCAGACTGTCTGTGTGGAGATAAAGGCGTGAGTCAGTCTTGGCAATCCTCAGGGTCCAGGAAGGGACAGCTCCAGTTGGGCAAAGCCTGTCCCGGACACTGTCTCTACCTGCTGATCTAGAGAGAGCTGCATGGCTAGAAGAGCCCCCAAGTCACCGGTGTGTTCCTTTGGGGAAT
Organism: Rhabdophis nuchalis; assembly: GCA_039707465.1. Taxonomy (NCBI): domain Eukaryota; kingdom Metazoa; phylum Chordata; class Lepidosauria; order Squamata; family Natricidae; genus Rhabdophis; species Rhabdophis nuchalis. Next base: position 193,670,136 of record CM077646.1, read on the forward strand.
GGAGCTCCATCCAGAACTATCAGTTGGTGCAAGTGAGCACCAAGACATTTCTTTCTTTTTTTAAAAAAAGTTTTTTTTGTTCTTTATATGCAATTATTGGTATGCATTCACATAGTTATTATTCTTTTTTTACTTTCGTCGTTCTTATACATTTGTCATTCCATTTACAGGGTTATAACATACCGTTTACCATCCCTCAACTGTTTTGACACCACCTTCTTTCCTTTCTTTTCTCCCTCCCTCCCTTCTCTACTTTCTTTCTTCATTCCTCCTCTCCTTTCCCTTCCTTCTTCCCTTACCTCTCCCCTACTCCTCTCTTCCTCTTCCTCTCTCCTTCTCTCCTTCTCCCTTTTGTCTTCCTCTCCTCACCTCTATCTTCCTTCCCTCCTCTACCTCTCATCCCCTCTCCTCCTCTCTTCCTTTCTTTTTCTACTGTTGTAGGTGTCTCTTCCCGCTGATAATTTTTACTTTCCTTCTCACCAAGACATTTCTGAAGGAACCCTAACTCCCTTTTGCTAAGATTCAATTTCATCTTTTTGGTCACATTCAGTGTTTCACAGAGGCCCCCTGCAGATCTCCACAGCCGGTTGGCGGCTCCCAGGGGAAGGGCCTTCTCTGTGGTGGGCCCTACCCTCTGGAACAGCCTACCTCCCGATCTCCGTTCCATCTCAGACCTCCGCTTGTTTCGCCGGCACTTAAAAACTTACTATTTTCATCTGGCCGGCCTAACATGATCTACTCCGCACCCACTGTTTTATAACAAATCAAAGTTTTAATTTATGGGTTTTTAAATTTAAATTTATTTTAAGCAGGGTATTGATTTAATTTAGTTATTATTTAGTAATATTTTGTATTTATGTATATTTAGTTTAAATCTCTGTTCGCCGCCCCGAGTCCCTTTGTGGTGAGATGGGTGCGGGTTACAAATGTGAATAATAATAAAAATAATAATCTTCAGCATGGCCTGCTGTGGTGATGGGGCATCATGAAAATTCCACATAATTGTGTCAGAGGCAGGTGCAAGTGTGTTCAAGTATTCCTTGCTTAACAAACAAATGCTTAGTGACCATTATAATAGACCTCACCCCACAAAAAAGGTACTCACGACCCAGTTTCAAATTCTAATTTCATCCCCAGAGTCAGGCTTTTGGCAACCAGCTTGCATTTATGGCTTTTTTGCACCATTCCTCAGTCATGTGACCACAATTTCTGGTGGGTTTTTTGCCAGCTACCTGCCAAAAAATGCCCATTGTATATAATGGATTTGTTAACAACTCCAGTGTTCACTTAACGATTGCCACAAAAAAGGTTGTAAAACCAGGTGCTGTGGCCTAGAGGCAGAGCTCTTGTCTCACAAGCAGGAGGTTGTGAGTTTGATCCTAGGTAGAGGCACATGTAGGGTCTCCTGCTTGGGCAGGGGGTTGGACTAGATGTCCTGCAAGGTCCCTTCTAACTCTGTTAATCTATTAAAGGTGCGCTCACATAACAACCACTGTGACTTACAACTGTAATTCCAGACTCAACTGCAGTCATAGGTCGAGGACTACCAGTAATAGTGGCACTTGGATTATGAATCCTCATGCTGATCTCATCACTGCAATTTGATTGGCTCCCTGAGGGAAGATTGGATCTAACCTAGGCCTTGCATAGGGTAAATATTAACTCCATCAATTAGCTATGTTGGGGGAACATAAAAATCCCAGCCAATTCTCCTCTTTTTAAAACTCAATTAATATACATGTAAACATTCTGGAGAGAAAGTCAGCGACTCCACGACAGATTTAATTGTCAACATTTGGCAGCACACAGCTGTCTTCCCATACACAGAGAATGACCACAATGGCCAAATCCCACCTACTGCTGCATGCCTGGCCACTGGGGAAGGGGCTAATGGAGTCTTGCTATCTCACTTTAATTCTCCTCATGCAATACCATTTGGGGGGGAAATGGAGTCCCCACTGGACATAAATGGGTGGGGAATCTGCTTTCCCCAATGCGTAACCCATTGATTTATGTTGATCCATGACCCATGACCCAATTCTGGCTGTATGCTATCACAATAACCACTGGAAAGAAGGTCTGAACAGCAATGTCCATATGAGATCATTGCGTTCCCCAGAATGACAAAAGTTATAGTTATAGTTATAGTTTATTAAATTTATATACCGCACCCTTTCCCAAAAGGGACTCGGGGCGGTGCACAGGCAATTTAAAAAACATATATAAACATAACAATATACAAAATATAAATTAATTAAATTAATATCCCTGTGCTACAAATTTAAATATGTTAAAACAATATCCCTAAAAACCAATTTAAAACAATTTAACTGCAGACTATACGCTAGGTGGTGTGAGTTAGGCCAGGCCGGCCTGTTGGAAAAAATAAGTTTTAAGGTTCTGGCGGAAAGAACGGAGGTCCGTGGTCATTCTCAGTTCGGGGGGTACGTCATTCCAGAGAATTGGGCCCACCACAGAGAAGGCCCTTCCCCTGGGCGTCACCCGCTGGCATTGCCTAGTGGACGGCACCCGGAGAAGGCCCTCTCTGTGGGAGCGAATCGGCCGCAGGGATGTATGGGGCAGGATGCGATCCCGAAGATAACTAGGTCCCGTGCCATGGAGCGCTTTAAAGATGATAGTCAACACCTTGAAGCGCACCCGAAAGACCACAGGCAGCCAGTGCAGCTCGCGCAAGAGCGGTGTTAGATGGGAGCGTCTAGGAGCTCCCATAATTTCCCGCACGGCTGTATTCTGGACTAACTGCAGTCTTCGGGTGCACCTCAAGGGAAGCCCCATGTAGAGAGCATTACAGTAGTCAAAAGCAGCATCACACTTCCTACATGTGCCCACAACATCATTATACACACAGAAAAGGTGTCCTGACCGTGTGATGCTGCTGACATGAAATTCTGGTGAAATCTATGTTCATACGTAAACCTGTAGATGCACAATTATGTTTGGTTAAATAAACCACCGTTGGTTAGGTGCCTAAACCATAGTTATAGAATTGCATGACTCCGTTTGCTATAATGAATCAAGCCAGGTCTTGATTTAGAAGTGGCATCCCAATGCATTTATGGTTTTGTGCATATTAATCAAGAAGAAAGTTTTGCTGATTTTAATGAGGTTGCAACTTGCCTAACATGGTTTCTTCTCATACAATTGCTGTTGTTCATTGGAGATTTCAAGACTTGGAATGAAGGATGGCCTACAAGAGAAGGTTACCTGGTCTGTTTAGGATAGTTTGGTTAGACTGTGATTTTGAGACATAATAATACACACACACGCATATACATACATACATACATGTGTATATATGACCTACAAAAGAAGGTTGCCTGGTCTGTTTAGGATAGTTTGATTAGACTGTGTGATTTCGGGACATAATAATACACACACACACACACACACTGCAGATAGTCCTTGACTTAAGACCACAATACATACAAGTTGCAGATAGTCCTTGACTTATGACCACAACTAAGCCAAAAATTGTTTGAGGAAGTTTATGGAGAGGCTGAGATGACCATGTCATCCTGTGTTTTGTTGCCAGTTATCTCCCTCCCTCCCTTCCTTTCTCCCTCCCTCCTCCCTCCTTCCCTCTTTCCTGCTTTCTTTCTTTCTTTCTTTCTTTCTTTCTTTCTTTCTTTCTTTCTTTCTTTCTTTCTTTCTTTCTCTCTCTCTCTCTCTCTCTCTCTCTCTCTCTCTCTCTCTCTCTCTCTCTCTCTCTCTCTCTCTCTCTTTCTTCAAAAACCCCATGAAAGATGGAAATATGGGCTTTGAACACAATGCCTTTTGATGAATAGCATTAGACGCCCCCTTTTTCTAAAAAATTTCACTAGGATCAGATATGCTACAAGTCAAACCTCCATTTGATTCTTCTTTCAAACCATCTTCCAGGTACACTTTGCTTTCATTGAGTAAAAATCAACACTGTTCATTAAACAATTTCACCGGTTGAATGAACTACAGTTGCTGGCTGTTTTATATTATGTTTTAGTTTAGTGCAATGTGTGAACTAGATGAAAACTGGTTTTCAGCCTGTATGTTCTGGTTTTAGAACAAGGCCAGAGGCCATAGCTTGGTAATTAAATCCAAGTGCAAGATCTGAAGCTCTGGAGACTTGTGGGGAAAGACCCCATTCAATAACCTGGAGAGATATTGCAATTCTGGCTAATTGCTGAGCTTGATGTGCCAAATGCTTTTCTTTGTTTTTGTTCCACCTTTTCTCCAGGACAACAGAAGTGGCAATTTCTCCTCCAATATTTCTCCAGGACATGTACCCTATCAGGGAGATTGGGCAGAGATGTAACACTTAGTCCCAATAGGAATCCACTGAGCATCTCTGGATGAGTTTGACCTCATCCTCTATTTCACCCTCCCAACCCAACTTCTTGACTATTACAACATACTGGTCTGCCTTGCCATAAATTCATTTCCTGTTGCATACATGAGTCTATTTTAAAATAAAAGTTCAACAAGCCCCTATTTCCTGGTAGTAGCAACGACATCAACCCTGGTAAGTGGGGCGGGGGTGCAAACTGAACAGCTGGGGAGCAGGACTTTGGAAGTCTGCTGTTGCCACTAGCAGAAAGTTCCTGTGTGTCATTTCCTCTTGCAGAGGCCGTGTCCCCTTGACTTCCCCGAAGGTGACTCTGTTTAATCCTTTTCCTACCAGTAGGTGAAAAATGTGTGCATAGTGAAAGGGGGCTGGGAGGGTGACCTTTGCCTGTGAAACCCAAACAGGATTCTGTTAGGAAGCAGAGCAGACAAAGGTTGCCACTGTTGATCCCAAAGGATAGGAGATTCAAAGTGGCAAGAAGGAGTATTTATTTTTAAAATCACATTTCTATTGGGAGAGTGTTTGTTTGTAGGTTGTGTGTGTGTGCACACACACATATGTGTGCAGGGGTAGGTTCTGGCAAGCACTACTGCTGTTTTGCTCGTGCGTGCGCTTGTGCGTGCACTTGCACTTAATGCACACTGTGCGCCCATGAACAGTGCAATAAAAATTGTTCCGTGCATCAGTGGTGGGTTCCAGCCAGTACACCCCAGTACACAAGTACCAGTGCCTGCTGGGATCAGCAGGCACCGTTCCGGAATGGTGCTTCGGAGGGCTCACCCGCCCGCCCACGCTCCTTACCTGTATTTGACACGTTTGCGTACATGCATGCAGCGTACGGCGCCTGCATGATGCTCCACTGAGAAGCTGGAGTGTCTCAGGACAGTGGATGCGCATGCACATGCAGCATGTGTGCACCTGGAGGACATCCAGCCCCGTCGCAGCATACCGGTTGCGACGGGATCCAGAACCCACCACTGCTGTGCATGCACAGAAGCAAAAAACAAGATGGCGGCCTGGAGAACCAGTTCAGGGGCATGGCAGGCCTGAGTCGCTGCCGGTTCCCATGACGCAGGCCGCCAAACTACTACCGGTTTGGGCAAACTGGTCCAAACCGGTAGGAATGTGTGTGTAGGGGTGTGTGTAATATATCTATAACTATGAAAGAGAGGGAGAGGGAGAGGGAGGGAGGGAGGGAGGGAGGGAGACAGACAGACTCTGTGCCTTCATGTATGTATGTGTATTCTATAGTATATATCAGTGATGGCTAACCTATTTTGGCTTGCGTGCCAAAAGCGGGGGGAGCACAGGGGCGGTCGTGTGTGGGTGTGCCACACCCATAATGCTATGTGCGCGACCCCCTGCTTTTGGCGTGCTGTTTTCGCCCTCCCCAGGCTCCAGAGGCTTTCTGGGAGCCTGGGGAGGGTGAAAACATCCTCTCCCCCCCCCACCTCCAGAGGCTTCAGGAGCTTCCCTGAAGCCTCCAGAGGGCGAAAAACAGCCTCAAAAGAAGGCCTAAATCAGCACACAAGCGTGCTGGAGCTGACAGGGCAACGCCTCGCGTGCCTTAAGAAATGGTTCCGTGTGCCACCTGTTGCACCCGTGCCATAGGTTCGTCATCACGGATATATATGGTGTACAGCCAGTCCTTTACTTGTGACTATAATTGAGCCCAACATATCTGTTGTCAAATGAGACATTTGTTAAGTGAGTTTTGCCCCATTGTACAACCTTTCTTGTCACAGTTGTGAAGTGAATCACTGCAGTTGATAAGTTAGTAACTCGGTTCCTGGCTTCCCCGTTGACTTTGCCAGTCAGAAGGTGGCACAAGGTGATCACTTGCAACCACCGTACATTTGCCAAGCAGTGGCCAAGCATTTGGATTTTGATCACCTGGGGATGCTGCCGAGGTTGTAACTGTGAGAAATTGGTCACAAGTCACATTTCCCAATGCCGTTGTAATTTGGGATAGTCACTAAATGAACCGTTGCAAGTTAAGGATATCCTGCATATCCGTACACTTAGATAATGTCTTGGGATAGGTCATCATAAATGCTGTTGCGTCTTATATAGCAGTGATGGCAAACCTTTTTTGGCTCGAGTGCCAAAAGAGGGCGGAACGCAGGGGGGGGGTCATTGCGTGTGTGTGCCACACCCATAATGCTTTGCGCACAACCCCAGTGTGCATGCATGCATGCATGACCAGCGCTCCCCCCCCCCCCATTTTGGCGTGCTTTTTTTGCCCTCCCCAGGCTCCAGAGGCTTTATAGGAGTCTGGGGAGGGCAAAAACAGCCTCCCCGCCCTCCTGCCCTCCCGAGGCCCTCCAGAGGAGCTTCCCTGAAGCCTCTGGAGTGTGAAAAACCGGCCCTATGAGCAAACCGGAAGTTCAAGAACGGACTTCCAGTTTGCTCGCAGGGCCCGTTTTAGCCAACTGGAGCCATCAGGGGCCTTCAGGATGGCCTCAAAAGGTTGAAAGCAGCTGGCCAGCGTGTGCATGCACGCTGGCCAGCCGACAGGGCAACACCTTGCGTGCCCTGACAAATGGCTCCACGTGCCACCTGTGGCACATGTACCATAGGTTCACCATCACGGTTATATAGTGTTAAAAGTACGGCCTGGTGAACAACGTGCAAGCATTTGAACCCCTCTGTGCTGTGCTGAACCTGTTCCTGGAGCAGCTTAAAAGCACCGTCTGCCTTTCTACCGGCGCCTACACCACTGCCTAGTTTGTAGGCCTAATGCTGATGCAACAATTCTCTCTTGCGTGTCCATAGTTAGTCATCTTTCTCTTCTTCCTCCTTTTAATAGAAACGTTTCTGTATCACACCAGTCTTAATGTTCATCACAGTTTGCTGGCCCACTTCTAAGTATGGTTACAAATCCTGCTTGTGGTTTGCGCTGGAGTGGCTGGCCCCAAGCCTTTGGCTTCAAACGCTGTGTGAAGTACCCACCCATTTTGGCTGAACTGTATGAATTAGGACACTATGATTTGATCAATAAAACACGTTTTTTACAAAACTGGCATAGCACAATGTGACAAAAGCAATCGGACCATAAACATGTTAAGGCTAGCTATGATTTTGCTTCCTGACCAAAAATACAAAAAAAAAAGGATTTATATGTGAGAAAGGAAGAAGTGGAGTGGAAAAATTCACACAAACCCAAGGTCATTTATCTTTAATATCTAAGTTTCAGGCCGGTTTTAGGTCTGTGTTATTTCATTTGGAATTCCCTTCTGTAATCTACTACAGGTCGCCCTTGAGTTACGAATGATTGTTTGAAGTTATGGCAGCACTGAAAAAAAGGACACTTATGATCCAGGAGTGGGTTCCTACTGGTGTTGGTACGAGTTTGCTTCGTGCACACTTGGAGTGTGCTGTGTGCGTGGGTGCAGTTCGCTGAAAATTGTTCTGCGCATGCGCGAAGAACATGAAAAACTCCTAAAAAAAATATGCCAGCAATGGCAGCAGCGACCAGGGCCAGCCTGGGTCGCTACCGGTTCTACAACCAAGGCCAAATTACCACTACCGAGTCACCTGAACTGGTACGAACCGGTAGAAACTCACCTCTGTTATGATACGTCCTCAGAGTTATTAATGGCACACCATTCCCACAGTCACATGATCGCAATTTGGGGTGCTTGGCAACCAGGTGCACTTCCCATGGTTTCAGCATTCTGCAATTATACCATGACTTGTAACCTTCCTAGCTGACTGTTGACAAGTAGATTTAATAGGGGAAGCCAAATTCGCTCAATAATCATAACAAAAGTTCCTTTATATGTTTTACACAATTTCATCTGGTCACATGATGATTTGCTTTATGACCACATCTCTTAGCGACCAAAATTCCAGGCCCTATTTTGGTTGTAAGTCAAGGACTTACAACCGGTTCTATTGTAATCGATTATTTCTATGTGCTAACAGATTCTGAATTGGGTATGAAGCAGGGGTGGGTTCCTGCCAGTTCTAACCTCGTCTAGAGAAGAGGTTCCACAAATCTACAGTGCCGTTTAGAAACAGCTCCCTCCTCCCGCCCATCCGCACATCATCAGGAAGAAGAGCGAGAGGAGGAATTCTGGGAGTTGTAGTCCACAAGTCTTAAAGCTGTCAAGTTTGAACATCCCTGGGTTTTTTCCCCCAAAAGGGTTAGGGGTGCAAGGGTCTTGTAACTTTACAGCTTTAAGACTTGCGTGCTTCAATGCCAGAGTTCCTGAGCCAACATTTTGGTTGCTAAGCAAGAGCGTTGTTAAGTGAGTTTCACCACATTTTGCAAGTTGGCCATGCCCACCCAGTAACATGACTGCCAAGCCACTCCCATCCAGTCACATGGCTGGCAAGCCTCTCCCACCCAGTCACATGGCCGGCAAGCCACTCCCACAAAGCAGGCCACACCTACAGAAGAGGTTCTAAAAATTTTTGAAACCCACCACTGGTATGAAGCCACTTGTCTGAATGTTGTAGCCCAGGGGTGTCAAACTAAAGTCCGGCGGGCTGGAACTTGTCCATGATGTGGCTAGATCTGGCCCATGTGGCTGCACTAGAAATGGTCAGGGGGTCGGTCCACGCTGCCTTTGCCCCATTTCTCCTTGCCCAGCCTTGCCTCACCTCGCCCCGCAGCAGCACCAACAACAGCACCAGCAACCTCGAGGAGGTAAGGTAGTCACCCCATTGGGGAAGCGGGACTGGGCTGGACTGTCGGTCCCAGTGCCCCGGGAGCTCAAGAGCTGGCCACACCCACCCTGTCACACCCACTTCATAATCTTACATGCAACTGGCCCTTTGAGGTCAACCATAATGCTGATGTGGCCCTCAGTGAAATGTATCCTCTGATACGTTCCAGAAAAATTAGACTACAAATCCTAAGGATTATGGCAACTGTAACCCAGCTCATCAGGAGGGCGCCGGTTGGGGGATGAACTGTTCCTCTGAGCCAAAAAGTTTTTTTGGGACTGAGTTATTATTCTAACTGCACACATCTCTGGTTGCCATAGGTTGAACTCCTCTGGAAGCAGAGGAAGTAAGGCAGCCAAAGAGGTTAGAAAAAGAAGATGGAGCCCAAAGAAAATAAGAAAGACAGGAAAGGAAAAGACGCCTAACACAAGAAGGGAAACTAGGAAAGAGAAATTGTATTTGCTGGAGAAATAAGAGAAGCTGATGTTGATGAATGGCTTGGAACCAGCCAGGCAGATTTTGGGTTATAGGCTTCTGGTTTTCCTGTAACACTACTCCTTTCAACCCGATGGTCAAAAACACATCTGCAGTGCCTTCCTGTTGCATAAAGAAAATGGAATCTGTAAACACTGTTCCTGGGGGAATTCAATGCAATGACATCAGCGCTCCTGCCCATTGCCTGGTAGGTCCTCTAATCCCCTTGGCCGTCCTTTCCTGCAGAATGCTATTTCCTTATCAGGAAGAGAGACTCAGATGCCTGGATGAGAGAACTGCCTGCTTGCCTAGGCTTAATTTCAGTTACTTCAAAGAAGAGAATGGGCCATAAAAGCAGACAATGAAGCTTGCTTTTTGTTTGGAACCTGGTTTCCGTCAGGCTCGGCTTAGATCCAAGAAAATGAAATATAAGGGTTGTTGCCACCGCCTGGCTTGACTCAAAGACGACAAGTGACATTACTGACACTGGAGAAAACATCCGCTGAAAACAAGTTGTTTTGCAGTTATTCCCTCCTTCCCAGAAACAAGGAGTTATGGCAGGGGTCGGCAATCTTAAACACTCAAAGAGCCATTTGGACCCATTTCCCACAGAAAAGAAAACACCGGGAGCCACAAAAGCTTTCCTGCCTGACTTTCCTGAGCGGCAACAAAACTAGCATATCTGGTTGAATTAAACATTCTGTTTCTTGTGAAACTTTTTTTCCCTTGGATTTATCCATGGTTGGCCTACCGGGGGTCGAAAAGCTCAATAAATCGTGTGCTGGCAGGTATCACACATTGACAGTTGTGACACATATTTTGAGCGACAGGGAGCCGCAGCAGAGGGATGAAAGAGCCACATGTGGCTCCAGAGCCACAGTTTGTTCACCCCTGAGTTATGGTTCAAATATTTTATTAGGGTGATATCCAGAGATTCCGTAGAAGATGTTGCCCTATTGTCTGTGGAGATTCTTAAATTCTCCCAAAGATGCTTTTTTCCAAAAGGCAACTAGACTTTTTTTCCTTGAGGAAGAAGAAGGAAACGTCTCACTTCTTATCCAAGAAACTTCATCAATTGTGATGGCAGGCAATGGAAGGATATTGTATGCTGCAGCTTGGTCAAGTCAGTTTTGGGACATAGCACTAATTTACTTCAATTTGTATGAATCCCCTTTCTTATGTCCTGCAAATTGCAATTGAGGTGATGCCACTTGTATCTGTAGCAAATCTGTAGTGGCTTATATTGTTCCATTATAACTGCCCTGCATGCAAGCAAACTGTTCTCCATAATAGCACATAACCCAATTCATCCACATATTGAGCTAAGCCCTGGATTAATCATGGCGTATTAACTCAACTACAATTAGCTAACTTCATAATGAATGCTAAGATGTACATTATACCTGCAAACAACAAAGTGTTCACACTAAGCGAAACTAAAATTATCTTGCATGCTAGTGATGCTGGGGCAGCTAATCCCAAATGTTTTGAGGATTTAAGGGATGAGAAATCTAGCAATGTGAGAACACTCAAATTGGCAATAACACTAAGCCATAGAGTTATATACTGCTTCCTAGTGTTTTACAGCACATTCTAAGTGGTTTACAATGTCAGCATATTGCTCCCAACAATCTGGGTTCTCATTTTACCAACCTTGGAAGGATGGAAGGCTGCGTCAATTTTGACCCTGGTGAGATTCGAACTGCCGAATTGCAGATAGTGGGCAGAGTTCAGTTGCAATACTATATTCTAATGACACTTGAATTGCAATGCTCCTTGAGATAAGTAGTTTTCCATTCATCTTGGTTATTCCCATCAGGCTTCTATAAGATATCTCCAAAAGGAAGTTGCTAAAATAAGCTGAATTCCATGAGTAATGATGGTCAGGAATCTGCGAACAAAGATAGGGAGGGCTGCAAACATACCGCTACCAGGTAGAAGAAATGTGTTAAAGTTTCCTGTAGCTTTGAGATGGTTACCCTAAATAAAAGTCTTGTCATGTGAACTGGTGTAGCTACATGTGATACTTGGGAAGAATGGCAAGAGCGAACAGATGCAGTCAGTGGAGCTGAGCATTTCCCACTTCTTATGGGTAACAAAATTTCTGCACCAATGTTGGTCTGTCTCCTCTGCCATCACATTGAGACACACCTTGTTATGGAGCAAGAGGCCCTGTTGCCTATGAAGTTGCGCTTGCCTGTTGTATGTATACAACAGCCTTGCTTTATTATGCCTCATGGGTTGATTGGATCTTTGGACCAGCTGGAAGTTAAATTAAGCTTACTTTACACAGACTTCTGCTTGCTCTCCTGAGAACCCATATTTCTTGTTTGTGAATACTGATTGCCTTCTTTACTCCTAAATATGGCCATACTTCAGCAACTTACTCCATGTTTTCCCTTGAAAGGGATTCCAAGATCAGTCCCAAAAGCCTTCAGAACTGCAGTGTGATGAAATAAATAACCCAGACAGCACATTATTAAATTAGGGGGAGGGGAAATAAGAACATATTAAAATGTAAATACAAGCGGAAAAATGACATAAATGGAACTAAGATCTATATAAATAAAAATGTAACAAGAGTTTGTTCAAAACCTCTAATCTCCGAAAGTACTGCACCAATCGCTTCCAAATTTTCACACAACGTTCTTACGGCACCAATGATATATATAGATTGTGTAGATGTCACACCTGTGCCAGGTACACGCAATGGAAATGTAACAAATTGTAAAAAAGGTAGGTAGGATACAGAGAGAGCAGTGGGCCACAGGTATTATGTCATCCTTTATGACAAAATACTCTGAGGGAGAAATGCAGTAGGTAGGTAGGGAGAGGGATAGAGAGGGAGAGGGAGAAATACAGTAGGTAGGTAGGTAGGGGGTTATACAATGGTTGTGTGTACGTGTTTGTGTTTGCAGGTGTAGATCTACACACAGATTGGTTGGCTATTTAACCAGACTGGGCCACAGCAATGCGTGGCCGGGAACGACTAGTTAGAAATAAAATGCAAACACAGAAAATTATTTGTATGAAAATATAAAGTTGGGTTTGTTGAAACGCCACCCTGAGAACCCATCAGAGAAAATAAATAAGTAAGGGCAACAACGGAAAAGAGGGGTGATGAAGAGGGAAAAGAAGAAAGGTAAAGCAGAGAAAGTAAGGGTGGGGAATTAAGAGTAGGAGATAGGGTAAGAAAGAGGAGAAGGGAGGAGGAGAGGGAAAAGAGAGAGGAAGGAGAAAGGAGGAAGGAGAGGAGGAAAGAAGGAGGTAGAGAAGGGTGGTTAAGAAGATGGAAGAAGTAAGGTTGTTGCAAAATAAGATGGAGGCATGGGGTGTCAAGAAAGTGGCTTAAGCTGTATTATATATGTTTGTAAAAATGAGTACAGAGACTGAGCAACAAAGATGATTAGGGGACTGGAGACTATAACATATGAAGAATGGTTGCAGGAACTGGGTATGTCTAGTTTAATCAAAAGAAGGACCAGGGGAGACATGATAGCAGTGATCCAATACCTCAGGGGTTGCCACAAAGAAGAGGGAGTCAAACTATTCTCCAAAGTACATTAGGGCAGAACAAGAAGCAATGGGTGGAAACCAATCAAAGAGAGAAGCAACCTAGAACTGAGGAGAAATTTCCTGACAGTTAGAACAATTAGTCAGTGGAACAACTTGCCTCCAGAATTTGTGAATGCCCCAACACTGGAAATCTTTAAGAGGATTTTCGATAGCCATTTGTCTGAAACGGTATAGAGCTTCCTGCCTAGGCAGGGGGTTGGACTAGAAGACCTCCAAGGTCCCTTCCAACTCTGCTATTGTACTATTTTTTTTTATAATGATGAATAGACAACTGTTAAATAGCAATTATAAGAATGTATAGCCTGGCATAGCTGCTCCAGCTATGCTATTTTTAGAGTTGGGTTTTAAATTAATATTGGTCTTTTAACACGGGCTAAATTATTTAATTTTAGTTTTAACTTTTGTAGAATTTTGTATTGTTTGTATTTTTAGATTTTTAAATTCCTGTGCGCCGCCCCTAGTCCCATTTTGGGAGATAGGGTGGGATAGAAATCTAATAAAGTAAGTAAGTAAGTATATCCATGAATGAATTTGAAATGGAAAAATAAAAACAACTTTTAAAAAAAAGAACGGCAGCGTGAGATCAGGCAGCTAGTAGAATTTCCAACCTCATGATTTCAGGTAATATCCATGAAGGTTGGAGATGATCCAAATTTAATCTAAAATCACGTGCAGCTTGTCACTCTTTTTTTAAAAAAAAATCACAGACAAATAATAAGTTAGGCCAGGGGTCTGCAAAGTCGGCTCTTTTAAGACTGGTGGACTTCAACTCCCAGAATTCCCCAGCCAGCATGGCTGGCTGGGGAATTCTGGGAGTTGAAGTCCACCAGTCTTAAAAGAGCCGACTTTGCAGACCCCTGAGTTAGGCGAACAAACAGTCTGGCTTGGTAGAAAGCAGCTTCCTGTATTCCTCAAAGGGAGGAACTCTTAGATCCAACATGTGTTTTCTACTGTTGAAAGAAACCTTAAAGCTGTGATGGTCTCACCATGAGATATCGTGAGCCTTTAGAGCCCTCTGAAGCTGGGCCCACTGTTGCCAGACTCCAGATAACCATCCTGCTGTTGTTTACATGAGCATTTCTGCAAGAACGAAACCTAGGTGAATCAAGATATTTCCCTATCGGGCTGGTGGTTTCCTTGAATCCAGACTCTGATTCATCCTTTGACATGTAAACAAAGGAGACGCTGCTGTGAATCAAAGGGCCGATACCCCAGAATAAAAGTCTGCAGGTCTTAACAAAAGCCTAAGTAGTATTAATAGTTCATTTTTGTTATCATAGTTGGGTGGTGGCTGAAGTGATTTGGCTCCTTGGCATTTTAGAATCTCACCCAAGAGGAGCAATCCAACCTACATCTTTGCTTGTCTTCATCCTAGCCCCGTGATGGCGAACCTATGGCACGGGTGCCACAGGGGGCACGTGGAACCATTTCTGAGGGCACGCGAGGCGTTGCCCTGTCAGCTCCAGCATGCATGTGTGCACTGGCCAGCTGATTTAGGCCTTCTTTTGAGGCCGTTTTTCGCCCTCTGGAGGCTTCAGGGAAGCTCCTGAAGCCTCTGGAGGTGGAGGGAGGCTGTTTTCACCCTCCCCAGGCTCCCAGAAAGCCTCTGGAGCCTGGGGAGGGCGAAAAAAGCGCGCCAAAAGCAGGGGCTCACGCACATAGCATTATGGGTGTGGCACGCCCATGCACGACCCCCCTGCGCTCCCCCAGCTTTTGGCACGCAAGCCAAAAAAGGTTAGCCATCACTGTCCTAACCTATTTAACATAGATTGCCAAGCTATATAAAAACTAATTACAAGCTATATAAAAACTAACTACAAACTAACTTCCGGTTCCGCCTTCTAGCGGCGACGGGCGAGTCTTTGACTCGGTCGCCGCTTTGTCCTTTTTTCTGCCCCCCATCGGGGGCGAGGCATCCCCTTTTTTGGGGGCCTCTCGTAGGGCTGGCTTGCCTGGGTTTGTTTTTCCTTGCGGCGGCGGGAAAACGGCCCTTGTCTTCGGCCTAGATGAGAGAAGGCATGCCACGGGGGGGGGGTCTCCCTTCGCCAATGGAGGACGGCAACGAACAGCGAATTTAAAAAGAGCTGAGTGTCGGGTCGGAAGGCTCCCCGGGGCTTTGGCTGCGAGGTGAAGAGTGAGTGATTTGTAACATTATTTGTGCTGGCAGCCTGGACTGAAAGAACGTAGAGGGGGGTGTTTGTTTGTTAAACCCCCCCTCGGATTTAAAGCGGCGTTTAGAAATGGCTCCCAGTTGCGAGGGAGCGGATATTTTGTATCTGGACTGCTTTAACTAGTGAAAGTGATATGCGGCTTGTTTCTTTACAAGGTATCTAAGATCGGCTGGCTTGATACAATTTTTCTTTTGTTATTTTCTCCGGCTGGCTCTCAGACTGGGCGGTGGAGGATGGTTCCCTTTGTTCCTGAATGATTATTTTTATTTTTGAAAAATTACCAACATCTCTTGTGAACTGGACTCTCTCTCTATACTAATGAAGACGTTTTTCGATTAATTGATTCCTTCTCTGGAGTGCCTTCTCTGCTATAATTATTGACTGTGAATAGTGTTTCTCTGCTGGGTCCTGAACTTTTTACATTTATTTGAACTGTTTTTCTCCTGACCTGCTTCAACGGCCCCACCCAAAAAACGCCATCTTAGTGGCACTGACTTTAACAGCTTACCATGGCATCTAAATCAGAACTGGCAGGATTGGAACAAAGAATGTCATCTTTGGAATCAGTGTTACAAGCTCTGGTGTATGAAATTAAAGCTTTGCGAGAAGATAATAATAGTTTTAAGAAGGATCTTCTGGAAACACGGAAGCAAGTGCTGGAGAACACACAGAAGACAGAGGAGCTGGAAGGGGGGCTGGCTGGGGCAAAGGGAGAACTTAAAAATGTCAACACTGAAATTGCAGATTTGTCTGGTCATATGTCTAGGATGGATTTTGAAAGGATGTCATATTTTTTAAGATTTCAGAATATTTCTGAAGAACCTAGTGAATGTCTTCCTGATCTCATGAGTACAATTTTAGCAGACTATTTACATAAACCTAAAGATGAGATCAGGGGGGACATTCAGAAAGTAAGGGTGGGGAATTAAGAGTAGGAGAGAGGGTAAGAAATAGGAGAAGGGAGGAGGAGAGGGAAAAGAGAGAGGAAGGAGAAAGGAGGAAGGAGAGGAGGAAAGAAGGAGGTAGAGAAGGGTGGTTAAGAAGATGGAAGAAGTAAGGTTGTTGCAAAATAAGATGGAGGCATGGGGTGTCGAGAAAGTGGCTTAAGCTGTATTATATATGTTTGTAAAAATGAGTACAGAGACTGAGCAACAAAGATGATTAGGGGACTGGAGACTATAACATATGAAGAACGGTTGCAGGAACTGGGTATGTCTAGTTTAATGAAAAGAAGGACTAGGGGAGACATGATAGCAGTGATCCAATACCTCAGGGGTTGCCACAAAGAAGAGGGAGTCAAGCTATTCTCCAAAGCACCTGAGGGCAGATCAAGAAGCAATGGGTGGAAACTAATCAAGGAGAGAAGCAACTTAGAACTGAGGAGAAATTTCCTGATAGTTAAAACAATTAGTCAGTGGAACAACTTGCCTCCAGAATTTGTGAATGCCCCAACACTGGAAGTCTTTAAGAGGATTTTCGATAGCCATTTGTCTGAAACGGTATAGAGCTTCCTGCCTAGGCAGAGGGTTGGACTAGAAGACCTCCAAGGTCCCTTCCAAATCTGCTATTGTACTATTTTTTTTTATAATGATGAATAGACAACTGTTAAATAGCAATTATAAGAATGTATAGCCTGGCATAGCTGCTCCAGCTATGCTATTTTTAGAGTTGGGTTTTAAATTAATATTGGTCTTTTAACACGGGCTAAATTATTTAATTTTAGTTTTAACTTTTGTAGAATTTTGTATTGTTTGTATTTTTAGATTTTTAAATTCCTGTGCGCCGCCCCGAGTCCCATTTTGGAAGATAGGGTGGGATAGAAATCTAATAAAATAAGTAAGTAAGTATATCCATGAATGAATTTGAAATGGAAAAATAAAAACAACTTTAAAAAAAAAGAACGGCAGCGTGAGATCAGGCAGCTAGTAGAATTTCCAACCTCATGATTTCAGGTAATATCCATGAAGGTTGGAGATGATCCAAATTTAATCTAAAATCACGTGCAGCTTGTCACTCTTTTTTTTTAAAAAAAAATCACAGACAAATAATAAGTTAGGCGAACAAACAGTCTAGCTTGGTAGAAAAACGCCATCTTAGTGGCACTGACTTTAACAGCTTACCATGGCATCTAAATCAGAACTGGCAGGATTGGAACAAAGAATGTCATCTTTGGAATCAGTGTTACAAGCTCTGGTGTATGAAATTAAAGCTTTGCGAGAAGATAATAATAGTTTTAAGAAGGATCTTCTGGAAACACGGAAGCAAGTGCTGGAGAACACACAGAAGACAGAGGAGCTGGAAGGGGGGCTGGCTGGGGCAAAGGGAGAACTTAAAAATGTCAACACTGAAATTGCAGATTTGTCTGGTCATATGTCTAGGATGGATTTTGAAAGGATGTCATATTTTTTAAGATTTCAGAATATTTCTGAAGAACCTGGTGAATGTCTTCCTGATCTCATGAGTACAATTTTAGCAGACTATTTACATAAACCTAAAGATGAGATCAGACATTCACAGAATAAATTCGACATATGCCAGGATAAATGAAGTACCCAGAGAGATACATATTAAATTTGTTAGAAGGTCAACCAGAGAGGGAATTTTGAAGGCGCAGAGAGGGGGTCCATTAATTTACCAACAAAAGGAAGTCGTCATCTTGAAGCAGATCCCAAAAAAGATTAGAGAGATGAGAAGGAAGTATTCCTTCTTATCTAAAAAATTGTTTGACCACGGGACCTGGTTTAAGTGGGCGATGCCGGAAGGGATGCTGGTGTTCTGGGATGAAGGAAGAGTAAGGATTAAAACAGTTGCTGAGGCGGAAGCCTTTCTTAAAAAGCATTCCTCTATCCTGGGGGAAGATCCAGGGGGGACGGAGGGGGCCACGGCCCCGCCCTCTGGGGGCCAGGGAGGAGAAAAAGAAGATACAATTGCCAAGAGACTTAGATCGAAAAAATAACTTTGCTTTTTTTTATTATTATTGATTTTATAACCTTTATATCTGGATGTTTGTACACGACTGCTAGCATAGAATTGAGAATTTAGGAAACATGTACTTATTTTCACCTTGTAGTATTTTTGGAAAAACGTTTTTTTTGATATTTTATTACGAAGCCCTGGAAGGGCCAATGATTCCGACGTGAAAGTTCTTAAAATGTTTCTGTATTCCCTACCCCTTTGGAAAATTGTAAAAACCAATAAAACTTTTTCAATATAAAAAAAAAAAACTAACTACATTTAGCCACAGAGGAGAATATTTGTAGCTCAGGGCTGACAGGAGGGGGTTCTTGGTGGTGCTCTCAGAGCTTTGTTGTTTTCTTCAGATGTTTCACAACCCAAACTAGGTAACGTCATCCCCAACGTTGATGTTGAGCACTGATGATGTTACCTAGTTCGGTAATGAAACGTCTGCAAGGAAACAACCAAACTCAGAGAGCACGAAGGACCTACCTAACCTACTTTTAATGCCAAGCACGTGTGATGCGTGCTATGATTGCAATGCTAGGGCTGGAACCGATGGGGTTAAGTATCTTACATGAACACAGCAAGAAAATCATATCACTAGTGCCTGTCTAGGTAAGAATCTTTATCTTGCCTGACAAGGCACTCTCAGCAATAATTTACCATACTGAGGACTGAGCATGGACTTCCTTCAGGGAACAAATGGGCTACTTCAGTGGTAGTCAACCTGGTCCCTACCGCCCACTAGTGGGCGTTCCAGCTTTCATGGTGGGCAGTAGGGGTTTTGTCCAATATTGAAGCACTTTTCTTTTTTTTAAATTTAATTGACTTCCCTACTTCATAAATCACCATGACTGTGGAACCGGTGGGCGGTTAGAAAATTTTACTACTAACAGAGATACAAAAGTGGGCGGTAGGTATAAAAAGGTTGACTACCCCTGGGCTACGTAGTTGTTCAGTTGCTCTCAAAGCTTTGTGATCTGTTGGACATAATTTTGTCAGGGATGTCTCTCCTTAATTGCTTTTTTGAATGCTTGTATACTGATGTTCGAGCCATCACTAACCCTTTTGTCTTCTTCTGCCTCTTTCTCTACTACTTTTGATTCTTCCCCGCATCAAGGTGTTTTCCAATGACTCTTGCCTTCACATTTGGTATCTTAGCTTCTTTATTAATTCTCCTAGTGAGCTGACTGACTTTGCCTAGTTTTACAGTAAATGATTTGTTCCTTTTGCAGTTGGAGGCATCGGCAACAATTTTCTCCAGCACCACAATTCAAAGCCATCGGGTTTTCTTCCTTTAGCTTTTCTGATGATCATAGCCATATGTTGCAACTGGGAAACGCTGGGTGGGTGGCTGGGTGGGTGCGGCAGGGGTGACTGGGCGGGTGGGGTCAGGGTGGTATTTGTCAGTTCAGCGAACCAGTTAAAATTTCCACTATTGGTTCTCCAGAATTGGTCAGAACCTGCTGAATACCACCTGTGATGTAGGCCCTGTTTTCACAGGATGCTTAACAAGGGGTTAGGTTTTGTGGGAACAGAAAAAAATATATTTCAGCTGACCTGGGCCCTTTTGTCTTACTGAGTGCAACTGTGATATATCAGACACATTAATCAGATATTTAATTTGCTTGGTGGCTGAGTGAGTTGAGACCATAATGGAAACAGGGCTATTATTTGTAATATTACACATTTCTAAAGATGTCTTGTTACGTACTATAATCTACAATCAGCTGTTTGGGGTTAGCTTTCAAAGGAGAGGGTGTGACTAAACTGACCACAGCCATTTCCTTCTTTAGAACTGAAGGATGCAACACCATCTTACATCTAACAATATGTTCTAGACATGCTTATTCTAAAATAGCAGATATGGCATCATTTATATATTTACTTACTAGCTGTTGCTGTGGCCCATTCTGGTTAAATGGCCAACCAATCTGTGCGTAGATCTACACCTGCACACACAAGCATGTACACACAACCACCGTATAATCCAACCTACCTACCTACTGTATTTCTCCCTCTCTCCCCCTCCTACCTACCTACCTACCTACCTACCTACCTACCTACCTACCTACCGTATTTCTCCCTCTCCCTCTCTATCCCTACCTACCTACCTACCTACCTCACCTATCTACCTACCTATCTACTGTATTTCTCCCTCTACCTACCTACCTACCTACCTACCTACCTACTGTATTTCTCCCTCTCTATATCCCTCTACCTATCTACCTACCTACCTACCTACCTACCTACTTACCTACCTACCTACTGTATTTCTCCCTCTTCCTCTCTATCCCTCTATCTACCTACCTACCTACCTACCTACTTACCTACCCACCTACTGTATTTATCCCTCTCTCTATTCCTCTTCCTACCTACCTACTGTATTTCTCCTTGAATCTTATGGACAGAGTATTTATGTCATAAAGGATGACATAATACCTGTGGCCCACTGTTCTCTCTGTAACCATCTACCTACCTTTTTTACAATTTTTTACATTTCCGTTGCGTGTACCTGGCACAGGTGTGACATCTACACAATCTATATATGTCATTGGTGTCGTACTTGAAACGAACATTGTGTGAAAATTTGGAAGTGATCGGTGCAGTACTTTCGGACATTAGCAGTTTTGAACAAACTCTTGTTACATTTTTATTTATATAGATTAATTAAATAAAATAAATGCATGTAGCCCATCCAACCCATACATAGTGACTTGGGGCAATGTACAGCATCAAAAACTCAAAGTTAAAAAAGCCACAATTATTCAACTGGATTGAGGGGTGGGGGAGTACTTAATAACAATCTGAGGGGAGGAATGCATCTTCCTTCCCCCCCAAATCTTTTCAAAGGGCAAAATGGTGTATGTGTGTTTGGGGGGTTACCAAATGACAGAAATTAAGGACAATCCTTTATAGATAGGGCATCTGACAGGTAGAGACATTTTAGAGCAATGTATGGATTGCATAGGAGCAGTAATGAAATTTACCCATTGTTGTAAGTACCTCAAGGTGGCAAACATACTTAATTCTCCTTCCTGCTCCTCCAATTTTTACCTCAACAACAACCCTGTGGGGTGAATTGGGCTGAGAGAGAATGACTGGGCCAGGACTAGAACTCACAGCCGACTGGTTTCTAGGCCAGCACCTTAACCACTACACCAAATTGGCTCTCCACTAATTAAACCACTAACTGATCCCACTAACCCCAAGCAACATGGCAAACTATTATAGAAATTATTGTCCAGAAAGCTGCCAAAAATGTTCAAGCAGCAGTATAATAGGCTGGAATTAAATTCAGCAGTGTGATTGCTGAGTGAGCACCCATATAGAGTAGTTGGACGGTTCAAGGAAAAAGGGCAAGTGAGATGTTGCACATGACTCCTGTTCCAGATCTTCCAACTTTACTCATCATGTTCTAATCACTTTCCTTTTTCTTAGCTGTCAGACAACTAGCATGGGAAAAAGAATGCCCTTTGGCACATACACCACGCAGATTCGTGATTAAAATCACAACTTGTTTACTGGGTTTTTAATTGCCACCAAAACTACCGACCTTAAGAGACACTTTTTCACACACAAAGGCAAGCAGGGTGGATAAAAATCAATGATTTTTTTAAAAAAATAAAAAAAATCGGATTTTTTAAAATCAAAATCGGATTTTTTAAAATATAAAATGCTTTTTGAGGAAAATATATTACCATCCAAAGGTTATTCCATCATGAAATAAAGATTAGGTTTTTAATTATGTAGAATAAGGCTGTATATGTTTAATTTTTTTGGTAAATAAATTCCATTAATCTATTCACAATATCATGCTCTTCCAGAGGTTTTTGTAAAATTATTGGGCAGTTTCTCTGCCTACAAGATATTATCACAGATGCTTGGTTTACTTTTGCAGTTCTCAAAACTGAATTTGACTCAGCAGAGATCACGTGCCTCTTCTTCACAGCAAAAATGTTATAACATGAACAGAGTTGAAAAAAAGACCTTAATCCTAACTTCTACAAACCTATGAATACAGAATCAATCCCTTCAGTGCTAAGTTTCAAGAAGTTCAGTGAATAGAATAGAAACAATATTTTTCTGATTGTTTGGAGTGGAATAGATCTGCACAAGAAGAAATTGAAACTAAGTGTGAGGAGGAAGGGGCAAGCAGACAAGCAGTACTACAAAATGAAAGTCTAAGTTTCTTAAAATATATATATATTGTTTAGCCAAATTAGTTAACAAACATGGATGTTTGTTTAAGCAAATAACATATGCTGTAATGTTATTGTTTCAGTTGAATAAATCTATTTAAATTGTTATTATTAAGGTAATGATTATTTTTCTCCTTCCTAAGTACAACAGAAAAGTTGTCCAAATATGAATGATTAACCTATTAAACTGGGGATAAAAAAGCTAATATGAAAAGTTGTTATTCTAAAAATCTTCACCTACTTGCATATTATAAGTTATACCAGCAAGAATTAGTCTTTATGTAGAAAACCATGATTTAAATCAAGCTTTTTTACTAGTGATGTAAATCAAATCAGGACCTAGTTATTTGCGGGATCGTATCCTGCCCCATACATCTCTTTGGCCGATTCGCTCTCACAGAGAGGGACTTCTCCTGGTGCCGTCCACCAGGCAATGCCAGCGGGCGACGGCCAGGGGAAGGGCCTTCTCTGTAATGGGCCCGACCCTTTGGAACGACCTTCCCCCTGATATCAGAACGACCACGGACCTCCTCTCCTTCCGCCAGAAACTCAAGACGCACTTGTTCCATCTAGGCGGCTTGGCCTAATTTCATGCTGCTCGCCCAGTCTGTGATTTTAAATGATTTTATTCGGTTTTATGGGGTTAGTTTTTAACTTTTATAAATTTGTACAGGGGATTATTTAATTCGATTTTAACTTTGTTTGTACTGTTTTGATTTTAGTAGTTTTAATTTTTACCTGGACTTCCGCTTCCGCCTTCCAGCGGCGACGGACGGGTCCTGGACTCGTCCGCCGCTTTGTCCTTTTTTCTGCCCCCCGACGGGGGCGAGACGCCCCTCCTTGGGGGTCTCCCGTAGGGCCGGCTTGCTGGGGCCGTTTTTTCCCTGCGGCGGTGGGGGAGCGACCCTTGTCTTCGGCCTAGGTGAGGAAAGGCTGGCTGCGGGGGGGAGACGCTTTGTCTCTTCCTTCGCCAATGGAGAACGGTAAAGCTTTGTGAATGTGGAGAGAGATGGACGTTCGGGTCGGAAGGCTCTCCCGAGGCTCGGCTGCGAGGTGAAGAGTGAGTGTTCTTTTTTTATTTCGTCTTTGCTGGCAGCGCTGGACTAAAGAGCTTGGAGGGGGGTGTTTTGCTTGTTAAACCCCACCTCGGATTTAAAGCGGCGCTCGGAAATGGCTCCTCATTGCGAGGAACCGGATTCTTTCTATGTGGATTGCCTGGAACTTAATGAAAGGAAGTGAAAGTGGTATGCGGTTTGCTTTTTTACAATGTTTCTAAGTTCGACTGGCTTGCAACAACTTTTCTTTTGTAACTTTCTCCGGCTGGCTCTCAGTTTGGGCGGTGGAAAATGGCTACTCTTTGTTCCTGAATGACTATTTCATTTATGGAAAATTACCAGCATTTCCTTGTGATTTGGACTTCCTCTTGCCATTAATGAAGAATTTTTTGGATTAATTGATTCCTTGTCTGGAGTGCCTTTTCTACTATAATTATTGATTTGGAAAAGTGTTTCTCTTCTGGTTCTTGAACTTTCTACAACCCTGACCTGAAACTCTCATCTCCTGACTTGCCTTAGCGGCCCCACCCAAAAAACGCCATTTTAGTGGCATTGACTTTAACAGCTAACCACGGCACAAAAATCAGAACTGGCAGGTTTGGAACAAAGAATGTCTTCTCTGGAATCTGTGTTACAAACTTTGGTGCAAGAAATCAAGGCTCAGAGAGAAGAAAATAGCAACTTTAAGAAGGAACTTCTGGAAACACGGAAGCAAGTGCGGGAGAACACACAGAAGACTGAAGAGTTGGAGGGGGGGCTGGCTGGGGCAAAGGGAGAGCTTAAAAATGTTACTAATGAGGTTGTAGAAATAAATGGGCATGTGTCTAGGATTGATATGGAAAGGATGACATATTTTTTAAGATTTCAGAATATTTCTGAGGAACTGGGTGAGTGTCTCCCTGAACTCATGAGTACAATTTTAGCAGATTGTTTACATAAACCTAAGGATGAGATCAGGGGGGACATTGACCTAGTTTACAGAATAAATTCCGCATATGCCAGGATAAATGAAGTACCCAGAGAGATACATGTTAAATTTGTTAAAAGGTCAACCAGAGAGGAAATTTTGAAGGCGCAGAGAGGGGGGCCGTTAATTTACCAACAAAAGGTTGTCGTCATCTTGAAGCAGATCCCAAAAAAGATTAGGGAGATGAGAAGGAGGTATTCCTTCTTATCCAAAAAATTGTTTGATCACGGGATTTGGTTCAAGTGGGCGATGCCCGAAGGGATGCTGGTGTTCTGGGAAGGAGGAAGAGTAAGGATTAAAACAGTTGTCGAGGCGGAAGCCTTTCTTAAAAAACATTCCTCTGTTCTGGGGGAAGATCCAGGGGGAGCAGGGGGGGCCACGGCCCCACCCACTGGGGGCCAGGCGGAAGAAAAAGAAGATACAATTGCCAAGAGGCTTAGATCCAAAAAATGACTTTGCTTGCTTTTTTTTTCTTTTTTATTAACTTTTTTTAACCTTTTTGTACCAGGATGTTTGTACAAGTCTGCCAGCGTAGAATGGGAAATGTATGGTGTATTCACTTATCTTTATCTTGTAGTATTTTTTGATAAATTTTCTTACCAATGTTTTATTATGTAGCCCGGGAAGGGCCAAGGACTCTGACGCAATGGTTCTCAAAATGTTTCTGTAACCCCTACCTTACCCTTTGGAAAATTGTAAAAACCAATAAAACTTTTTCAAAACCAAGAAGAAAGTGAAACTAAGTGTGAGGAGGAAGAGGCAAGCAGACAAGCAGTACTACAAAATGAAAGTCTAAGTTTCTTAAAATATATATATACTGTATTGTTTATCCAAATTAGTTAACAAACATGGATGTTTGTTTAAGCAAATAACATATGCTGTAATGTTATTGTTTCAGTTGAATAAATCTATTTAAATTGTTATTATTAAGGTAATGATTATTTTTCTCCTTCCTAAGTACAACAGAAAAGTTGTCCAAATATGAATGATTAACCTATTAAACTGGGGATAAAAAAGCTAATATGAAAAGTTGTTATTCTAAAAATCTTCACCTACTTGCATATTATAAGTTATACCAGCAAGAATTAGTCTTTATGTAGAAAACCATGATTTAAATCAAGCTTTTTTACTAGTGATTTAAATCAAATCAGGACCTAGTTATTTGCGGGATCGTATCCTGCCCCATACATCTCTTCGGCCGATTCGCTCTCACAGAGAGGGACTTCTCCTGGTGCCGTCCACCAGGCAATGCCAGCGGGCGACGCCCAGGGGAAGGGCCTTCTCTGTGATGGGCCCGACCCTTTGGAACGACCTTCCCCCTAATATCAGAACGACCACGGACCTCCGCTCCTTCCGCCAGAAACTCAAGACGTACTTGTTCCATCTAGGCGGCTTGGCCTAATTTCATGCTGCTCGCCCAGTCTGTGATTTTAAATGATTTTATTCGGTTTTATGGGGTTAGTTTTTAACTTTTATAAATTTGTACAGGGGATTATTTAATTCGATTTTAACTTTGTTTGTATTGTTTTGATTTTAGTAGTTTTAATTTTTACCTGTACACCGCCCCGAGTCCCCTCGGGGAGAGGGGGCGGTCTAGAAATCAAATAAAATAAATAAATAAATCCACCCTGAAGGCGAGCCCTTTCTGACTAACTGATAAATCAGAGCTTGCTCCACACCCTCCAAAAAGGAGTACAACCAGTTGTCAAAGCAATAAGCAAAACATGGAGAAAGAACTTTTCTAGAAATTTTGCCCATCTGATTAATCCTTCCATTAAAAATCCCTAGAATTTCAAGGATCCCCTGTATTGCGCACAAGTGATTATCTAACCATCTTATAAGTTGATGCATTGTTTATTGACTGTACCGTTTGTTTAATTTATATTCTATCCTCTATTCAGAAGCTCAAAATGGTGTTTGTAACAACCCCCCCCCCCCCATTTTCCCTGCAATAACAACCCTGTGAGGTAAGCTGGGCCAAGAGAAGGCGACTGGCCCAAAGTCACCAAATGGATAGACTTGATCCTGGGTCTCTCAGTGCCATTATATCCCTCTGTGGAAGCCAAAACCTCTAACATTCAGCTTAAAACATTAATAGCTTTCTCAGCTCAGAGAGGAATTGCTGTTTTATAGCAAAAAAAACGCCTGTTGACATTCCTGGATTCGTTCCAAGGCTTCCCCTGCAAGGAAGCCTAGAATCCTTCTCTTTCTTTCTTTCCTTACTTTCTGGAAGAGATGTACCAGCAATGGGGAGAGTGAGGAGGAGGTAATTAGGGAAGGGGGTCTTATCCAAGACTCTTGTAAATTGGGGAGGAATACTTACTGTAGTAAATACACAAATGCATAAAGACGAGACATATCTGTCTCTGGATATATGGTGGGCATGAGTTATTGGTTGATGATTTTGTTTTTATCAAGTTGATTATTGATTCTTAGTAACCACATAGATAAATCTTCTCCAGGAGGGATTCCTCCTCATTTTGGGTCTTCAATTTTTCCCATTATGCTAAGGTGACCAGACATCCCGCTTTTGGCGGGACAGGCTCGCATTTCAAGCATCTGCCCTGCGTCCCGCAGCCTCTTAAAAATATCCTGCTTTTTGATGGCGGGGGCCGGGCGGGTGGCAGACACTCTGCACGCGCTCAGAGGCGCGGGGCACGGGCAGGAAGCGGCGGGCTGGCAGGCAGGCGGAAGGGGAGGGCCAGCGAGAGAGGAGCCAGGCCCAGGCAGGCAACAGGTGGTGGAAGAGGAGGACAGCCTGCTGGAGCCCGCACGGCCCTGAACCTCTTTGCACCGCGCTGTGATGCGCTGAGAGCAGCCGCACGGAAGCCCACCGCCGCCGCCTCCTCGCCTGGCTCGTCCCAGGCACCCATGGCAGAACGGGCAGGCGTCAGTGGGGCTTCCGGCCTGCCGCTCTCAGCGCATCGCAGCGCGGCGCAAAAAGGTTCAGGGTTGTGCGGGCTCCGGCAGGTTGTCCTCCTCTTCTGCTGCCTGCTGCCTGCCTGGGCCTGGCTCCTCCCTCGCTGGCCCTCCCCTTCCGCCTGCCCGCCAGCCCGCCGCTTCCTGACCCCGCCCCATGCCTCTGAGCACATGCAGAGCGCTCGCTGCCCACCCAGTCCTGCTCCACCGCCCCACCAGATGCTTATCTGCAGGTGCCCTGCTCGGGGGGGGGGGAGGGAGGGGGTCAGCCTGCGCGCCCCCTGGCCAGTGAGGGAAGTGGGTGGCGAGGCTGCGGAGCTGGGAAAGGCCGCTACGCCCCCCCCCTGTCGGTGGTGTCTCGCTTTAGTCAAGTTGAAATCTGGTCACCTTACATTATGCCTTCATTGCTACTGTCATTGAATCTATCCATCTTCTTTTGGTCATCCTACTCTCCTCTTTCCTTCCATCTTTCCCAGCATTATAACTTCTCAAGGGAGCTCGTTTTTTGTATATGGATACAAAATATGGATAATTTAAGCTTGGTCATTTGTACCACAAGTGAGAAGACTGGGTTGATTTGTTCATTCACTTAATCATTTACTTAGCTGTCTCTGATATTCTCAGGCATCTTCCTCAACACCAACATTTAAAAGTATCAGCACAGTTTCTGTCCTCATTCTTCAGAGTCCAACTTTTCCATTAAGTGACACAGGGAAAACCACTGCCTGCAGGATTGTTTTCTTTGTTAAGTATAGATACCTCCTGGCATCCCATGAGCCTTCCGAGGGCTTCATTCCTGCTCTGCCAAGTTCTAGTCGGTGCAGGTTATTTCTTGATTGCTGGCTCCTTTTTCATTGTGATCTTTGGGAAACACACATTGGTTACATGGGGGCACGATGGCTCAGTGGTTAAAGATGCTGAGTTTGTCAGCTGGGAGCTCGGGTTTGAGACCCAAGTGCCACATGACAGGATGAGCTCTTATTCCTTGCCCCAGCTCCTGCCCACCTAGCAGTTTAAAAGCATGCAAAAAGCGAGCAGATGGTGGGAAGGTAACAGAATTTCGTGTCCCTCAGCGTATAATTATGTTGGCCACATGATCATGGAAATGTGGTAGGAAGTTAGCAAATAGAAATATTTTAGGAAATATTAAAAGGGCCCATTAAGGACTGAGCCAGTTTATTCTACCATGTTTTCCCGAAAATAAGACAGGGTCTTATTTTCTTTTGACACCCCCCCTAAATAAGCGCTTGGCCTTATTTGCGGGGAGGTCTTATTATTTTTGAGGTGCAGGAGGCGACGAGCGTGGTCGCCTCATGGCTGCTGCTGTGTTGCAATATTTTCAGGGAGGGCTTATTTTGGGGGGAGGGCTTATTTTAGCACATGCGCTCAAAATTTTTATAAAAATTGTTTTATAAATTTTAGTACAGGGTTATTTAATTCGATTTTAATTATGTAGGTATCGTTATGTTTTAATTATGTAGGTATCGTTATGTTTTTAGATGTTTTTAATTTTCCTGTACACCGCCCCGAGTCCCTTCGGGGAGAGGGGGCGGTTTAGAAATTTAATAAATTAAATTAAATTAAATTAAAAGCCCGATTGGGTTTATTATCCGGAGAGGTATTATTTTCAGGGAAACAGGGCACATAACAAAGATCTCTACCCAGGGTTAGTCTCTACCCAGGGATTAGGGATTGTTAATTTTAAATGGGAATTTTAGTGCAGGGATAGTTAAATTTAATTTGTTTTTAGTGTATTTATGTATATTTCTATGCTGTTTTAATTTTCTCCCTGTACACCGTTCCGAGTCCCCTAGGGGAGAGGACGCGGTTATACAAATAAATATTCGTATTCGTATATTCGTAAAGATCTACCTCCTTCAGGCAGAGCCATAGTAGGAATTGCCCAAAGCCTTTTCTTTACATCATCACCCAGCAAGAGTCAACCAAGCCTGGGATTCAATAATAATAATATTAATAATTTAATTTGTTGACCGCTCCCTCTCCCCAAAGGGACTCGGAGCGGTGCACAGGGCAAATAAAACAATAAATACACATACACATGATAAAAACAAATTAAATATATCCCTGCGCTAAAAATTACCAATTAAAATACTAAAATCCCTATCTAAAATTATTAACAATCCCATAGACGAGAGACTACCCTAGGCCGGCCAAGCAGAACAAATATGTTTTTAGTTTTAGACGGAAGGAGCGGAGGTCCGTAGTTGTTCTAATGTCGGGGGGAAGGTCATTCCAGAGGGCTGGGCCCGCCACAGAGAGAGCCCTTCCCCTGGGCGTCGCCCGCTGACAAAGTCTAGTGGACGGCACCCGGAGAAGTCCCTCTCTGTGGGAGCGAATTGGCCGTGTGGATGTATGAGGCAGGATCCGATCCTGCAAAGACAACCTACAAAGTTACCCCTGCCTGGCCTCATGGGAGTCTGACAACCAATCAGAACACAAGCTCAAATTCAAGTCCAACAGAGGGTATAAAACCCAGACACTCTCTGCATTTCCCCCCCCCCTTTCCCCCCAGGATCTCAAGCCATATGATCTTGTTTATCTATACACCTTCTTTCCAAGCAACTTCCGTGTTTCCAGTGTTTTCTTTCTCCATTTCAGATGGGCATTTCTTCCAACAAGGTCTTCAGACAATGCTGGCTCCTTGGGTAGGAAATGGAGATAAGCATCGTCCCCTAGAGTCAGACACAACGAGGTAGGGGAAACCTTTACTTTTATCTTTATATTTCTTACGGTTTAGATTTAATGTGTCGCCCACCCCAACCACCCGGAATGGTGGGACAGTTACCCGAAAACACAATCCCAATCTAAATCGTGAGCTGAAAAGCCACAGAGAATCCCTAGTGTTTTTGCAGAAAGTACTACTTGTAAAATCCAGCCCAACGTGTTTCCCATGTTCTTTTTAAATCTTGTCCTTGTTAATATAATTTTAGTGTGGCTTTCTGGGTATTTTAGGAAAGAGAAAAGTGACTAACACAGCACATGCCTATTTAAAAATAAAGCCTATCAAATACTTCCCGATAAGGGTATGTTTGTTGCATGAGTGGCACTGGTGGGTTTCAAATTTTTTTAGAACCTGCTTTCTAGGTGTGGCCTATTTTGTGGGCATGGCTTGGCAGTCATGTGACAGGGTGGGAGTGGCCAACTTGTAAAATGTGGTGAAACTCATTTAACAACACTTTGCTTTTCCCCCGGGAACCGGGTTCTGGCATGCTATGGCTCGGTGCCAGTCCACAGACCAGGGGTTGGGGCCCCCTGCTCTAAACAGCCCCATTGCCTGTTTGGGCAAAGTCCTCCAGTTGCCAGTGCCTGGATTCTGAAAATTAATGCTGATCACTAAAGTGATTAAATTCTCCCCATCTTCATTGTTGGATAGGGAAGTGAGAGCTCAGAGAAATCCTGCTGTATCCTTACTAGCTCTGCCCCTAAGATATTTTTTTATGAACCAACCATGCCCTGAGTCACTCTGCTGAATACACACACACACACACACACACACACACACACACACACACACTGGTCTTGTTGTATTCGGGTGTTTTACCGTGTAAGAATGAGATTGTCTTTGCAACATTTCGGCAAGGTCTCACTAGCCATCTTCAGGCTGGCATCTGTGGCTTCGCAACTGCCGTCTTTCTATAAATCTTGGTGGGGGTGTGTGGAGGGCTGGCTTTGTTGCTGTGAGTGGGTTGATTGGCTGGGTAGTTGTTCACAGCAATGAAGCCAACACTCCACCACCCCCACCAAGATTTTATAGGAAGACGGCAGCTGCGAAGCCACAGATGCCAGCCAGAACATGGCGAGTGAGACCTCGTCGAAACGTTGCAAAGACAATCTCAATCTTACACAGGAAAAGACCTGAATACAACAACAAGACTAGCATACCTACACCCATGAAAATCTACGAGAAAACACACACACACACACACACACCACTGCCAGGCTGAAGCTTGATTAAGACTGGAACATTTTCTTTCTTTGAATCATTCAGAAAATCGTTCTTGAGAAATGTCTCCCACAAATATTTCCCTGGGTGAGAAACTACTTCGTACATCTTGCCCCATTAGATGAATCACGGAAAATAGATCATCTCATCTTTTCTTCCTTGTCAGCAGAAAATCCATATTGGCTGTGAAGCAGCAGGACTGATGTTTCCCTTGCAACACCAGATGTGCTGAGTAGGGGCAGAGCTTTTGTCCTAATCAGAGAAGGTTTGGGACTTTGCTCCTTCTTTAGCCAAATCATGGGCCTTCTACAGTGTAGGGCAGGGGTGTCAAAGGTGATTTCATTGAGGGCCACATCAGGGTTGTGTCTGACCTCGAGGGGCCAGGGGTCATGGCCAGGGTGGGCGTGGCCAGCTCAAGATCCGTTTTTGGCGGAGATGGCTTCTTGCAGCCCTTTGCCAGCAAAAACGGAGCTTAGGGTGGCTGCGCACATCCTCTCCAAACTGTTTTTGGCTGCAACAGTCTCCTGCAGCCCTCTGACAGAGCGCCCCACCTCCCAGGCTCATTTTTGCTGGCAGAGGCACTGAAGGCCAGTCCTTCGCTGTTTCCAGGTTGGTCCCATGGGCTAGATCTAAGCATCCCACGGGCCAGACTCAGCCTATGGGCCTTGAGTTTGACATCTCTGGTGTAGTAAGTAAGGAGCTTTTCCCACAGAGAAGTCAAAAGATGCCCAGTGAAATCTGACCCCTGTTATCCGATACCTCACAAAGAAAAGAGATCTCCATAGCACCTGAGGGCAGGACAAGAAGCAGTGGGTGGAAACTAATCAAGGACAGAAGCAACTTAGAAATTTCCTGACAGTGAGAACAATTAGTCAGTGGAACAGCTTGCCTCCAGAAGTTGTGAATGCCCCAACACTGGAAGTTTTAAAGAAGAAATTGGACAACCCTTTGTCTGAAATGGTATAGAGTTTCCTGCCTAAGCAGGGGGTTAGGCTGGAAGACCTCCAAGCTCCCTTCCAACTCTGTCTCTTCTCTTCTCTTCTCTCTCTTCTCTTCTATTTCACTTGCATTTCATTAATTGTACTTCAATGCTAGCTACCTTTGGGGAACTCAATTTGATAGAGAAAAGAGTTCCTCTCACATTTTCCCCATGGCAATGAACCCTGTAAGGAGGCTGGGCTGAGAGAGACACTGGCTGACCCGGTCGATTCTTTCCTAGGATGGGGACTTCAGTCTGAGTCAGAAAACGTTCCATTCGGTTCAGAGCAACTTCATGACTCTTTGAATGAGTAAATGAGAAAGAAGGGAAATAAAGCCCTGTTATGGCTATGTTTACAGTATAACTGTGTTTATAATGAGGGCAGCAGCCTTCTCTCCTTGACACATTGGACTGTAATTCATCATCATCATCAGCTCACATGGTCAGTGGTTGGAGAGTCTGGTGAATGCTAGAACAAGAGTGTGTGTGGGGGGGTGTTGATTAGGAAACCAGGTTCGCATAGAGCAGTGGCCCCCAACCTCTTGGGCACCAGGGACTGGTTCCATGGAGAGAGGTTTTTCCATGTACCAGAGGGATCGTAGTTTTGTGTGGGGCCCACATCCAGTGGATCTGGCTTCGCTTGTTTGCAGGGCCCGGTTTCTGGCAGCAACCATGAACTGATGGGAGTCCATGGACCAGGGGTTGGGGACCAGTGGTGCAGTTCAGCCAGTTCTATCCGGTTCAGGCAAACCGGTAGTGGTGGTGGCAGGAAGCTCCGCCTACCTGCCCAGATGTTATCACGTCCCGTTTTTGATGCTCTGCGCATGTGCAGAGGTAGTGCATGTGCTCACATTTGCGAACCAGTAGCAATAGGGACTGGGCTCTAAAAAGGGCAGGCATTTTTGGGAGTGAGGAGAGCAAAATGCTAAGTGTGGTCGAGCGGTTAATGCATCAGGCTACAAACTCTGAGGAGACTCTTGAGTTCCAGTTCTATCTTAGGCTGGGTGACCTTGGGCCTGTCACCGTCTCTCTCCCAGCCCTAGGAAGGAGATCATGGCAAACCACTTCTGAAATCTTGCCAAGAAAACTGCAGGGACTCTTCTAAGCGGTCACCAAAAGTCAGTGTTGACTCGAAGGCACACCTACCAGTGGTGGGTTCTGGCCGGTACGCCTCGGTATGGGCATACCAGTGGCAGCTGGGCGCAGCGGCTACTGTACCGGAAGAGTGTTTTGGTGGGCCCACCTGCCCATCCATGTTCCTTACCTGCTTTTAAGCCAACCGGACTATTTGTGCATGCATGTACAGAGTACAGCGCCTGCACGACCTCCGCCGAGCAGCTGGAGCGTCGCTGGGTGGTGAGTGTGCATGTGTGTGCAGCACACATGCCCGAGGTGGATGCCCGGCCCCGTCGCAGCGTACTGGTTGGGACAGGATCCAGAATCCACCACTGGCACCTACCTATGCGCATGCTAAACAGTCTCTCTCTAAGTGATGCAGTATCCCTTTGGCTGTGCAGATCACATATTCTTTATTTGCCTTTCAAAGCCAAATTTCCCCGAGGGAGCTTGGAATGGGCTTATCCACCAAGGCCGACACAGTCCCCAGCTGCTGCTCTCCAAATGTCTTCGGACATCAGCTCCCATCTTCTCCAGTTTTCAAGCTGTTTTGGCTGGGAATGATGAGCTCTGTAATCGCAACGCGCACGATTCCTGCAGTTTGAAGAAATCGGCCTTACTTAGCACTTCCCTTTTAGACCAACCAGGCCAGGATGGGCGATGAGCTCCTGCAGATGTGCTTGGGCAGTTGCCAAGACAATTCTCTCTGCCAGGACTGCCCGGCCAGCTGTCAGCAGACCAGGGGAAGGCCTGAAAGGGCATATAGGTCCCTTGTTTGCTTGCCCAATATAGTGTAATTCCTGCTGCTTCGAATGGGCAGGGCCTCCTATGATCATTTCCTCTGCACATTGTTCTGACTTTTTCAGTATGGGGAAATAACACAGAAACACCCTTTATCCCCGCTCTTTGGCCCAAAACTGCTCTGACGACAGAGGGAGCAGATGCCGCTGTAAAATATTGCCAAGGAATGTGGGATTGTAAATACAGACTCTTTGGGCCATTCAAGAGTCTAGTCCAGGGGTGGGCAAACTGTGCAACTTTAAGTCTGAAGTCCTTCAGACTTAAAGTTGCAAAGTTTGCCCACCCCTGGTCTAGTCTGTCCCCATAAAATGGCCCGGCATTCGTGGCTCGGTGAGCAAATTCCTGTCCGGTTTTCCTGCTGATTGAAAAGAATATTTCCCCCCCCCCTCCTTTTCAGTCAGCAAGAAAACCTGACAGGAATTCCAGCCAGCAGGAAAATCTGGACAAAGCGGGAAAAGCCTTGAAGTCTATGACAGCGGCCTACCAAACAGGGCTGTATGGTTTGTAGCAATGATTTGTAATTGAAACAAACCTTGTGCATTTCCTAAAAAAAATATTATAATAATTCAGTGTTATGTTACGATGATGTTGAATTCTAACATTCACCCATTGTGAATCCAAGCTGTCTAATTCACTGCGGTAAAGTATAATCATTCCGTGTTATTAAGCAGACGGAATTGGGGCCGCATTTAAGAGAAGAGATTTCCTGAGATTTTAAGCTAGGCAGATCCTTAACTCAGGAAGCCCGTGAGGGATCACTCTAGCTAGGGAAATACAGGCAGTCCTCAACTTAACGACCATAATTGAGCTAATTTTTTCTGCCGCTAAGCTTTTTTTTGTTGAGTGAGTTTTGCTCCATTTTATGACTTTTTCTTGTCATGGTGGTTAAGTGAATCACTGCGGTTGATAAGTTATGAACCTGTGTCAGAGTCTGCCTCTAACAATAACCAAGAAAGAAACCAGTCAACTCCGTTTGAAAGAATTAAGAGTACTTTTACTGGTTATGAAAAGATAGCAGCGAAGTAAAGCAAGGTCTGAGACCCAAGCACGTGAAATCATACATATCAATATGTGTCCAGCCCCCTGCCCCCAACAATCCCCACCCCATTGTCCAATGCGCAATCCCCTTAGGTGTCATGTGGGTTGCATCTCCAGGAGCATCATCAGGATGGCATGCAAGACCGTTGGCCTTGACCACCGCACGGCCCCAGCCAGAGTTATGCGAAGTAGATGGTGAGAACATACTCCCTTCTCCAAATTCCCCTCCTGCACCATACAGTCCCATACCCAAATACCAAGACCCCTCCCTCCCCGTTTCAATGGCAGCCGAAGTTAGCAGCAAAGTGGAGGCTGACAACCTGATTGTTAAGTGAATTTGGTTCCCTTGACTTGGCTTGTCAGAAGGCTGCAAAAGGGGATCCCATGAGTTTGGAACACAGCAACGGTCATAAATATGAGCTAGTTGCTAAGCGTCTCAATTTTGATCACATGATCATGGGAATGCGGCAAGAGTCCCAACTGTGTGAGAAACGGCCATAAGTCACATTTTCCAGTTCCACAGTTACTTTGAACAGCCACTAAATGAACTGATGTAATGCGAGGACTACCTGTAGTCACATTTGCTCACCAAACTGTCAACATTGACCTATAGATCAATGTTGTGTTACTTCTTTAGGTCCCCAGAAAGAAGGCACGGTATTCCCCTCCTTTGGGGAAGTAGAGATGGAGTCCAGGAGAGGTGTGAAGAACCTTTCAGTTGTACATCGTTACAATAAATCCACCTATTCCAACGTTTCATTGTATTATTTTCATTGTTCATTTGTGTTCATTTTGTTGTTTGGATTTTTAGAGGAGGGGTGTACATAAAGACTACGTAAAGGGGGTGTGATGGCAAAAGATTTACGAATCCCTGTCCCAGAACAATGTTGAGTGTGTGTGTGCGTGTATGTGTGTGTGTGTGTACATTCCAGCATAACTCTGGAACGCCTCGAGCAATTTCAACCAAACTTGGTACACAGATTTCTTACCCTCTGGAGACAAATACTGGGGGGGGGGGGGGGGGAGAGACACCCCTAATACCCCTCAGGGTGTGTGTTTTGTTAAGATACAGCCTGTTGTGCCTTAAAATGCCTTCTACTGTACAGCACTGTGGAGTTGCCATGGTAACGGCTTCACAAAAGGGGGCTCTCTCTGGTAAGGGGCAAAATTCAACATTAGAAATGGCAGTGCCATTCATGGAAGGAGGAGGGTTGGGATAAATAAATGCCCAGGCAGTGCTGAGTTATCAGCTAGGGGCATATAAAAGACTTGTGAAACAAGCAAGAAATCTAATTGAAAAAGAGGGTATTCAGAAGCTAGAAGGATTGTGCCTAATTGACAACAAAATCCAAAGTGAAGCCCTCAGCACGTACAGCTCTCTGCTTCTGTAGTATCACCCTGGAGGACCTCTGCCCTGGGCCCTAGACCCATCAACTCTGAATTGATGCATTGTGTGGAGGATCTTAGTTCAGTAGTTGCAAATCTTATTACTACCGTTGTTGCAGCCAGAGAGTAACATTGGCATACATCTAATTTGGTGCAAAGTACTTCACATAGCTGGCTGTTCAGGATGTCTCTCAATGCAATATGCAAGGACACCAGGTGGTTAAAAAAGATATTGCAAAGACTCAGAGAGAGAAAGAGAGAGAGTTACAAATAAATTGCAGGCGTGGGGTATCTGGGGTATATATTAGAAAAAGTTGCATGCAGTATTTGAAAAAGGGCTGCCAAGGATAGATGATCTCTTTTTGGATGATCTCTTCTAGAAAGTTAGCACCTCACTCCTCTCCTAGAAGAATGAAATATTCTAAGCAATATTTAAAAAGGCAGAATATTTTCCCTAAAAGAGAAAGAGAAATATTAAAATAGAAACTCAGCCCCAGCTCTCTGTCCCCAGCAGATATTATGGTTATCTACAACAGGGGTCCTCAACCCCCAGGCCGCGGACCGGGGCCAGTCCGTGGCTTGATAGTAACCGGGCTGGAGTGAGCGGCGGAGAGAGTAGCACAACTCTTAGAAAAGTGTAGCAAATGCTCCGCTATCCTGGCGGCTGGCTGGGATGCTCCCTGGGGGCAGGACGGGGGCAACAGCCTGAATTGGGGGGGTTCGGGGCACCACCCGGCCCTGCGTGGGGGAAAGGGGCTGCCAGGCCCTCCTGCCCGGAACGCAGCCCGTCCTTCCCTGCCCCAGCCGAGGATCCTTCGTCCGGGACCCCTGGCAGCTTTCTCGCCTGATTGCACGTGACCGCCGAACACGCGTGCGGCCCACGTGACTCGACTCACCCGCTGGAGGCTCCCACCGGTCCGCCGAATTTTTTTTACATGAAACTGGTTCCTGGTGCCAAAAAGGTTGGGGATCTACAAGACAAGACCTTCACCCTCAGGACATAGTAGGATTAGCCCTCTACCCATCTAGCAACAGAACTAGCCACATGGCACCTGGGGATAAAATGGGTTTGGGTGGAGTTTCAGCTACATGAGTAAGTGGAGAGGATCCTTGTGGTTGTGAACTCTGCTGCCCATATTCTGATTGGTTAAGCCTCCCAGGAGGCGTTGCATTCAGCGGTGGGTTTCAATTATCTTTGCCACCGGTTTGCCGTGCATGTACACACTTGCTTCGCATGCGCACAAACCTTTCATGCATGTGCCCGGCCTTCCGTGCATGCACTTTGCTCATGTGGACGCCTTTCATGCATGCGCCCACCCTAAAAAAATGTGGCTAAATAGGACAGCATAGGCAGGTAGACGGGCCCATCCGCGATGGTTCACCCAAACCACTCCGAACTGGCTGAATACCACCTCTGGTTGCGTTGCTGAATACAAGTAGTGATTACCTCTTTCCAGGAGGGGTGGTTCTGCCAGTCTTGAAGGAGGTGTCGGTTTGCTTCCTTCTTAAGAAAACATCCTTGGACTTGGGCATCTGTTGGACAATCTCGCTAGAGTGCGTCTTTGGGATGGTAGTGAGCATTCAGATGAAACATGGACCCTTTTCAAATGGAGGTGAGTTCAGGCCACAATATTGTATCGAGATGATGTTGGCTGTGCTTGCAGATAACCTCTGGAGGGCTCAGGATGGGGATGGGGCAGGGGTGAAATCCAGCAGTTTCTGACCGGTTCTGGAGAACCGGTGGCAGAAATTTTGAGTAGTTTGGAGAACCGGCAAATGCCACCTCTGGCTGGCCCCAGAGTGGGGTGGGAATGGAGATATCGCAGTATCCTTCCCCTGCCACGCTCACTGAGCCACGCCCACAGAACCAGTAGTAATAAATAAATAAATTTCACCAATGGGCTGGGGTATCCATGCTACTCTTCTCAGGTCACTTCTCTGCAACATGGGATACTGCAACATGCTCCATATGAGGCTGACTTTGAAGACTACTCAGAAACTTCAGCTGTTCCAGAAAGCAGAAGCACGTGAAGTTCCTGGTGGCCCACAGTTTGCCCATGTCGCACTGTGTTGCTCCCAGTTTCTTTCTAGGTGCAGTTATAGCTGGTTGCTACCATTAAAGGTAGCATGGCACCTGGGCTGTAGGGCCAACTCTGGCTGAAGACATCCATCCACCCCACTAGATTGGATAGAGTGAGCATGCTCCAGGTCCCCTCTTCTCAATGTTTTCCATCTGCTGGGACCCAGGCATATTTTCCGTAGCTGTGCCTCCTTTAAGAGGGACATAACATACATTGAAATACAGAGGAGGGTCTTCCCTTCCTGCCTTCCAGAAGACCATTAAGACCTCACTTAGGATCTGGTATTCTGTAAAGAGGAGTGGGGAGAAGAGCCCAAGATTTGTGGTTCTGTGATGTGATTGTTATGGCACTTAGTAGTATAAGAAAGTTTTTTTAATGCCTTTTTTATTTGTTTAATTGTTAGTTACCCATAATAAGGCCAGTCCTGTACAAAAGAGTTGAAGGGGTTTAAAACCCATGCACATTCCATCAGTCAGAAGTGGAAGGAACATATGTAGCTAAATTTCCCAATTCCTTGCTTCAGAATTCCATTTGATCTAGCTCATAAAGTGTGGCTATATTACCCACTGAAAATAATTTCCTCCAAGGTATCCCAGAATAGAAGTTAAACATGTGCAGTTAGCACCTATGTCATCACAGGATTTGATTGAAATTCATTCACTGCATCAAGCCAATATTGTACTTAACTACAATTTATTTCCTAAAACACAATTGGCAGGGCTGACATAACATACTTACAATACAATAGCAGAGTTGGAAGGGACCTTGGAGGTCTTCTAGTCCAACCCCCTGCCTATCAGGAAGCCCTATACCGTTTCAGACAAATGGCCATCCAACTTCTTCTTGGACTTGCAGTGTTGGGGCATTCACAACTTCTGGAGGCAACTTCTGTTCCACTGATTAATTGTTCTAACTGTCAGGAAATTTCTCCTCAATTCTAAGTTGCTTCTCTCCTTGATTAGTTTCCACCCATTGCTTCTTGTTCTACCCTCAGGTGCTTTGGAGAATAGCTTGACTCCCTCTTCTTTGTGGCAACCCCTGAGATACTGGAAGACTGCTATCATGTCTCCCCTAGTCCTTTTTATTAAACTAGACAGACCCAGTTCCTGCAACCGTTCTTCATATGTTTTAGCCTCCAGTCCCCTAATCATCTTGGTTGCTCTTCTCTGCACTCTTTCTAGAGTCTCCACATCTTTTCTACATTGTAATTTATTTTGGGCTAAACTTGCTGTAGAATTAAACCAGTGTACTTTGTAGCATATAGTTCCTACTGTACCTTGGTATTGTGCACCTCAGTTATAGTTTGCAGGTAGTCCTCAATTTGTCGGGCCACAATTGAGCCCAACATTTCTGTTGTTAAGTGAGACATTTGTTAAGCGAGTTTTGTCCCATTCTACGACGTTTGTTACCTCAGTTGTTACGTGAATCGCTGCAGTTGATAAGTTAGCAACACGGTTGTTAAGTGAACCTGGCTTCCCCATTGACTTTGCTTGTCAGAAGCTCGCAAAAAGAGAGCGCGTGACCTTGGGGGACCCAGCAACAGTCATAACTATGAACCAGTTGCCAAACATCTGAATTTTGATCACGTGACCATGAGAATGCTGCAAAGGTTGTAACTGTGAAAAAACGGCCATAAGTCACTTTTTTAAGTGACTTTCAACGGTCACTAAAAGAACTGTTGTAAATCAAGAACTACCTGTATTCAATAAATTATGATTAATGCATTTCACAAACACCGTCACTTTTAAGAAAAGCTCCAGCGACCAGATTGGCTAATCAATTGGCCTTTTGTCTGGTCAGGAAATTATTTGCTTTCGAATCCAATTCTATTATCCTGTATGTCTACATCCACATCCACACATGCATACCCCTTTTCTGTTGCTATTCCTAATTCAAATGCAAAACCATCTCTTGCATCAGGGTTTGTGTGTGTGTGTGTGTTTGCAGAAAGGGAAGACACTGACTTTGTGAGGCTGGTATTAAGGACCCACAATTCTTGAGGAGTAATACCCTAAAGCAGGGTTGTCCAACTCAATTTCATTGAGGACCGCATCAGGGCTGTGTTTGACTTCAGGTGGCCGGGGATGGGTGTGGCCAGGGAGGACATAGCCAGTTCGACGTCACTTGTCAAGGCTCCGTTTTTGGCTCCGACCGTTTCCTGCAACCCTCTGCCAGCGAAAACGGAGGTCGGGGCGGTTGAGCTCTGTTTTTCTGGCAGAGGGACCGCGAGCCGGTCCTTTGCTGTTTCCAGGGCGGCCCCATGGACCGGATCTAAGTACCCCGCAGGCTGGATGCAGCCACAGGCCTTGAGTTTGACACCCCTGCCCTAAAGTATCTGCCCCTGGCAACATCAAATGACAACTTCTGCACAAATTTTCTAAGAAGTGCTGTGACGACCTAGCTGTTTCTAGGCATTGAGCTAATCTTGGTTTGGACGTAGCCCTTCGGGTGAATGCAACCAATGGTGATGCACAGAACAAACCATAGTTTGAGCATCATGGCTTAGCATGATGCATGAAACCGGTTATAGATTAAAAATGTACCCATTAGATTTATATCCCATCTTTTTTTTTTGTACAGGAGTTAACCAGAGGCACCTGCAGCATTCAATGCCTTGATTGAAATGATGACAGCCGAGCCACACTGTAAGATGACACCATTGTCTGTGCATGTGATGTCACAACTTAGGTACCAAAGAAGCCAAGTTTGCCATCGATAGAACAAGACTGTTTTAGCAGTCTCTCCCACTGACACCCCTGTGGACGCCCCTGGAGTCTAGATGGGGCACAGTGTCTCAGTGGCTAGGACGCTGAGGTTGTCGATCAGAAAGGCCGGCAGTTTGCCGGTTCGAATCCCTAGCGCTGCATAATGGAGTGAGCTCCCATTACTTGTCCTTGCTTCTGCCAACCCAGCAGTTCGAAAGCATGTAAAAAATGCAAGTAGAAAAATAGGGACCACCTTTGGTGGGAAGGAAACAGTGTTCTGTACACCTTTGCCGTTTAATCATGCCGGCCACATGACCCCGGAGACGTCTTTGGACAGCGCTGGCTCTTCGGCTTTGAAACAGAGATAAGCACCACCCCCTAGAGTTGGGAACAACTAGCATATATGTGCAAGGGGTTACCTTTACATTTTACCCACTGACACCCCTGCGGACACCTCTGGAGTCTAGATAGATTACACA
Organism: Rhabdophis nuchalis; assembly: GCA_039707465.1. Lineage (NCBI taxonomy): Eukaryota > Metazoa > Chordata > Lepidosauria > Squamata > Natricidae > Rhabdophis > Rhabdophis nuchalis. The sequence continues at coordinate 193,712,023 of CM077646.1, forward strand.
AGGCTCTCTTCTTCTGTTTTGTGTTACAACCGTATAAGGAAGGTTGGCCAAAAAAAAAGGGGGGGGGTCTGCTCCAAAACACACAGTGAGCTTCCATAGCTCAAGACAAACCAGAACCTTTGTCTCTTGGGTGCATTCCCAGTCCCTTAACTTTACCCCATGTTGTAGGATCCAATGTATTGTTCGGCGAACCCTTCCTCCCTCTCTTTACATACTGTGGGGCAATTGCTGAGTTCTTGAATTAGATCAGCTGTTTGCATGCCCATCTGTGTGAGTCCTCCCCTCAAGGGATCACATGGGGAGGACCTCTCTAAGCCCTTCAATTACATTTAGTTGTGGAAGAAGGCAAGCAGAGGGTGCAAGATGGAGAGTTTTCCTACCCCAAACTATAATCTGCTGCATAATGTTCCTGTCCCCACCAAAGCCAATGCAGCCTTGATCTGCCTTAATGCATGTTTTCTCTTAGTAATTTTGTGGGGAACTTCTTTTTACACTGGTTACTTTTAATTTTGCAATGCAACAAATGCCAGAGCGAGACCTTTAGATTGATGTCAGTCTGCTTTAGCCGTTTCATTCCCCAAGGATGTGGTAAGTTAAGCTGTGCAGACTGACAAAATGGATTGCTTTCTGGAATGGAACAATATATACAAATCCTTTGGATATTCTGTACAGTAGTAGCCTTTCCCAACATCCTTCTGGAAATGGATGTTCCAGAATTCTTTTAATTTCTATTACTATTTTGTTTGGCTGTGTCTTAGGGGAAGATGGCTTTGGGTGGCTGCATTGCTCACCTCTTCTGCTGTTTCCTGTTCTGTCCAGTGTAGAATGAATGAATGAATGAATGAATGAGGGAGGGAGGGAAGGAAGGAAGGAAGGAAGGAAGGCATATACTTCCTTGTCTATTCCTTTTGGTTGCTTAGCAACCAGTGGTGGATTTCACATTTTTTAGAACCTACTCTTTAGGTGTGGCCTATTTTGTGGGCGTGGCTTGGTAGTCATGTGACAGGGTGGGAGTGGCCACCTTTTAAAATGTGGTGAAACTCATTTAACAATGCTCTTGCTTAGCAACCAAAATTTTGGACTCAATTGTGATGATAAATTCTTTCTTTCTTTCTTTCTTTCTTTCTTTCTTTCTTTCTTTCTTTCTTTCTTTCTTTCTTTCTTTCTTTCTTTCCTTTCTTCCTTTCCTTTCCTTCCCGTTGGGTCACTGGCAGCGGCAGGCCAGATTTACTTCCAGGTACGCCGGTGGAACCCCCTCTCACTGGTTCGCTAAATTTCACTAACTGGTTCTCGCGAGTAGGTGCGAGCCTGCAGAAACCCACCACCACTATATTGCCCTTGCACAGAGACAACGGAGAGAGATGAGATAAGACCATTAATGTTAGTGGGAGTTATTTTCTAAGAAAAGAAGATGTAACCTTAACTCTGAAGTTTGGAGATGTGCCAGGAGCCAAACTTAGAAATTTGCTGACAGGTTATTAATAGTTAGCTACGGATAATGGCAATTCAGTAGGGATCAAAAGGTTTTGACCATGTTTATTGACACGGTAAAGATGTGTTGATACAATGTGCTTAGCCAAGTTAGGATGGATGGGGTCACACACGATATCCAGCTTGATTAAGATCTGTCTTAGTTACGTAGATTTCTTGATGCATTTATTCAAGATACAAATACTGAACTCCAGTTGCCAGTTTGTAAATGAGTGCCTGCATACATTTTGTGGTGTTACTTACAAAGTTTTTTTTTAAAGCAAAAATTCTCACTACCTCAGAAAGGTTGAATATATTTGAATTAGGATGCTTATTAATATGTGAAATAAGTAACTATATCTGACAGGTGGGCCCAACAGTTAGTTTCTCAGAATGACTCATTCCCACAGACTATTTTCCAGATGAACTGTTCGACTGGACCTAAAGCAGGTCATGACTATAATCCCAGGTTTCCTGGACATATTCATGTTTATCTATTGTACATGTAGAAAGAATTTTACAGTTGGTTTCACATCTTGCACTCAAGCATATAATAGCAATAACACTTAGACTTACCTACTGCTTCTTTTTTTTTTAAATAAAAAGAAGGACTAGGGGAGACATGATAGCAGTGTTCCAATATCTCAGGGGTTGCCACAAAGAAGAGGGAGTCAAGCTATTCTCCAAAGCACCTGAGGGCAGAACAAGAAGCAATGGGTGGAAACTAATCAAGGAGAGAAGCAACATAGAACTGAGGAGAAATTTCCTGACAGTTAGGACAATTAATCAATGGAACAGCTTGTCTCCAGAACTTGTGAATGCCCCAACATTGCAAGTCTTCAAGAAGATGTTGGAGAGCCATTTGTTTGAAATGGTATAGGGTTTCCTGCCTAGGCAGGGGGTTGGACTAGATGAGGTCCCTTCCAACTCTGCTATTGTATTGTATTGTATTGCTTCATAGTGCTTTACAGCCCTCTGTAAGCAGTTTACAGAGTCAGCCTATTGCCCCTAACAATCTGGGCCCTCATTTTACTGACCTCGGAAGGATGGCTGGCTGAGTCAACCTTGAGCCTAGTGAGAATTGAACTGCTGGCAGTCGACAGAATTAGCCTGCAATACTGCATTCTAATCACTGCACCTCCATGGCTCTTAAGCCTTAAGAAGCAAAGGTTTCATAACCTATTAGGCAGTTTCTAACCTGATGTATAAAATTGGAAATATGTCCAGTTCCATCACTGTACATTGCAGTCTACTTGACTTACAACCGTTCATTTAGTGACTGTTTTTGAGTTTCAGCAGCATAGAAAAAAGTGACTTACGACTGGTCCGTGCACTTACAACGGTGGCAGAATTCCCACAGACACATGACTAACCAGCATATATTTACAATAGTTGCAGCATCCCAGAATCACGTGATCGCCATTTGCAACTTTTCCAGCTGGTTCCCGACAAGCAAAGTCAATGTCAAATTTGCTTAATGATTTATGATTCATAACAATTGCAATGATGTGCTTAACAACCATGGCAAATACTACCTATAATGCAGATTAGGGCCCGTGTAAACCCTGCGTTTTGTTAAACGTACCTTACCATCTTTTCTATATCAGCGTATAATAATTCTGATGCTGTTCAGGAAAGAATTTAGAAGGGCGTATTGCCAGGATAGATTTTGGCAGAAGTTGAGGTTTTTAAGAGGTTAGTCGATGTTTAAGGCTCTTACTTGGCCATATAAGCTCCTTGTTCCAAATATATATATAATGCCTCTATAACTGCCTGGTTTGGCTCTGCAACCCAAGACAGACACAAGACTTCAACGGATAATTAGAACTGCAGAAAAACAATTGCTACCAACCTGCCTTCCACTGAAGACCTGTATATTGCATGAATCAAAAAGAGGGCTGTGAAAATATCTACAGACCCCTCACATCCTGGACATAAATTGTTTCAACTTCTACCCTCAAAACGGTGCTATAGGGCACTGAACACCAGGACAACTAGACACAAGGACAGTTTCCCCCCGAATGCCATCACTCTGCTAAACAACTAATCCCCACAACACAGTCAAAGTATTACTAAAACTGTGTTGTTATTCTTCTCATCCTTCCTAGTATCTATCTCTTCCCTCTTGTGACTATAACCATGTTGCTTGTATCTTTAAAATTTATATTGTTTTATTCATCTCCTAGTATGATTTGATTGCTTATTAGTAACCTATGACTATCACTAAGTGTTGTATCTTATGATTCTTTTTTTTAAATATTTTTTTTTATTTTTAAAACAAACAGAAACAAAACAACCCATATAAAATACTTTCCTCAATTTCATCAAGCATGTCGTTTGGTTACAAGTTTTTGTGCATTAGTTCTTGCAATTAGAATTAAAATCACAGGTTATCCATCAAACATAACTAAATACATCGCTATTATCGAGCATTGTGTGCTCAAATTACCATTAATATTCCACGGAGTACACAACTTATTTCAGTACTAATTTTCAATTGTTACCACAAATAGTTATTAAATATTTTCATTCATATATGTTTAAATTATTCATTACATCCATTAACCCATTTAACATATAAAAATCTTTCCAGTATCTTGTGTCTTATGATTCTTGATGAATGTATTCTATTTTATTTTTCTTTATGGACACTGAGAGCATATGCACCAAAGACAAATTCCTTGGGCATCCAATCACACTTGGCCAATAAAGAATTCTATTCTCTATTCTATGTTGTTTGGCTCCACTCAGTTTAAGGTATGATGTGCTCCACTGTAATTCAGGAGGGCTCAGGGCCCCAAAGAAAAGATGGCAATTCTCTACATGCAGCCTCTGGAGCTGCACTTCCTGCACTTCCTGCACTCCCTTCCTAGATCGGGATGCCCTACGCACAGTCACTCACGCCCTTGTCTCTTCCCGTCTGGACTACTGCAATGCTCTCCACATGGGGCTCCCCTTGAAGAGCACCCGGAGGCTTCAACTGGTCCAGAATGCGGCCGCACGGGTAATTATGGGAGCGACGCGAAGCTCCCATGTAACACTCCTCCTGCGCGAGCTGCACTGGCTTCCAGTAGTTTTCCGGGTGTGATTCAAGGTGTTGGTTACTATCTTTAAAGCGTTCCATGGCTTAGGACCTGGGTACTTACAACATCGCCTTCTGCCACTAAGAGCCTCCCACCAGCCAGTACGCTTCCATAGAGAGGGTCTCCTCATGGTGCCGTCGGCTAGACAATGTTGACTGGTGACACCCAGGGGGAGAGCCTTCTCCGTGGGAGCCCCTGCCCTCTGGAACGAATTTCCCCCCGAATTAAGAACTATCCCTGACTTCCGCACCTTCCTCCGTGGTCTCAAAACCTTTTTCTTCCAACAAGCCGGGCTGGCATAAAACATGATTTTTAAATTCAAATTTTTATTAATGTTAATCAGGGTTAGATTGGGGTTTTTTTTCCATGTTTCGGCCAAGGTTTAATATGTTTTTTAAAAGCTTTTTTAACTTTGGTATATTTGTTTTTATTCTGGCTGTACACTGCCCTGAGTCCTTCGGGAGTAGGGCGGTATAAAAAACCAATAAAACTCAAACTCAAACTCCTGAATTGTGGTTCAGCATACTCAGTGAACTGAGCCAAATGTGGCCTCTTCAAGAAGCCGTGCTTAACACAATCATCCAGTAAGTGTAAAGAAAAAAAATCCTTTTTTCCCTTCTTCATTCAGTAGTACAAATGATAGTCTGCCTCCAAGCTTGTAAATGTGTTGGTTTGAGCTTAAATTAAGACATGACCATTTTTTGTTCTTGTTGCCAGAACTTAAGGATGGCGATTTGAATTTAAAATACAATACAATACAAGATTTGGAAGGGACCTTGGAGGTCATCTAGTCCAACTCCCTGCCTAGGCAGGAAACCCTATACGATTTCAGACAAATGGCTATCCAATATCTTCTTGAAGACTTGCAGTGTTGGGGCATTCACAACTTCTGGAGGCAACTTCTGTTCCACTGATTAATTGTCCTAACTGTCAGGAAATTTCTCCTCAGTTCTAAGTTGCTTCTCTCCTTGATTAGTTTCCACCCATTGCTTCTTGTTCTGCCCTCAGGTGCCTTGGAGAATAGTTTGACTCCCTCTTCTTTGTGGCAACCCCTGAGATATTGGAACACTGCTGTCATGTCTCCCCTAATCCTTCCTTTCATTAAACTAGACATATCCAGTTCCTGCAACCGTTCTTCATATGTTTTAGTCTCCAGTCCCCTAATCATCTTTGTTGCTCTTCTCTGCACTCTTTCTAGAGTCTCCACATCTTTTCTACATCGTGGTGACCAAAACTGAATGCAGTATTCCAAGTGTGGCCAATTTGTTGGGTCTCAGGGCACTCTTCCTTGGCATTTGGGAGTTTTGTTGCCTCTGGGCTTCCCCCGCCTTCTGCTTCCCTGGAGGGCGGGGGGGGGGAGGCAAGAGAGGAAGGGACATATGGTGATGCTCCGAGCTGAGCCTTGGGAATGGGAATGGTGCCCAGCCACACGTGCGGCTCCTTAATTTTGGCAAAGCAGCAAATGGTGCTGGAGCAGCTGATTGGAAGCCTTCTCTCTAAGCCCAATTCCTTCCCGCCCTCCCCAAACGAGGTGAATCATCACGGAATCCCATCCTCGCCTCCTGTATGGGGTCCAGGAGAGGCCCAACATGGGGAGCAATGTAAACAAACAATGGTAACCATGATGACTTCAGCCTGGGAGAGTGGGATTTGAGGTGGGGTCAACACTGGAGCACTGCTACATTTCTCTCCCCCTTCCTCTCCCCCACCCCTTGCGGTAAGAGAAGAAGAGAAACACAATCCTGATGATTTGCATGCTTAGGTGGCAGGATAGCTTTCCCTATCAGAACCCCGGTTGGAAAGACTGAGCACATATAGGACTGTCGGCTATGAGGGGTCCTTGGTGCTCTCTGAACTTGGTTGTTTTCTTGCAGGCGTTTCATTACCCAAACTAGGGGACATCACCAGTGCTACGATGTGACCTGATGACGTTACCTAGTTTGGGTAATGAAACGTCTGTAAGCAAACAACCAAGCTCAGAAAGCACCAAGGATTCCTCATTTCGACCCTGAGCTACAAGTATTCTCCTGTATTGAAAATATCAACTGGCTGGTTGGAATAGCTCACCAGGAGCAAACTGCCAAACACAGGCCAAGGGGGAGAGATCAAGGATCAATTGTTGTTTAGTAGTTGCGGTGGCTAGATTCACACAACATAAGATGCAGAACAGTGGTGGGTTCTGGACACTACGGCCCCGATATGAGCGTACTGGTGGCAGCTGGGAGCAGCGGCCACCATACCGGAACGGTGTTTTGGAGGGTCCACCCGCCCTCCCTCGTTCCTTTCCTTTCCTTTCCTTTCCTTTCCTTTCGTTTCCTTTCCTTTCCTTATTTATTTATTTATTTATTTATTTATTTATTTATTTATTTATTTGTTTATTTGTTTATTTGTTTATTTGTTTATTTGTTTATTTGTTTGTTTGTTTAATTTGTATAACCGCGCCTCTCTCCCCGAGGGGACTCAGGGCGGTGCACGGGAAATTAAAACAGGAAATATAAAACATAGCAATAATAAATACTAAAAGCCAATTGAATACAAAATACCCTGTGCTAAAATTCCCTAAAACTCGTACCCATTTAAAATCCAATGAAAACAATTTAGAGTTCAGTCTACAGACTTAATTGTGCGGATTAGGCCAAGCCGGCAAGACGGAAGAAATATGTCTTCAGATGTTGGCGGAAGGAGTGGAGGTCCGTGATAGTTCTAAGTTCAGGGGGAAGGTCGTTCCAGAGGGTTGGGCCCGCCCCAGAGAAGGCCCTTCCCCTGGGCGTTGCCAGCCGGCACTGCCTGGTGGACGGCACCCGGAGAAGTCCCTCTCTATGGGAGCGAATCGGGCGAAGGGATGTATGGGGCAGGATACGGTCCCGCAAATAACTAGGCCCCGTGCCATGGAGCGCTTTAAAGATGGTTATCAACACCTTGAAGCGCACCCGAAAGGCCACAGGCAGCCAGTGCAGCTCGCGCAAGAGCGGTGTTACGTGGGAATGCCTAGGGGCTCCCAAAATTCCCCGCTCGGCCGCATTCTGAACTAGCTATAGTCTTCGGGTGCACCTCAAGGGGATCCCCATGTAGAAAGCCTTACAGTAGTCTTTGAGCTAAGTGGGCTATATTCTCATGTGCGCGCAACATATGGCGCCTGTGCGACCTCCGCCGAGCAGCTGGAGCATCGCAGGATGATGGGTGCACATGCATGCACAGAGCGCATGCCCATGATGGATGCCCGGCCCCGTCACACCGTACCAGTTGCGACAGGATCCAGAACCCACCACTGATGCAGAAGCCAAACAAGACACTGGAAGGTTTGGTGCACTGGAGAATCCCAGCTGTTACGAAACTGTCTGATGCTGAACCAGATCATTGATTGGCCTGTTAGTCCCAGCTTTGCGATCAGCTGGAAAGACAAATGGCTAATCCTCAGATGTTCTACAAAGAAAGCAAGAAGTAGGCTATTGAGATTTAAAGCATGCTAATATCATCTCTGTTGCTTCTATATGCATGGTGATAATTAAGCAACAGGATTTCCTTTCTCTACCTTGTGACTGAATTAAAGGTAAGGATTCAAATGTTTTTATGGGTGGTGTTTATTCCAGAGTCACTCAGATACTAAATTTGACTTTTTAAGGGAGTTGTGCAACTTGAGATCATTGGAAACCCCTCTCACACATTACTGTTTCTTCTCACTGCATTGTATGTCATTGAAATGTTTTCTCCTTTCACTGAAACAGAATAGAATAGAATAGAATAGAATAGAATTCTTCATTGACTAAGTGTGATTGGACACACAAGGAATTTGTCTTTGGTGCATATGCTCTCAGTGTACATAAAAGCTATAAGTGATAAACCATGATCATAAATATATATTCATCACAAATCACAAGATACAAACACTTAGCGATAGTCATAGGGTACGAAATAAGCAATCGACCTACATCATTCTAGAAAACTAAATAAAACAATATACATCATAAAGATACAAGCCACAAAGTTAGATAGTTGTAAGTAGAAAAGGAGACAGGTAAGCCGAGAAGAAGAATAGTAATACAGTCTTACTAAATAGTTTGACAGTGTTGTGGGAATTCGTTGTGTAGCAGAATGATCAGTTAAATCAGAGTTAATCAGCTGACTGTTTATCTCACATGTGCACAAAAATTTAAAATAATAAAATAGCACTAGACTTTACATTATGTGAAGATCTAGCTTACTGGAGAAGAGTCTATTGTTGGGAAAAGAGACAAGGGCAACCAGCAGCAAGACGGGTGGACTCTACTCCGATAGTGATGGGTACCCTGTTGGAAGACCTGAAGGACTAAGTAAAGGACAGATCATCCTGGAGAAAATCTGTCTTTGTGTTCCCTAAAACAGATTTGATGTCACAAACAATAAAAAAAAATCCCATCACATTTCAGCTGATCTGATTTTCTGCTTTGAATGAAAAAATTGATCCATCTGATCATTTCCAATATAGAATTGTACTTCAGATGGGGCTCTGAGAAATTGTTCCCGCCCCCAGCTTTATAAAGCCTGTGCACCAAATTACCAAATGTCGGGTGTGACATTCAGATGCCTGGTTTTGGTAGGGCTATCTCAATACTGTGCCCTTGCCTTTCTATGTTGTTTATTTACGTCACATTTTAATGGTTTTCTTAAATAACTCAAGGTGGCAAACAAGCCTAACATTCCGTCATCCTCCTATTTTCCCCACAACAGAATCAATCAGAAGAGAGCTGGCAGGGACCTTGGAGGTCTTCTAGTCCAGGGGTCCCCAACCTTTTTGGCACCAGGGATCGGTTTCATGTTAAAAAAAATTCGGCGGACCGGTGGCCATGGCTCGGCCGGCATAGAGGGGGAGCGGGGAAGAGGGGGAACAGGTGGCGCATGCATGTGTGGGGGGCTGAGTCAGCTCACTCGTCCCTCTTGGACCCCCAACAGCGCGAGCAGCCGCGCCTCGCTCTCCAGCCCCCAGTGCACGCTCTGCCCATGGGGCTGCCCCTCCTCCCTCCTCCTCCTCTCTGGCCCTTTCTAAGTTGCACCGCTCACTGAGGCCTGGTTTCTATCAAGCCACGAACCGGCACCGGTCCGCGGCCTGGGGGTTGGGGACCCCTGTTCTAGTCCAACCGTCTGCTCAAGCAGGAGACCCTAGACCTGGTATGGCGAACCTATGGCACGTGTGCCAGGGGTGGCACACAGAGCCCTCTCTGCGGGCACGCAGGCTGTCACCACAACTCAGCTCCTCCACGCATGCATGCGCACCTCCCATTGGCCAGCTAATTTTTGGGTCTCTGCAGTAGATGAGTGGGCATGGGGCACATGTGGGAGATGCTTGCGCATGTGCAAAGGTAGGTGGAAGCCAGGGGGGTGGTGCCCCCCGTGGCCTGTTTTTGGTCCCAGGAAGCTGCAGGGAGGCCTGCTAGGCCCAAAATGGGGCGCAGGGGTGCGCGCGCACAGGGGTGGGGAGGGTATGGGGGGTCATGCACACATGTGTAGGGGGATGGGGCATGGGGGGTGTCACACATGTGCGCATGCATGCTGTGGTCGTGCACATAGTATTATGGGTGTGGCATGCCCACACACGACCCCCCCTGTGCTCCCCCCACTTTTGGCACACGAGCCAAAAAGGGTTCGCCATCACTGCCCTAGACCAATTCAGATAGGTGGCTGTCCAGTTTTAAAAACCTCCAGTAATGAAGCCCCTACAACCTCTGAAGGCAACTTCTGTTCCACTGGTTAATTGTCCTCAGTGTTAGGAAGTTTCTCCTTGATTCCAGGTTGCTTCTGTCCTTGATTATGATACAATACAATAGCAGAGTTGGAAGGGACCTTGGAGGTCTTCTAGTCCAACCCACTGCCTAGGCAGGAGCCCTATGCCATTTCAGACAAATGGCTATCCAACATCTTCTTAAAGACTTCCAGGGTTGGGGCATTCACAACTTCTGGAGGCAAGCTGTTCCACTGACTAATGGTTCTAACTGTCAGGAAATTTCTCCTCAGTTCTAAGTTGCTTCTCTCCTTGATTAGTTTCCACCCATTGCTTCTTGTTTTACCCTCAGGTGCTTTGGCGAACAGTTTGACTCCCTCTTTTTTGTGGCAACCCCTGAGATATTGGAACACTGCTATCATGTCTCCCCTAGTCCTTCTTTTCATAAAACTAGACACACCCAGTTCCTGCAACCGTTCTTCATATGTTTTAGCCTCCAGTCCCCTAATCATCTTTGTTGCTCTTCTCTGTACTCTTTCCAGAGTCTCCACATCTTTTTTACATCATGGCGACCAAAACAGGATGCAGTATTCCAAGTGTGGCCTTACCAAGGCATTATAAAGGGTATTAACACTTCACGTGATCTTGATTTTATCCCTCTGTTTATGCAACCTAGAACTGTGTTGGCTTTTTTGGCAGCTGCTGCACACGGCTGGCTCATATCTAAATGGTTGTCCACTAGGACTCCAAGATTAGTTTTCATCCATTGTTTCTTGCCTTGCCTTCTGGTGCTTTGGAAAATAAGTTGACCCCCTCTTCTTTGTGGCAGCCCCTGAAATACTGGAATATTGCTGTTATATCATCCCTAGCCCTTCTTTTCTCTTGACTGGCCATAACCAATTCTTGTTTTCGTCTCCAGGCCTTTAGTCAACTTAGTTTCTCTTTGCATTTTTTCCAATGTCTCAACATCTTTTCTGTAAAGTAAAAGAACACCCCTTGGAGGTGAATTAGGCTGAGAGTGAGCGACTTTAAACCCAATCTGGACCAGATGATTCTGTAGCCACAAACGTAGGATTGCTAGCCAAACTCTAGCCTCCATTCTATTGCATCTGCCTCCAATCTCAGTGCTGCACTGCACATACATCTGGCTATCATAAACACCATTTTCATAAACCCAGACTACATTTTTTTCATAAGATACATAACTGGAATCAGATCCCAGCTGCATCCCTTATAATAGCTGATTTTGCACTGAACCATTTAAAAGCAGCTTGGATAAAGGGCCTTCTCTGTCTCTGATGAAAACAAACAAACAATCAAACAAAACGGCAATTGCATTTTTATGAGTCATATTGGAAGTATAATTTGCATGAGCCTTATTGTTTCTATAAGCTGCAAACATGGTTCCTAAATATGTAAAACGCTTGTTTGATTTGTATCATGATCTCTGCGGCAATTATGGCAGTTTATTGCTCTCTAAGAATTCCACAGCTTTTGTCTTCTGTGGTCAAATCTTCCTCCTTCTAGAACTGAGCTGCACTTGAGGTCAACAAGTTCCAGGAACAAGATTGTAGCAGCAGCTGCATAAAGGAAAACTGGTAGTTCTTTGTCTAAGCCTTAGAGAGAGCTAAGTAGAGAATTTATCATCACCATTTAGCCATTGTCGATCCCCTGCAGGAAGAGGACCTCTTCCGTATGTTTCTAACCCATAAGGTCCTGAGTTTCTTTTGCCAATTGGGCCTGCAATACTTGCTGATGTTGTCAATCTGTCTTGTTTTAGGTCTCTTTTGCTTTTTGTCACGTGGGAAGAAATATCCATCTGGCTCAGTTCCAAGCCAGGAGAAAGGCACTGGAGACAAAAATGGAGGCTGGAGGCTGATTGGAAAGAGGGTTTAATGGATTCTGGGCACCTGATAAAATGGAGTTGAGGCATGGTTATACCTTCTCTTGGGCCTTGCACTTGAGCTTCCTGCTCCTATGCAACAACTTGTATTCTATTGGCTGTTGTCAGACTCTCATGGGGCTATGTAGGGGTTATGTAGAGGTCATAGCTGGCTCTATAGGCAAAGTACAAATCCTACGTGTTTGAGCTGAGTTTGATTGAAGTTTGGTCTGCTCTGAGATGATGCAATAAAGGAGCTTGTGTTCTGAAAAGGTGTTGGCCAATTTCTATTGTAGCTTATTGGCTTTGTCCTGAAGCATAACCCCATCATCCTGGAGCTGAAGGTCTTTTGTTTTGTGGATAGGCTAACCCAGTCTTTCTTAATGGGCACAAAATATCTGCTGGGGGCTATTAAGACTGGGTCTGCTTCCTGCCTCTAAAAATTCTCATTTAGGGAAATATAATATTCTGCCTTTTTAATATTTCAGTTTTATAGAAGAGGAGTGGGTGCTAACTTTCTACACTTTCTATGACTGTCTTGGTCCACGTGGCATCAGTTTTTCTTGCTCTGGGGCCAACCCATTTCCATTGTAATTCTTTTACTCTCTTGCTGATATCATCTACTTCCGTTCATTCTCTCATCCATGCGCAGGTCTCTCTACCTTGTCTTGTAATTCCGAGCATATATCTTTCCATGGCTCTTTGTGCCACTTTTGTCTCGATTGTGAGGTTAATGTCCATGTTTCACTGGCATATGTTAGAGCAGGTAACACACACTGGTTGAAAACTTTTCTCTATGTAATTTAATATTTAAGGAATTGATATAAATATTCAATTAAAGAAGGGTCCAGATACAACCTTACCCCACCCTGTCTCTTCTGGGACCAAATCTGACAGTTGGCCAGCATGATGGATGAAAATGATGTATTCATACAGTTTTGCTTTCAATAGAAACAGACTTTTGTCAATGATTGGTCATGTTGGTTAGCTCATGTATTGTAAGCCAAAACTAAACAAAATACATTTGTACCGAGTGGCACTTAACAGTGATAGCAATTCAAGAGATGTTCTCATTTGATGGTATTAAAGGTTTCATCGCAGGATGTAACCTGTTCCAAGTAAATTTGCCTTTTGCAATTGACTGGTGTTGGGTTTGTCAATGCCGATGGCGTTAAATGGTACTCCAATTGTTTTAGGATTGCACCCTATTAATACTGATACTAACTTTGCTTTCTTGCCACAGTTGTTCTACTTCCATTTGCAGTTCTTTTCCTCCACTATCCTTAGACTTTTTCGTTTTGCTTACCAACAATTTTAAAGTCTGGTATGTTATGCTTTTAAAGTATGGCAGATGCTTATCTGTTTGAATTCAAAATCTCAGAGCACTTTAACTTTTTCCTTTTTCTATCACTTTGTCTGGAAGCAAAGTCTGTCCCTCCAATCTTTGCTTGCAGACACATTATTTTTTTCAGCTATTCCAGTGAATCATTGTTGCTGTTTTGTCATGCTGCTGCTTGTAGTCAATCTGTGTGATCTTCTTGCAACAGCTAACTAGGTGGTCCACTGTTCCTTCAGCCTCTTTGCAGAGACAGCATTTGCTATCTGTTGCTATCTTCTCAATTCTGGCTTTGTATGCATTTGTTCTTAAGGGTTGTTTTTTTGCATGCATTTGTTTTGAAGTATGCAGCCAGAATTAGCGCCTCTGTCTCTTTCTTCTACTTTCCTGCTCTTAGCCATTGCCCATTGTGTTTTATCTTCCTGTGTGTGTGTGTGTGTGTGTGTGTGCCTTTGTGTGTGTATTGGTCATGTAATACTTTGCCTTGCCATGTCTCCTTTCTATTTTATCTTTAGTCTTTCTTGTAGGCCAATTTAGTCTGTGGTGTTGGAAGAAATGTCCATCTGGGTTCAGTTCCAAGTGGGGAGAAAGACACTTGAAACATGGAGATTGTTTGGGAAGATGGTTTAGTGGTAGACAGGACCACGTGGTTTGAGATCCTCAGCAATTGAGCACATGGGAGAGAGAGAAAGAGAGAGAGGGAAAGAGGGAGAGATGTGTGTGTGTGTGTTATGTTTGTGCTGATAAATAAAGGGAGACTAGTATATATCTATTTCAAGCTATTTATGTCTCATCAGCTAGCCATACCCTTACTGGGATTGGAACCTGGGTAGTATTACATGTGAAGCAGTTGTAATTGCCACTAGGCCACAGGTTCTCCTCCTTGATCAGCTGAGCCAGGGGAATAAGTATATATTGTGTCACAACACCCTGGTGTGCCCCAAATATGGGAGGGAGCAGAACTGCTTCCCTTTTCTGTCTTTCGGCTCACCCTAGGAGCCATCCAGGCAGAAAGCTATTTTTTCATTGCCTTTGTTATATTTGTGATATGGTTTTGTGCTGATAAATAAATAAAGGGAGACTAGTATAGATCTATTTCAAGCTATTTAGCTCTCATCAGCTAGCCATACCCTTACTGGGATTTCAACCTGGGAAGTATTACATGGGAGGCAGTTGTAATTCCTGTTCCTGTAGCAAGAACATGTATTCTGATTGGTTGCAGACTCCCATAGAGCCATGCAGGGGTAACTTTGTAGGCTGTCTTGAGTCCAAGCTTGGTTGAACTTTGCTGGGTGATGTAATTTCCCCAGTGTGGTGAGATGGGTAGAGGGCTAATCCTATTATATCCTGAGGGTGAAGGTATTTTGTTTAGATAAGCTGGCCCAGCCTTTTGTCTTATAGATAGGTTTGCACCAAAATATCTGCTAGAGTGGGGGGAGATGGCAGGGTGCTGAGGGTCTGAGTTTATGTCTTTAGAAACATGTTTCTCCTTTAGGGAACATATAATATTCTGCCTTTTTAATAGTTCCTAGAATATTTCATTCTTCAGGGAGAAGGGTGAGTGTTAATTTCCTACACTGGTATTCAGGAAGCCTTTGTGGTGCATCTTCTTCACTGTCCTTCAAATATTCTTCCGCTACCCTTTTCTTCTTCAACTGTCTGGTCTATTTGCAACCTTCCACATCCATCTCTGCTTCCTGATAAGTAGAATCTGCCAACATCTCTACTTGCTATTTCCCCCCCATTAAATTTATATGCCACCCTACTCCCAAGGACTGTGTTGGCTGGGAGGACAGGAACATTGCAATCCTCTGGATACAGTTAGCAGAAAATAGATAGAGGTGGTGTAGAAGTTATCACCCACCCCTCTCCTAGAAGAGTGAAATATCCTAGGAAATATTGAAAAGACAGAATATTATATTTCCCTGGAACATACATGGAGAAACATGTTTTTAGGCAGGAAACAGGCTCACTATAATGCCCCCCACTACCTTTCTCAATGGGCCCTTAAAATGTCTGAGCTGGAATCTTTCTGCTGGGAATAATCAAAGGGAAATATAAAAAGAAAATCAAGTACATATTAACGCATCTGCTAACCACAACTAGAATAGCATTTGCCCAATGCTGAAAACAAAAGAATGCCCCCTCGGACGAATTAGTGATACAAAAATGTTGGATTGTGCCAAGATGGACAAATTAACACTAAAATTAAAAGACAAAGAAGAGTGGGAATATTATGAAATTTGGAACATTTGATACAAATGGTTGCAAAACAAGAATAAAATTAATTAAGCCAAAAACAATAGGTAGGTAGGTAGGTAGGTAGGTAGGTAGGTAGGTAGGTAGGTAGGTAGGTAGGTAGGTAGGCAGGCAGACAGACAGACAGGTAGACATAGACATAGACATAGATATATAATTGTGTATAAAAGTGTGTAAACATAGGAGCAAAATAATATATACATGTACAGGCATGAGGACATAAAATGTTGATATAATGACTGTAATGTGTTGTAGAAGGAAAAAATAAAAAACAGAAGGGGGAAAAATGCCTGAGCCAGTCTATTCTACATAACAAAGGTCTCCCCCTTTCAGCTCCAGGGTGATGTGATTAAGGCATGATAGTATTAGCCCTTTAACCATCTCACCAAAGGACACCTGGGAGGAAGCAATGCTCATCCAAACTTGGACTCAAAACACAGCCTACAGAGTTGCCCCTGCATGGCCCAATAGGAGTCTGACAACCAATCAGAATACATGCCCTTGCCACAGGAACAGGAAACAGAGAGGTGTGGCTGAACAGAGTGTACAAAAAAAATCTCAGGAACTCTCAGCAATCCCTTCACTTCTTTTTTTTCCGCTCAACATCCTTGAAGCATTTGCCTAGGACCTCAAGCCATGTGGTCCTCTCCGCCATTAAAACCATCTTTCCAAGCAGCCTCCATGTTTCTAATGTCTTTTCCCCCCACTTGGAACCGAACCCAGAAGGACATTTCTCCCAACAGTGGGATTGAACAGGACTAGAATTTAACCCCTCCTTAGCTGATGCCATTTCTACACTTCTCTGAACTGCCGTTTCCACTTCCTCAAGCTCCTGCTGCAGATGGAGAATTCTCCCCAGCCCAGGGAACAAGCATGCTTTGAGGAGGAAAGCCAGGCAGAGAGGCAGGATAGCAGGAATAGACAGTGTAACAAATGTCTTTTCCTGCTTCCGTTCCTCTTTGTCTGGGTCGTTTCCAAAGCACAGCAGGGGTCTTCCTTTTGCAATTGGTTCTCCTGGAGCCAGCAGTCTGGATAGCAGGAAAAAGAGTCCTCCCAATAAATATTCCGCTTTGCTGGCATGCTGGTTTTCATCTGCTTATCCCAGTAGAGCTGGGATGAGGAACAATCATTTCCGATGGTGATGGGCTCTCTCTAAAAAGAAACTCCAGGAAAACTCTAATTGGCCGAAGACAAGAATTCACCCTGATGATTCATAGCCGCCTCCTTTATGAATTATAGTTCTCAGGACTCTCTAGGGACAGTGAATGATTGTTAAACGTTTGGAATAATCTGTCCTCTGATATTCAGACAGCTCTTCCCTGGTTATATTTCTGAATCGCTTTGAAATCACAGCTTTTCAGAAGAGCATTACAGAGGTGGGGGAAGGCTATGAATGAAGACTAAGTGGAAGCCGTGTGGGTGGCTGGTTAAGACTGTTCCTTAATTTGTCCTGTTATTTCTATTATTTTAATCTCATTTCATATTGCTCGGCATTAAAGGAGTGCAGAAATTTTGAGAAATTAAGAGCGGCATTTAAACTTAAACCAGTTTGTTTTTTATTTGTAATATTAAGAATTATATGAAATATATATACTTATTCAGGGAACTTTTCCAGAATCCCACTCAATGAACAATAGCTTCATAGGTTGAACTGTAACTATTCCCCTCCTTTCGTGCAGAATGTCAAAAACAGCTGCTTGGTTCCTTTTTTCAAAAGAAATAACATGAAACAGCATCGTGCCGTAAAACATTTTTCACCTGATCACTGTAAATGGAAGCCATCTGGAGGGACTCTTGATGAGATACGATCCAGGATAACTCCTGAACTGACACAAAAATCCCAATGGACCTCTTCTGTAACACTCCTAGTACGTACTGGTACAGAATAACCACTGGCGAATTGGATAGACGGAAATGGACATAGAGAGAAGTCCCATCACTTAAGGCACAGTGGTCTTGGGTTTGGAAACAAATGGGCTTCACATACTTCATGCATGTGAATTGACTTGACTCAAGTAAGGATCTTAGCGTTGGGGAAATCTTGGGAAAAGGCAGCACCGAGAGCAGCTAAGGCCAAGTTTGGATATCTGAACAACCTACATTAGCATGTAGACCTATACACTGCTTCACAATGATTTACAGCCCTCTCTAAATGGTTTACAGAGTCGGCCATACAACAATCTGGGTCCTCATTTTACCAACCTTGGATGGATGGAAGGCTGAGTCAACTTTGAGCCAGTCAGGATCAACTACAGGACTTCAGATGGTTCTTGCTTAATGACCATCCATTCAAAGTTATGAGGACACAAAACAAAATATAATTACTGCCAGCCCTTGAAGTTACAGCTGTTGCAACATCTCTGTGGTCATGCGATCAAAATTTGGTGCTTGGTAGTCCTCCTGCATTTAAACAACCATAAGGGGCACATCCATACTTTCGACTCACCATCACTGTCCTATACCATGACTGTCCTTCTGGCTGCCCTGCATTGGACAGACAGTCCCCAGCTGAGCTTTGCCATTTTCCTACGTATGTTGAAGAGTCATACCAAAAGGACAGAGATGGGGCGGGGGGGGGGGGAGGAGAGATAGATGGGTGGGGCCTATGGGGAATTGAAGCAGAGGCAAGCATGACAGGGTAGGAGAAGAGTGAGGTCCTCACCTAATGACCACAACAGGGAATACCAGAACTCCCATTGCTAAGCTCATAGATGAAAATCGTGGTTTTTCATTTAAGAATTGCTTTGCTTAGACTACAGCATGGCCTAATGCAGGGGTCCCCAACCTTTGCAACTTTGCAAAGCTGGCTGGAGAATTCTGAGAGCTGAAGTCCTTCAGACTTAAAGTTGCAAAGGTTGGGGACCCCTGCCCTAATGTACGTGAAACACGACATTTGCCAACTGTTGAGGAGTTTATTAATAGTTGGATCTCATTTCTATGTCAGGTCTGTATTAGACTTCAATCAAACAAAATGTCAACCAATGAAGCTTTCTATCTTGGGTTACCCTAAAACCGGTCGCACTAACATGAGCGTTTGTGGTTGGCATCCTAATGGCTGAAGTGTGAAGTCTTAAAATCTTATGTGTTTTACTATTTTAAAATGTGCACAAACAGGGTTTTTCTTTGTTTCCTTACAGTGACACAACTGGTTGGCCTTGGCTAGTTCTCTTGTGATGCATAAATAACTGAAGAAATGAAGCCAGCCTCTAAATAATCTCCCTCCCTCCTTCTCTCTTTCCCCCCCCCCCCTGCAGTTTAAGATTTTACTCAAGCAGTAAAATATAAATTATCAGCTTTTTTCTTTTCATTTGAACTCTTGAATTTGAATATAGTACTGAGCCACAAGTTATAAGATAAATCATAATGTTGCATTCACACATACAATGTTAAGCCTTAAACAATAGCTTCCAAGTCACAATAGCATAATTTACACGCTAGCCTTAGCCAAAGAAAACAGATCCCATTCTGGGTGAAACAACTTTATGGATGACAGTATGATGCCTGTGTACCCCATTCACCATCCCCTAATTTAAAAACAGCAGGTTTTTTTTTATAGTTGCCTTCATTGATTTGTCAGAATTGCACAGCTACCATCAGCAAAGTTTTTGTAAAATTTATAATCCCGCGGGCCACAGCTCTTATTTGGTGTTTTTTTTTCCAGATATGGGTTTAAGGAAAGGGTCCTGATCAGCTGAATTTTGAACTCACTCCAATATTTGGACAGCCTACTGCAGTTGATAGAAACTGTTGTTCAGCTTGTCTAGAGAAAATCACCTCTCAAGATTTTTTTTCCCCTTTCAAAAAGTGGGGGAAATGTATCATTAGGAAAAGTTTGCCTTACTTTCTGGCACAGAGTTTGCCTGGCACTAAAAACGCCACCTCCTAGCAAAATTCAGCAAGTCAAACAGTTGGCAGACTATGGTGTATGTTTGGTGGATTGCAGGCCAATATTTAGCTCATACAATTCCTTGGGCAATTGGAGGATGAATAAGCCCTTTACCTTGATTTTGTTTCAATTAATGCCAGAGTGGGAGGTGACACTAGAAGTTGCCACTAAAACGTCGTGCAGTACAGCTTGTAGGAAAACTATTGAAGTAATCTTGGTTGGAAGCCTCCACTTTATTTATTGAAAACTATATTTAGCAGGGTGTGAGTAAAATTAAGCCAAGATGTTAAAGCCCATAACGACAAGTAAAGTTTATTAAGTAAGTTACATATTCTGTAGAAAGATAGCTTTTTCGAACTCCCTATTCTCACATTAGATACATGGAGAAGGAGGAAATCAGGATTATTTGAAGGGCAAAACCTAATGTGTCAATCTTCCAGTAAGGGCAAAGTAATAACCGAGAGAATATGAGGAAAGAACGAGTTCCATTCATGTTCTTGTACTCAAAATGCCCTACTAATCAACAGGACAAATGATACAAAGAGCCAATCCTTCTCCACGTTGCAATTGCATTCTTCAGGGGATATGGAAGTGGGTTTGTCAAATTCTTTTTTGGGGGAATATTTTTTGGACTTCCTAAATCTGCATAAATAGAGGGATACAATCAAGATCACGTGAAGTGTTGATAGCACTTTATAATGCCTTGGTAAGGCCACACTTGGAATACGGCATTCAGTTTTTGTCGCCACGATGTAAAAAAGACGTGGAGACTCTAGAAAGAGTGCAGAGAAGAGCAACCAAGATGATTAGGGGACTGGAGACTAAAACATATGAAGAACGGTTGCAGGAACTGGGTATGTCTAGTTTAATGAGAAGAAGGACTAGGGGAGAAATGATAGCAGTCTTCCAATATCCCCTTTGCCACAAAGAAGAGGGAGTTAAACTATTCTCCAAAGCACCTGAGGGTAGAACAAGAAGCGATGGGTGGAAACTAATCAAGGAGAGAAGCAACTTAGAACGGAGGAGAAATTTCCTGACAGTTAGAACAAGTAATCAGTGGAACAGCTTGCCTCCAGAAGTTGTGAATGCCTCAACACTGGAAGTCTTTAAGAAGATGTTGGACAGCCATTTGTCTGAAATGGTATAGGGTTTCCTGCCTAGGCAGGGGGTTGGAATAGAAGACTCCCAAGGTCCCTTCCACATCTACTATTGCGTTGCGTTGCGTTGCGTTGCATTGCATTGCGTTGCATTGCGTTGCATTGCATTGTATTATCTGGAATTCTCAAATGAGTCTTTGTCCACCTTGTTTAGCTTCTGAAATTAGCTGAACTTGACCAAGTGCTGCTATGATCCTAAGTTTCTCAAACTCCCCAGTGTAGGAAACATAAATAAGATTTATAGGAAGCATAAATAAGTAGCATATTAGGATGTAATGCATCAGGAGCAGTATAAGAAATTGGTTTAGAGCTGTGGTGGCGAACCTATGGCATGCATGCCGGAAGTAGCATGCAGAACCATCTCTCTGGGCACATCAGCTACCACCTGTTGCTCTTCTGGGTTCTGGTGTGTGCATGTATGCTGGACAACTGGTCTTCATGTGTGCGCAGGAGCTCCAGAAATCGGAACCAGGTGGCTGGTACGTAGGAGCGAACCAGAAACTGGAAGCTCAGCTTCCGATTTTGGGTGCTCGCACATGCTGGGGAGCTGCTCTTCCGGTTTCCAGTGCTCCTGCATGTATGTGCACGCCCCCTTTTTGGCACTCATTGCCGAAAAGGTTCACCAGCCCTGGTTTAGAGTAATTCTCACTTCAATCCTGCCTGAAAGGAAAAGGCAGAGCTTTATGGTTTCATAGCAGGAAGTTTCCCAGCAGAGTTGGCTTTGACTCTGAGCATGGCTTATCCTCAAACAAAAATTTGAAGAAGAAAAAAGTCAAATCTGATACCATTGTTTGGATGAAGAGTTCCGGAAGTTTCCAAAATTATCTTTTTTGGGGTCAGTGGTCAGGTCGGTCTGGGAATTCTGACATTGAAATGATCCAGGTGTCCATTCCCTGCTTGGCCTTTCTCCACATGCTCTTCAAGGCCAATGGATGCCATTAAAAGTCTCTTGGCTTAGACAAAGCTTTCAGATCTATCCCTCACTCCATTCCTCCTCCCCTCCCACCTCCAGGAAGTTTGTTAGGGAAGACTTTTTCATTTGGGAGTTTTCTCTTTCATTGCACAACCACTGGTGATAACTAAACCACACGCTTTTGGGTGGGACGATAAAACTGTGGTTACTTTTCTGAACTTCGTCCTGCTTCCCTGATAGGAGTTTTCAGATATGTTGAACTCTAGTTCCCATTGCCTCCAGGGAATGTTGTCCGGATGGGGGATGTTGGAAAACACATTTGGAGAAGGCCAAGTTGGAGAACATTGTCTAAGGCCAAGCAAATAGAGTAGACGATGTAGTAATTCTAAGGTAACTCCAAATGAATAGTCAAGCTAGTTTGTTGCAGTGCCCTATAGCTCCTTGAACAATTATATTATCTTCTACTAAGGCAATATTTTGAGTAGATCAACTGAACATCAGAAATATATTAAAAGTTTTGAGAACAAGTCTCTTCATCAAGTTGGGAATCTTCTTCCGGTCTCCAATCTCTAATCCCAGTGCTTGCTCCCATTTTTCTCATGAGCCTTTCTCTGTGCTGCTTAGAAAGGCACATCCAATAGCTACATGCCATCACCTCATCAGCCTTAGTTTCCCTCTCTTCCAAGTGATGGAAACTATTGTTCCTAGTATTATGAGATGAAGATCCAAGTCTTAAAAATAACCAAAGTAAGATGTCATCAAAAAAGAGGTAAGATTTCAGGTTTCCTCTATTCTTTTTTTTTTATAAAGATTTTTTTTATTTTTAACATAAAAACAAATACAAAACATTATTCATCTTGTGCTTTGTACAACATTAAGATTAAGATTTATTGCATTTATATACCGCCCTATCTCCCTTTCGGGACTCAGGGCGGTGTACAGCCAACAATAAAAATGAGTAATATAAAAGTTAAGATCAAATGTTAAGATATAATTAAATAAATTGGCCTGACAAATTAAAAACCCCTACTAAAATCAATTTAAAAACTATGACAGGCCGGCAGCACAAAATAAATGGGTCTTCAGGGCCCGACGGAAAAGGCGTAGGTTGGTGATCATCCGTAGGTCACGGGGTAGGTCATTCCAGAGGGCAGGGGCTGCCACAGAGAAGGCTCTCCCCTTGGGGGTCGCCAGCCGACATTGTTTAGCCCACAGCACCCTGAGGAGGCCCTCTCTGTGGGAGCGAACTGGTCGGTGGGAGGTATTTGGTAGCAGGAGGCGGTCTTGAAGATAACAAGGTCCCTTGCCATGGAGCGCTTTAAAGGTGGTTACTAGTACCTTGAAGCGCACCTGGAAAGCCACAGGCAGCCAGTGCAGCTCGCGCAGGAGAGGTGTCACGTGGGAGCATCTGGAAGCTCCCAGAATCCCCCGCGCGGCCGCATTCTAAACTAACTGGAGCCTCAACAAAATTGGGATATTGTTTTCTTCATAATTGTTTTCTTCATAATTGTTAATCTTGGTGTTATCAGTACGCACAGTATGTAGAATAGACTAACAGAACCCATCCATGAACATCAACCAGCAATTAGAAGCCATGATGAAAATTCTTTAATTTCACAACATATGGATAGACTTAACCATAGCTTCAACTGGGAAACTGTGACCGTCTTAGACCAAGCCAAATCCAAAAATCCTGGAGAATTTCTGGAAGCCTGGCACTCTAACAAATTGGCCATCAATAGGCACGTAGACATAATCAACATCTCTATACTGTGCAGAAGAGAGAATCAACAAGCCAAAAAGAGAAGGAATACACCAAAACACCTCCCCAACAACAATCAATATCCTAATGAGCATAGAGTAATAGCAGGAATAATATCAAATCATGGGAAGGAACTGCCAAACAAGTTAGCAGTAAACAGCCCAACCAAAGAACCTCCAAGATCACTCCCACTGACAGAGACAGGACAAGCCACTGGAATATAAATTGAGAGTAGATCCCACTCCTTACTAGCACTGTCCTCCTTCTCTCCAAGGATCAAATTTCTTCTCAGTTCAATCTAAGGCAAAGTCTTCTTCAAATGTGCTTGTGCCTTGTTGACTTCAGATACATGTCAAGTAGTTATCTTGGCAACAGTATGGAAATAGTTTACATTGTCTTCTTCAGGGTGCTTTTTCAACACCCCAGGGTAGCCTAAAGCCCAGGTATTCCAATCCAAAAACACATCTAGTCTCAACTTGCTAAGCTTCAAAAGCCAATATTGGTTCTTGTTTTCCATCCAATTTTTTTTTGCTCACTGATGTCAATAATCCAGTAAATAAGAAAGAATGAGACGATTCCAAACTCTAAAATAAAGAGGCCATCGCTCAGTCCTTCTGCCACAAACATTCATTGCAGGGAGATTAGTGTGAGGAGCACAGATTAGCCTAGACAAAGCTGTGTCTCAGAAGCATCTTCTATTTCAGCCATTTGGACACTAATGTTTGTGTCCCATTTTAAGACTTTAAGAGGCAAATTGTATGTATGATGATGGTTAAAATACATTGTGCCAAGAAGGTGCTCCTAGATTGGGTCTGTGGTAGGCAATCACATGTACAGTAACTCAAATAATAACACTCAAAACCACTCTGGAAGCGATGGCAGATTCTGCTGGAAGAAAATCTGGTAGCATTGAACTAGGAATGAGAAGACCAAGGTTCTTGTTTACCCACAGCCACAAGAAGCTGCTGTGGGGAATTTGGGTGCACAATACATAGGAAAGCGCCTAGCATAATTCCCCGTTCTGACTCTTATAGGGATAATTTTATAGGGATAATTTTTAAATTTTAGAGTTTTATCAATTTTAGCACAGGGAATATTTAATTAGTTTTTAACAATTTTGTATTTTTGTATGTTTTTAATGATGCCTATGCGCCGCCTTGGGTCCTTTTTTAGGAGAAGGGCGGGGTATAAATTTAATAAAATAAAATAAATAAATAAATACATTCCTAAATGGTTGGACAGAATTGGCCCAGAGACAAACAAATCTGCATTGCAGGACAGGTAGTCCTCAAATGACAACAGAAGTGGTATTCTACCGGTTCAGACCGAATCACCCAAACTGGTAGTGGAAATCACTCCGCCCACCCGTGCTCGGATCTACGGCATCCCATTTAGGCCATTTTTTCACCAAAAGTGCATGCGCAGAAGGATCTGTGCATGTGTGGAGGTGGCTCATGCAACCTAGCATGAGAGCGCATGTGTGCGCACACATTTGCGAACCGGTAGGAAAGGTAAGTCTATACCACCCCTGAATTACAATCATAATTGAGCCCAAAATTTCAGTTGCTAAGTGAGACAGTTGTTAAGTGAATTTTGCCCCATTTTACGACCATTCTTACCATAGTTGTTAAATGAATTACTTCAGTTGTTAAGCTAGTAACCTGGTTGTAAAGTGATTCTGGCTTCCCCATTGACGTTGCTTGTCAGAAGGCCGCAAAAGGGGATCACATGACCCTAGGACACCTTCATAAATATGAGTCAGTCGCCAAGCGCCTGAATTTTGATCACAGTGACCATGGAGATGCTGCAGCGGTAAGAGTGAAAAAATGGTCATGCGTCACACTTTTCCATCCCGTTGCAACTTTCAACGATCACTAAATGAATTGCTGTAAGCCGAGAACTTCCTGTCCTAAAAGGCTTTTACAAAAAGGTTACTGCTTGAGATTTGTCCAAATCCAGATGTTCAGATGTGTAGCACCGCCTTCAATAGCAAGAGCATGAACAGCCGTGACTGAAGACGGATAGGATCACACCAAAAAGATGAAAAGTAATCTTTTTAAAGAGTGGCTCAGTGGCTGAGCTTGTCGACCAGAAAGGTCGGCAATTCCAGAGGATAGTAGAATTAATAAATATGATGCCAATAAGTGGTTATACAATACAATACAATAGCAGAGTTGAAAGGGACTTTGGAGGTCTTCTAGTCCACCCCCTGCCTAGGCAGGAAGCCCTACACCATTTCAGACAAACGGCTATCCAACATCATGTTTGCTTCTAGGCAGGAATAGCCAACACTCCAGAAGATAGGCTTAAGATACAGAAGGATCTTGACAAACTTGAACATTGGGCACTATCTAATAAAATGAATTTCAATTGTGAAAAAAGTAAGGTCCTACATATAGGCAAGAAAAACAAAATGCACAGGTACAGTATAGGTGGTACCTTGCTCAATAGTAGTAACTTTGAGAGGGATCTTGGAATCCTAGTGGACAACCATTTAAATATGAGCCAGCAGTGTGCAGCAGCTGCCAAAAAAGCCAACACAGTTCTAGGCTGCATAAACAGAGGGATAGAATCAAGATCACGTAAAGTGTTAATGCCACTGTATAGTGCCTTGGTAAGGCCACACTTGGAATACTGCATACAGTTTTGGTCGCCACGATGTAGAAAAGACGTGGAGACTCTGGAAAGAGTGCAGAGAAGAGCAACCAAGATGATTAGGGGACTGGAGGCTAAAGCATATGAAGAACGGTTGCAGGAACTGGGTATGTCTAGTTTGATGAAGAGAAGGACCAGGGGAGACATGATAGCAGTGTTCCGATATCTCAGAGGGTGCCACAAAGAAGAGGGAGTCAAACTATTCTCCAAGGCACCTGGGGGCAGAACAAGAAGCAACGGGTGGAAACTAATCAAGGAGAGAAGCAACTTAGAACTAAGGAGAAATTTCCTGACAGTTAGAACAATTAACCTCTGGAACAGCTTGCCTCCAGAAGTTGTGAATGCCCCAACCCTGGAAGTCTTTAAAAAGATGTTAGATAGCCATTTGTCTGAAATGGTATAAGGTTCCTGCCCACGCAGGGGGTTGGACTAGAAGACCTACAAGGTCCCTTCCAACTCTGCTATTGTATTGTATTGTATTATCTTCTTAAAGTCTTCCACTGTTGGGGCATTCACAACACAGGATTGCTTGCTTAATGTGGTCCTGGAAAATCCAGAACTGAGTGCTAAATCGCGAAGAATTTGGTGGCATGCCTGACCCATATCTTTTATGGGGATGATTTTACTATTTAATTCCACTTTATATTATATGTATGTGTTGCGGTTTTTACTTTTTCTGTGCACCGCCCTGAGTCCTACCACGGAGAATAGGGCGGTATATAAACTTGAAAAAATAAAATAAATAAATAAATAAAATAAAATAAATGATTAACCCAGATTTTTCTCTCCCAACCTATCAGAAACCTTGAACCAAGGAGATAGCAAAATAAAAACAAAACAACCAAAGAGTTAATTGACGAGATTCCCTCCAGAGGAAGAAGAAATGAGCAAGCAAACAAGCAGACATCACATGCTCCCCGGCTGGGAGCTATAAATCCTGCGTCCCTGGGGAATCCCATGGGAACGGAAGCCAAATGTTGGTGTCCTGGGACAGGGAAGTGCATCCTGATGAAGATGCGCCAAGGAAGTGTGCCTGGCAGGGATCCAGAGAGCCCTGGGCTTTCTCCTGCCTTTCTCAGATTCTTTGTCTGTAATGTTCTCCCACGCAGCATTAGAAACGCCGGAGACGCAGGTGAAGGAGGCAGCCCATTGGCAGCAAGAGCAGACATACTGAGCATGTGTCAGGCAGGTGGCTCAGTTGCTCTCCAAGCATCTGGATTCCCTGTCTTTGCCCGGTTTGAGGCTCCTCCTTCTTTTTTTTTTAAACAGCTTTAGTAAGTGCTCAGACCGGTTGTTGATTGCGAATCAAACCAAAGAGTTTAGGGGGTGGGGAAAAGGAATTGTGATTTGGGTGTGCTCCAAACCTGCAAATTGATGACATTAGGGATATTGTAAAACAATGGTTGAGCTTTGGGAAATGAGGGTGGGTCGGAAGTGTTAATGCCACTGTATAGTGCCTTGGTAAGGCCACACTTGGAATACTGCATACAGTTTTGGTCGCCACGATGTAGAAAAGACGTGGAGACTCTGGAAAGAGTGCAAAGAAGAGCAACAAAGATGATTAGAGGACTGGAGACTAAGACATATGAAGAACGGCTGCAGGAGCTGGGTATGTCTAGTTTGATGAAGAGAAGGACCAGGGGAGACATGATAGCAGTGTTCCGATATCTCAGAGGGTGCCACAAAGAAGAGGGAATCAAACTATTCTCCAAGGCACCTGGGGGCAGGACAAGAAGCAATGGGTGGAAACTAATCAAGGAGAGAAGCAACTTAGAACTAAGGAGAAATTTCCTAACAGTAAGAACAATTAACCTCTGGAACAGCTTGCCTCCAGAAGTTGTGAATGCCCCAACCCTGGAAGTCTTTAAAAAGTTGTTAGATGGCCATTTGTCTGAAATGGTATAAGGTTCCTGCCCATGCAGGGGGTTGGACTAGAAGACCTACAAGGTCCCTTCCAACTCTGCTATTGTATTGTATTGTATTGTATTGTATTAAGGATTTGTAAGTCTTGGGAACAGAATAAAACAAGAGTTGGAAGGGACCTTGGAGGTCTTCTACCCCCCTGCCTAGGCAGGAAACCCTACACCACTTCAGACAAACGGCTATCCAACATCTTCTTTAAAACCTCCAGTGTTGGAGCATTCACCACTTCTGGAGGCAACTTCTGTTCCACTGATTAATTGTTCTATGAATATTGTGGGGTGGTCCTTTAAAATCAGGTTTTAGGATGATAGTAAGTCACATTTATTTTATTTTTCATTTGTTGAGATTTATATCTTTTTTTTCTTTTTCTTTTGGGAGCTCAATACGCTGTATTTAGTGTGCATATCCCCCTCCTAATTTATCAACAAACAGTCCCTTTGGTAGATGGGTGGCCATGTAAATAGACTAAATACACAAAAAAACAGGCTTGGAAATGATTAGTCTGAGATAAGAACTTGGGTGGTTTTAGTTCAAGACCTTAACCATTACAGCACAGCAGCCGTACAATTGCAATCTGATCAATCAAATTTTTATTGTGGTCATGATGATCATAGGCAGGATAGAATACAAATAATTAATAGTTTTCAAAGCTAAAAAAAAGTAAAATGCACAAAATTAAAAAAAAAGTGTGTGTACGCAAAGAAAAACAGGATATAAATGTTAACAAATGAAAAATAAAATAAAAGCTATTTACTCTAATCTTGAAAATTGATTTTAAAGGATCGCCCCCACAGTATTCCCAAGGCTTAAAATTGCTAGCATCTCCTCCCCTTTTCCCAAAGCTTGACTGTTGTTTACAAGATTCCTAATATTATGAGTTTACAGAGACACACACATGCACACAAAATTTTACAACATTCCTAATGTTATGAGTTTATAAAAGAATCTAATAAAACATATTATATAGACACATACACATGCGCGTAAAATTACTAATTAAATCTATCATCATCATCATTACAATCCAGAGTGTAGCTGTATTTTAATCTTCAATCTTATTAAAGCTTCAAATATGTAGCTTATTGAAAATACAGTTATTTGAATTGGGCTATTGCTTGAGATGGTGCAGAGCAGTGCTGGGATTCAGCCAGTTCGCACCTATTCTGGAGAACCGGTTGTTAACTTTCTAAGTGATTTGGAGAACCGGTTGTTGGAAGAAATCTCCTTTTGGTTTTTTCCACTTTACAGGGCTAATGCTGTAAGGAAGACAGGAAGGGAACATTCTGATGTTGTTTCTAGCCTAATTTTTATTTCCCTGCTTACAGAAATTGCCTCTCTGGTTTGTTTGTTTGTTTGTTTGTTTGTTTGTTTGTACAAGGAAGTACAAGTATGAAAACATGAAAAAATGGCACAAATAAATGAATATAAATAAGTAAAACATAGCCATAAATACATAAAAAGAGTACATATAAATGGGACAGTAGGATAGGGACGGTAGACACCCTAGTGCGCTTATGCACGCCCCCTATGTTTAACCCTTATTACATTACATTCTTTTAGCACAGGCTAAATTATTTAATTTTAGTTTTAACTTTTGTTGAATTTTGTATTGTTGTATTTTTAGATTTTTAATTCCTGTGCGCCACCCTGAGTCCCATTTTGGTGAGATAGGGCGGGATAGAAATCTAATAAAATAAATAAATAAATAAAATTGCAACAGCTAAGGCGAAGCACCCATCGATGTGAGTGATGTTGAGTTGGCCACGCCCACACAGTCACATGACCACCAAGCCACGCCTACCCAGCTGGTCATTAGGGCAGAGAACCGGTAGTTGAATCATTTGAATCCCACTACTGGTGCAGAGGTTTCTTTTTTTTCTCCAATAAATAAGGGAAGATTATGTTACTTTGTTAGATTATGTTACTTTGTTGGGCAGGGCATGGACATGAGCAATAGATTGACATAAACCCGTGGACAATCCCAGGACTTTTACGTGGCCCTCAAATTGCCTTTTTGTGGCCTTTGGAGACTCCTGTGACCTTTTGCTTAAAACTGACAATATGGTTTCTTGTTGTGGCCCAGCAGGATCCGGCTGAGCTGATGATGGACTTGGATAGCGAGGAACCATATCAGTCTGCCCTGGAAGATGAGGGAGACCTTGGGGAGTGTTCAGAGTCAGAGCAGGAACCAGAGAGGCTAGTTGGCCACCAGGAGGTGCCTGAGGCATGGAGCAGTGGGGAGGATCAAAGGCAGTTTGTCCCTGATGCTAGATTGAGAAGGGCTGAGAAACGGAAGCAGCAACTCCATAGGCAGGCTCACAGGAGATGATTACACACCAGGTGGTTGTTGATTGGCCCCTCCCAAGAGAGCTGATAGGTGGGGCATTGGGAGGGACATTTGCAGGAAACAACCATTCGGAATTAGTATTCAAGAAAGTCTGTCTGTGCATTCTAGCCGTGTTTGTTCATTTGGGACTACGCCAGAAGACAGAACAGTTTCCTCTCATTTTGAGATGGAAAGTGGATGAAAACCCTGGAAAGCAGATGTAAGCCTTGAAATAGCCATCTCGGTGTAAAAACATAGCTGCCTCACAAGAGCACCTTGCACACGTGATGCGTTTCCCCATCCCTGCTTTGAAACGCTCCACACTCCCAAAACGTTAAAGTGTGCCTATTTGCCTTCAAAAGATTTGTGCTCTCCTGCTCTAATACCTCTGCGAATATCTTCTGTGAATATCAGCCATTGACATGCCCCTGAACCGGTTCTCCTGTAGGCGTCGCCATCTTGTTTTGGTCGCCACGATGTAGAAAAGACGTGGAGACTCTAGAAAGGGTGCAGAGAAGAGCAACCAAGATGATTAGGGGACTGGAGACTAAGACATATGAAGAACGGCTGCAGGAGCTGGGTATGTCTAGCTTGATGAAGAGAAGGACCAGGGGAGACATGATAGCAGTGTTCCAATATCTCAGGGGCTGCCACAAAGAAGAGGGAATCAAACTATTCTCCAAGGCACCTGGGGGCAGAACAAGAAGCAACGGGTGGAAACTAATCAAGGAGAGAAGCAACTTAGAACTAAGGAGAAATTTCCTGACAGTTAGAACAATTAATCAGTGGAACAGCTTGTCTCCAGAAGTTGTGAATGCCCCAACCCTGGAAGTCTTTAAGAAGATGTTGGATAGCCATTTGTCTGAAATGGTATAAGGTTCCTGCCCACGCAGGGGGTTGGACTAGAAGACCTACAAGGTCCCTTCCAACTCTGCTATTGTATTGTATTGTTTTTGGCTTTTGAGCATGTGCAGAAGCATTTTTATAGTACAGCGCATCAAGCAGGCGCACGGACGCTGCGCGGCCACGAGCGAACTGGCAGTAGCTGCTGCCAGAACCCATCCCTGACCTAAATCTCTGGACACAACTGGTTCATTAAATGTAGCAGAGGACAGGAATGTTACACTCTGAGTGACTAGTCGGTCTGAAGATACTTAAAACATCCACAGGTCTGTGGAAGATTTCATGACCCTGTGTGAATGGCTACCACCCCATGTTTCCAAGAAGAGTTTCTAATTGTTTCTAGGGAACAGGATGCTTTTAAGAAGATTTATTAGCAGAGCAATTAAACCTGTGAATTCCAGCATAGCTGCAGGAGCAATTTTCTGAAAGCGGAATAATCTGATGAAGTAGACGACCTTGGGATGGGGGAGGGAGGGTGTCTTCCATTTAATTCCTTGTTTTTTTCAAATCCTGGGCTTTTAATTCTCCTTTGTTACCTAATAGTCCTGTGTAGCTCACCATGAAGGGATCTTTCATTTAAAAACAACCCTCTTCAAGGCCTTTTATTGTTGCCCCAACATCACTATTAGTTAGTACCGTACTAAACCTTCTGCCGTGCCAACCCCTATTTTTAAAAGCATACTCTACCTCCACCCCACCCCTTTTCTTTTCCTTCTTTTTTTTGTCAAGGAAGTCTTTCCTTCAGATTTCCCTAATTCTCTATTCACATTATCTGAACCACCATTAAGATCTTCGTTGCAGTACCTTCTCCCTTGTCCCTTGACCTTTAGATTTTATACCTCACTTAACCCACTTACAGTGCAGACCTACTCAGGTTTACTCAGAAAAAGCGGTCTAGAGGGTGGCAAGATGGGTGGCAAATAAATTTAATAAATAAACCTCACCAAAGTCAATAGGATATTCAAGTAAGGGCGTGCAAGGCTCTTAAAACATTTGCAGGTTAAGGTGCCCCTCTATTTTTCAGGCTGAAAGCCAGAAATTTCTAGCCCTGACACTTCAAAATATAAAGTTTTTTGGGGTTAATTTTGTTATCTTTGAACATGGAACAATTAAGGGATTTGCATGTGACGAATGTTTCAATATAGCATCAAGTAAGAAGGATGTTTAAGCCACAAAAATTAGAATTTCTCTTTAGAAGTCATAACATCTTTAATGATTTTCTGTTTTCCTTTTGAGTTATGGTAACTAAACAGCATAGCAGCTTCAAAGAAAAGAAATTCCTTTTATTAATCAAACAGCTTTAAAGCTGTGTGTGTGCAACATATTGAACGAACATATTTAATCTAAATGCTGTTGTGAAACATGTTAAGCTAGGTTAGCAATCATTTTGCTTAGATTTTTAAATAATTTACCATGTTGTATTAACCCAATCTGGTTGATCCCTTTATTATGTATTATGCAAATCAAGATACAGGTTAATTAATCATATTTGAATAGAGCTGAAATCTAACTGCTTAATCAATAATTAAAAGTTATACAGTTCTAACTGTATAACTCTGTGATAAAATTCTAAATGCTCATCAGCTGGACTACTACTATAATTTTTAAAAATAAATCATTCCCTTTTGGATATTGAATGATTTATTTGTATACAACTTCGTAGGATTAAGAATATTATTTCACAGGTTACTATAGCAATTGATTTATTATGGTTGACAGAGAGGCAATACTGTCTGACCAAAGGAAAAAGTTATCATCTTTTTTTAATTTTAACTAGGCCTGGAAGATGATTCCTAGTTTTAGCAATGACTATGATACTTAGTATGACATGTAGATGTTGAAGGTTGTCCAATTAATGCAGTTTACACATTTTAAACTTAAGATCACATTGCATTTTCTAGGGAGGGAAGTTTCCAGGCATCCAAAGTCCATGCCAAACAATTCTGCATAACTACAAAATAAAACAGCCTTAGGTAAAGATAAAGGTTCCCCTCACACATATGTGCTAGTTGTTCCAGACTCTAGGGGGCAGTGCTCATCTCCGTTTCAAAGCTGAAGAGCCAGCGCTGTCTGAAGATGTCTCCGTTGTCATGTGGCCAGCATGACTAAACACCAAAGGTGCATGGAACGCTGTTACCTTCCCACCAAAGGTGGTCTCTATTTTTCTACTTTCAAACAGCTAGGTTGGCAGAATCTGGGACAAATAACAGGAGCTCACTCCATTACGCAGCGTTAGGGATTCGAACCGCCAAACTGCCGACCTTCTGATCAACAAGCTCAGCGTCTTAGCCACTAAGCCACCACATCCCTTTTATTGTATTTTCTAGGGAGGGAAATTTCCAGGCATCTAAAGTCCATATCAAACAACTCCGCATAACTGCAAAATACAAATAGCCTTGCTTGTGTATAAAAGTCAGCAGGCTCCAGCTACAGAGGTATTAACTAGAAAGACAGGAGCCTCTGCCTCCTGTTCCTAGGTGAGCCAGATAAAATTTCAAACCAAGGAATCCTACCCACTTTGGTAAGGACCAGCCCTTCCTTCCATCTGTTCCACTTCAAAGCTTTTTTGCCCACCACAAATGTCACCAATTCACACCGGAAATGAGAGACAATTGTTTCTCAGCAAGAAACTAATGAGAAAAAGAGAAAACACCACATTTTGTTCTTCCCCTTCTTTCCAATCAGAACAGGTAATATTCAGTCTGGACCAAGATTCCAAAAACCTTGGCTAGAATCTCTTATTTGCAATAAGTTATCATACTGTATGATTACGCAAATCCATAATTGGTTTACCATATGTTACTATATAAATACAATTCACTGAGTTCACCCATGCTGCTTATGCATAAGCTAGGGCTGTGTAATCCTCCAGCATCTTTTGTTGCCCTCCCAAAACTATCTTGAGCCACAACTGCAAATGGGCATTGTGTGTTTCCCACCGTATGAAATTATTTCAACCCCTAAAATAGATGGACACAAATGCTAACTGAATGTGGGAAAGTGTACTCCTCGGTCTACCAGAAGTTGGCTTGTTTTAAGCTCACATTCGCAGGCTAAGATGTTAGTCTGCTTAAAACAAAGGCAGCATTTAGGAATTATGGAACTAGGGTGAAGATAACCTTCATTATCCCTCTATGCGTTTTGTTTAGCAATTACAATAATACAATACAATAGCAGAGTTGGAAGGGACCTTGTAGGTCTTCTAGTCCAACCCCCTGCATGGGCAGGAACCTTATACCATTTCAGACAAATGGCTGTATAACATCTTTTTAAAGACTTCCAGGGTTGGCGCATTCACAACTGCTGGAGGCAAGCTGTTCCAGAGGTTAATTGTTCTAACTGTCAGGAAATTTCTCCTTAGTTCTAAGTTGCTTCTCTCCTTGGTTAGTTTCCACTCATTGCTCCTTGTCCTGCCCCCAGGTGCCTTGGAGAAAAGTTTGACTCCCTCTTCTTTGTGGCACCCTCTGAGATATCGGAACACTGCTATCATGTCTCCCCTGGTCCTTCTCTTCATCAAACTAGACATACCCAGCTCCTGCAGCCGTTCTTCATATGTCTTAGTCTCCAGTCCTCTAATCATCTTGGTTGCTCTTCTCTGCACTCTTTCCAGAGTCTCCACGTCTTTTCTACACCGTGGCGACCAAAACTGTATGCAGTATTCCAAGTGTGGCCTTACCAAGGCACTATACAGTGGCATTAACACTTCACGTGATCTAGATTCTATCCCTCTGTTGATGCAGCCTAGAACTGTGTTGGCTTTTTTGGCAGCTGCTGCACACTGCTTAATTAATTAAATAATTAATTTAGGATTGTTTTGTTCCAGTTGTCAAACAACGAGGAGACAAAAATGCATGCATGCTTCCTTTAAATCATCTGGTATTCTTCAATAGAACTTAATCTCCTTCCTGCCTGTTCTCATTTTAAAGGTTAATAGGAAAAGAAAGCAGACACATTTTTAATTATGTAGAGGAAGGTATCCTGTAGTATGATATCACATCACACTAATTATGCTGCAACAAGAACAACAGTCCTGAGGCTATCAAATCTGGCCTGCAAAAGATGATCACTAGATGGCAGCAGGGTTAGGTTTTTTTTTCTGTACTCCTTTGCTGCCCTCTGGTGATCATCTGGATTTTTTCAGCCCAGATATGGCAGCTTTATTCCACAACCATTTGGTGTCACTGAAATGGAATGTGAATTGGAGTCACAGGGATATTTGCTACCACCCCAGCGAGGAGCGAGGACATTTGAAAACATCCTGACTCCAAAAGCATAAATCACTGTGGAGAAAGAAAGAGAGAGAAAAAGCCGGTGTGAAATCAGGTGCCAAAACTTTTTTAACCCCTCTTCCTCTCCATTTGTACATGCTGGCTGAATTGTGACAAAGCAAAGACACTTGGTCTGCACGGCAGAATTTAGCGAAGCCATAAATCATAGGTTTAGGTTTAGGTTTTATTAGTTTTTTTATACTGGCCTACTCCCGAAGGGCTCAGGGTGGTGTACAGCCAGAATAAAAACAAATATACAAGTAAAACAGATATATAAAAGTTAAAAAAAGTTTTTAAAAAACGTATTAAACAATTTGGCCTCAAAATTAAAAAAAACCAAACAAAACCCCGATTAAAATGAATAAAAAATCATAATTTAAAATTCATTTTTATGCCAGCCCGGCTTGTTGGGGAAAAAAAGTTTTGAGACCACGGCGGAAGGTGCGGAAGTCAGGGATAGTTCTTAATTCCGGGGGCAATTCGTTCTAGAGGACAGGTGCTCCCACAGAGAAGGCTTTCCCTCTGGGTGTCACCAGTCGACATTGCTTAGCTGACGGCACCATGAGGAGACCCTCTCTATGGGAACGTACTGGGCGGTGGGAGGCTCTTGGTGGCAGAAGGCGATCTCGTAAGTACCCAGGTCCTAAACCATGGAGCGCTTTAAAGATAGTAACCAACACCTTGAATCGCACCCGGAAAACCACCGGAAGCCAGTGCAGCTCACGCAGGAGAAGTGTTACATGGGAGCGTTGCGTCGCTCCCATAATTACCCGTGCAGCCGCATTCTGGACCAGTTGAAGTCTCCCGGTGCTCTTCAAGGGGAGCCCCATGTAGAGAGCATTGCAGTAGTCCAGACGGGAAGAGACAAGGGCGTGAGTGACTGTGCGCAGGGCATCCCGATCTAGGAAGGGACGCAACTGGTAAATCAGGCGAACCTGATAAAAAGCACCCCTGGCAACAGCCGTCATATGATCTTCCAAGGACAGCCGTGTATCCAGGAGGACACCCAAGTTGCGAACCCTTCCTGTGTGGGCTAAGGTCTCACCCCCCCCCTCCCCATAGCCAGCGATGGAACCAGCTAACTGTAATGGGACGCTGGGAACCACAGCCACTCGGTCTTGGAGGGGTTGAGCCTGAGCCTGTTCCTCCCCATCCAGATCTGCACGGCCTCCAGGCACTGGGACATCACGTCAAGGACAACATTGGGGTGGTCTGGGGATGAAATGTACAGCTGCGTATGATCAGCGTACTGATGGAACTTTACCCCCAAACCCTGGATGATCTCGCCCAGCGGCTTCACATAAATGTTGAACAGCAGGGCCGAGAGGACCGACCCCTGGGGCACTCCACAAGTGAGGCACCTTGAGGACGACCTCTGCCCCCCCGTCAACACAAAATGCGAACGGTCAAAGAGGAAGGAGGAGAACCACCGAAGTACAGTGCCCCCCACCCCTAACCCCTCCAACCACCGCAGCATGATACCATGGTCATACCATGGTATGCCAAAGAAGATATATTTGGAATAACAGGCAAAAGGGGAAGAGGGGCGGGGGGATACGGAGATATTTGATTGAGGACCAGCTTGGCTCAATAGAACGGACAGTCAGGAGTTGGAAGCTGTAGCACATTAGAGGGGAATGAAATTGGAGTAAATGGAGTTAAGCCCTAGACAGGTTGCCATCTGGCGAGATGAAAGGAAGGAGGGCCCAGCATTGTCTCTTTAAGAGAGAGGTCTGTTCCTTGGAAACCTGCCGAAGAAACTTTTCTTGTTTCTCCAGAGTAGATGTTAAGTAAAACAAAAGGCTAAGCCTATTCGAGCTACAAAGTCTAAGATGTTCACAGAAGTAAAATCTATTTTCCTATTTCCTTCCACCTCAAGCTACCTGTTTGGTTAACCAGGTTAAAGATCTATTTTTCTCCCAGTGG
Organism: Rhabdophis nuchalis; assembly: GCA_039707465.1. Taxonomy (NCBI): domain Eukaryota; kingdom Metazoa; phylum Chordata; class Lepidosauria; order Squamata; family Natricidae; genus Rhabdophis; species Rhabdophis nuchalis. The sequence goes on from CM077646.1 coordinate 193,749,467, forward strand.
TCATTTTAAAGCAGGGATGTCCAAACTTAGGAACTTTAAGACTTGTGGACTTCAACTCCCAGAATTCCCCAGCCAGCTATGCTGGGAGTTGAAGTCCACAAGTCTTAAAGTTCCCAAGTTTGGACATCCCTGTTTTAAAGGAATCACATCCTCTGAGTCATTTCCTGGATTCAAACCAGCATCCCAAAGAGTCATGGGCTGCCTTTATATATAACGAGTGCCCATAAATCCATTTTCACCATCTTCAGAAGACCCTAAAGACCAGACAGAAATGGAAGGAAGGAAGGAAGGAAGGAAGGAAGGAAGAAAGAAAGAAAGAAAGAAAGAAAGAAAGAAAGAAAGAAAGAAAGAAAGAAAGAAAGAAAGAAAGAAAGAACTTAGGACCACAATTGAGCACAACATTTTGGTTGCTAAGCAAGACTGTTAAGTGAGTTTCACCACATTTTCCAAGTTGGCCATGCCCACCGGGTCACATGACAAAACAAAACAGGCCATACCTTTTGGCTCTCAAAAGAAATTTCAGTAGTGGTACTGTTGATATTTGGTTCTATTGACTAATAAGTTTGCTCACCACTGCCCTAGACGGCCAAGTGAGCTGACTCCCCCCCCCCCCCCCGCGTGCGCATGCGCTGCCTGTTCCCCCTCCCCCCTCCTCCTCTAGGCCAGCCGGTCCGCAGAATTTTCTTTAAAATGAAACCGGTCCCTGGTGCAAAAAAGGTTGGGGACCCCTGGGCTAGCTGATTGTCGCATGCACATGCACAGCAAAAACCCGGAAGAGGAACAGGCAAAGCCGCGCGTGCCAGGTGACATGGCTCCATGTGCCACTTCGGGCATGCATGCCGTAGGTTCACCATCATGGTGCTAGGTGGGGTAAAAAAATCACCCCTGATTTCTATAATAAAACAACCAAGATGCCTCTTGAAGGCATAGTATCAAATTGTGTGTATTTTTGGGAGGTGGAAAACAGCTTAAAAACCCCCACTGAAAGCGAGTGGAAAGAAGAAACAATCTTACTAGATTAATTTGTTGAATTGCAATTGAATTACAGGTAGTCCTTGACTTACAACGTTTCATTTAGTGACCATTCAAAATTGCAAAAAGCGACCATTTTTCACATTTACAACTGTTGCAGCATCCCCGTCACCTGATCAAAATTCAGATGCTTGGCAAGCGTCTCGTATCTATGGCGGTAGCAGTGAACTGGGGTCTTGGGATCCCCTTTTGAGGCCTTCTGACAAGCAAAGTCAATGGGGAAGCCAGCTTCACTTAACAACAATGCTTCTAACTTAACGACTTCATTGATTCACTTAACTATGGCAAGAAAGGCCATCAAAGGGGAAAAAACTCACTTAACAGCTGTCTTGCTTAGCAACAAAAAATTAGATTCAATTTTGGTCGTAAGTCTGGATTTAAATCTTTGTCTAGTGAAAATGGGAAAAGAGAATGGATATTCAAAAATGTTGGTTTTTCGTTTTGGTATCTTAGCATAAACATTGACTCTTGGAGACTGTCTGGATAGGGCCCAAACTGGCTTTTGCAGAACTCTTAATATTTTATGTTGGAGGAAAGTGATTCATAGTGGTTTAAATGGATTACCCAGCTACTATCATTCATCATTTGCAAGAAAATCATGATAGAATTTGGAATCCTAAATGAAAGTGTGATAAACTACACCTCCATTAGCCAAGTTCCTAGTCCTCACAGTCGTAGTGAAGTCTTCTTAATGGCTAGTGATTACACATCTCCAATTCCTATCTACACCATGCTCCTACTAAAATTCAATTTCTTTAAAAATCTGCAATTGCACTTTATGCAATAAATTAGGCAATTCAAAAGAAATATTTCTATTCTGCTGCAAACTCCCCTTCCCATAACAGAATGCCCTTTCTTTAGGTTTGTTTATGGGTATGTACAGTACAGATGTATGCACATATATATTACTGTTTTTTTTTTAATGCAGCCCTGTTCTGTTCCAGCTCCTTGGAGGAAATGGGACCAGAGACTGTGGAATCCAGCTTTGCAAAGTTTCTTAACTCTGTTCCTCCTCTGATCATGAAGATGTAGAAACTGAAGGCCTGTTTTACAGTATATTAGTCTCAGCAGTAGCTGACAGAGAGATAGATGAAGTAAGATTAAGCAACAGCACTCCATGGTTGGCCAAGGAAGGAGCCCCAACATCTGAGGCCAGTTTCTGGCTCCAAGGGTTATCTCAGTCTGTCAGCAAAGTGGCTGGGAGCCATCCGGCAAGAGTTTGATGAAGTCTTAGTAAGTTTTGATCTTAAGAGTGCTATTCCCCATCAACTAGCAGAAAAGTCAGTTTGAAGGAAACGTGGATTTGTAGTTGGAAAAAGAAAGCCCAGATTTCCCCTAGAGGGCTTCCTTTAAGAGGCTGCTCTAGTGATGATGCTAGCTCATGGTCAACCAACAATCAGGTCAAGCTCGGGAGAAGCAGAAATAATGTATATTGTTTCTCCCCCATCCCCCGATTATACCATACTTAAGGAGAAAAAGAGCCACTTGAGAACTCTCTTCTGGCAACATCTATAGACGTAGCAGAGGAGTTGGATGGGAGGATCAAAGATCTCCTGCTTCCTCCTTCAATGGTTGCCTCTTCAATGGTTGCCTCTTCATCTTTGAGGCCGCTGCTCATATCCTTGGACCCTTTGCCAAGATTCCTCCAAAAGTCTTTACTTTTCCTCCCAAAAGGAAAAGAGAAATGTAAGAGAAGTAAAGTAAAAGTGCAGCTGACTCTCAGCACCCTCTCCTGAGAAATGTTAGGTTGGAAAGGGAGGTCTGAGAATGATGGGCTACATCCCAACTGGCGGGATGTTATCGCCTCTGAGTCGGAGCTGCACTGTGAAGAGCCTAACTGAGAGACACACAGAATGGTATTTGGCAACGTCCAGATTAGGACACTCCCTAGAATCACAACCCTGAGGCTGGGCATGAATCCAGGAACCCCGGTCACTGGTCAGGAAAAAGAGAGGGCAGCTATATATGGAGAAGCAACATGTTAATGTCTTCAAAGCCCATCAGAAATCCCATCCGTGGTGTTGGCAGGAGAAGCATCAGCATTTAATAGGGTGTGCAGGAGTCTTCCATTGGGGTTACGTTGGGAAGAGGACAGGAGTATAGAGCTTGGAGATTCAAAGGGGCCCAGCTTATGATGATGCCATAGGGGAAAAAATAGCATTTCTCTACATTTGATCTCTTTGAGTTTGATGCAAATGTTGGTAGAACTGTCCATCTGGGTTCAGTTCCAAGTGAGGAAGAAGACACTGGAGACATGGAGGCTGCTTAGAAAGATGGTTTAATGGTGAACAGAACCACATGGCTTGAGGTCCTGGGGAAGAGGTGATCATATGCTTCCAGGTGTTGGGTGAAGAAGAAGAAGGGGCGAGGGAGGGGCTTGCTAGGCTTTTTATAATCTGTTCGGCCCCACCTATCTGTTTCTTGTTCCTGTGCAAGAAATGTATTCTGATTGGCCGTCAGACTCACAGGGGGCCATGCAGGGGCAACTCTCTAGGCTGCGTCCAGGTTTGGTTGAGTTCTAAGATGCCGTGTGGTCAGTTGGGTATAAGACCAGTATGGCTTGATTCCATCACCCTGGAGCTGATGGGGAGGGGTCTTTGTTGTGTGAATAGACTGGCTTGTCCTCTTAATGGCCCATTGACAAAAAGGTGGAGTAGGCAGGAAGCTGCAGGAATTAAAACATGTTTCTCCCTTTTCACATCCAGAGAAGTGTAATATTCTGCCTTTTCAATATTTCCGAGGATATTTCATTTTCCTAGGAGAGGGCTGGGTGATAAATTCCTACACAACAAAACAACAACAACAACAACAATAACCCTGTTCAAGTCAAGCTTGGCTTCTGGTGATTTTGTGGACAACTTCCCAACCTAGCCTAACTCTTGGGGTTCCTTATCCAAGTCCTAACCAAGTCTGCTTTGATTGTTTGACTATTGAGATCAGTTACAATGGGTCAGGTCTTCCTGAGACCCTGGAGTCAGGGATGGGCTGCTATAGGTTCACCTGGGTTCGGGAGAACCTGTAGCTAAAGCTAGGGCCAGTTCGGAGACCTTCCCAATCCCACCCCTGGCTGGCCCCACCCAGTGACCCCACCCCTCCTGCCCTGCCCCGCCCAGGAGTCTCCACAAGGTCCGTTTTGGACACGAGGTAAGTACAGGACCCATGTAAGGGCCTCCTGGAAGTTTCAGAAGGCCGGAAAGGGGTCTTTGGAAGGCTTCCGGACCCCAGGGAAGGTGAAAACACCCACCACCACCAGCACCGTGGTACAGGAGCCCGACTAGGCCACACCCACCATGGCAGAGAACCCGTTGCTGACATTTTTGAAGGCCACCCCTGCCTGGCTTGCTTGCCCTGCAATTAAGCTGATTTTTTAAATTGTTTGGAGATGCAAGCAGATCTGACGTAAAACCTCTGCCACATAGGG